>CM053408.1:101988898-102031308 GCA_028644305.1 Xerus rutilus | reverse complement strand
ACACACTATTCACTGAAAACATTTGTTGAGGCAAATAGAAAAAAATTGTTACAATCATAATTTTTCTAACTTTGCACAAAATTATAAGCAGATTACATTCTTCATATTAAACATCTT
The DNA here is from genome assembly GCA_028644305.1 of Xerus rutilus. NCBI lineage: Eukaryota > Metazoa > Chordata > Mammalia > Rodentia > Sciuridae > Xerus > Xerus rutilus. The sequence continues at coordinate 102,031,191 of CM053408.1, read as the reverse complement.
TATATGCACTTTCAATGAACAGTATATATATATATATATATATTTTTATATATATTTTTATCAACCATCTTTACTATACCCAGAGGAGAAAGTAGGTCCAGATCTTCATCACGTGGGATTAGGCCCCGAATTCCTTAACAAGATCCTTCTTCTTTACTCACAACAGCATCAACACCTTCAACACCTATCCTCCGGTAAAATCAGCAACATCGAGGGTAGGGTGAACAACACAGGTGAGAGTCCTTCTTTTCCACTTAAAGCGTCATCACCACCTTCAACACCCAGCCTTGGGTAAAATCAGCAACACCAAGAGTGGGGTAAAACACACAGGTGAGAGTCTGCTTTCTACCTTACAAGTCAGCTTCCTTCTTCTCATCATCAGGTTCCTTCTTCTTACTCAAAGCATCAGATTCTTTCTTCCCCGGATGAAATTTCTTCTCTGATGGATTCAATCTCTCCTCTTTAGATGGATCCCCTTCTTCTCTCTTCTTCCGACTCTCCAGTTGGAATCCTTCTCCTGGCTCTCCTTTGGAGGACTTAAAAAGGCAAAGCAGCCCCTCCCAACATGCAGTCCAGCGTTATGCAGCTGGCCTTAGGCTGTAAAATCTCTGTGAGGTGGGAACTGGCCAGGTTCCAAAATTCACAGGATCAAAGGCTGAAAGTTTTGAGGCACCAAGAGCTCGTTAGTGCACCAGATGGCCCCGAATAACTTTGAGGGTGCTTCCTCAAAGTTTTTCCAAATTCCTCACTAAAGAGCTCTCCTCTACTAACTCACACTCAAGGACGGGCCTATAATATTAACTATCTATACAGACCCTGTCACTAAATTAAATACAAAATAGGGCTGGGGATGTGGCCCAGTGGTCATGTGCCCCTGAGTTCAATCCCTGGTACCAAAAACAAAAAAGAAGCAGAGAATGATATAAGACAGGGAAATGTGTTGGGAGGTGAAGTAGTCAGTGACCTGCCCACACATAATCCATCTTCGTAGCTTTTCATAGGACACAAGTTCAGAAAATGGCCCCATTAGTTTGGTCTAAGAGTAGAGATTTTAGCCCTCTGAGGTCAAAGAGTTCGCCCATCAGACACTTGTGTAGGCCCAGATGAAGGATGAGTTAGGTGTTATTTGAAGCAAAGCTGGTGGAACGAGCTGGTGCTCAGCTGAGTGGTCTCTGAAATTGTAATTGTTAAAGTCAGCTATAAGCAAGTAACTGAAAGTGAAGCTGGGAGGTTTATTGAAGTGTCCTCTTGGTTTCACTTAGATCCTCAAAGCTTCACTCTTGTAGTAATATAGTGCCACCATAAGTTACTGATGATCTGTGTTTTTAATCACTACTTAATAATCTCACCACTCTCATTTTAAACCTTTCCTTTGCCCACGCTGGGCAGAGATTCCTTTGATGATTATAAAAGAATTAGACTGCATGCAGTACCACCTAAAGGTAAAGCAGCTTGTAAGTCAGAGCTTACACCATCTACGTGTGTGCCCCTTTGTGGCTTATTCTCCTTTCAGAGCCTCCTGGCATACAAGGCTTGAGTAAGAGGTACTAGCACCGGTCTAAACCTGCTCTTTTGGTCCAAGCTGTGCATTAGGGGAAGACTAACAGGCTAGACGCACTTTGGTAGAAAACCATTCTTTCAGCTTGGAGTTGTGGTTAAGACCACTTCTTCAGAGTGGTGTTTGGCGTTACCGCAAATGTAGATTTGTTCACTAATAATATGACATGTGACAACAAAAAATAGTTACAATTTAAAAGAAATGTATTGTTTTGGTTATTTAAGACTCAAGCAAAAAGTCATGTCTTATTCATGTGATTATTTCCTTATTCCCTGTTTTGACATAAGAATTTTGATTCTCGTCCTATTATTCTATTTTTCTGAATAATATTTGCTTTTAATGCCCATGTAAGTTATTCATGGTATCCATGTTTTTAAAAGTGGGAATTGCCATCTTTTTTCTTAATCTTAGAGACAGGCTTCTTAGAAACTACTTAACTCTTTATTTTTGGGTACTGGGGATTGAACCCAGGGGTGCTTAACCCTGAGCCACATCTCCAGCCCTTTTTATATTTTATTTTAGGGGTAGGGTCTTGCTGAGGTGCTTACTGCCTAAGTTGCTGAGGCTGGCTTTGAACTCAGATCCTCCTGCCTCAGCCTCCCCAGCTGCTGGGATTACAGCCATGCGCCACAGCACCTGGCTCACTTAACTCTTTATGAACCTGAATCATAGTCTTTTCCTTTCTACATTAAAACTCACGTTAGATCCTCTCCATAGGTGACCTGGTCTATGTTTGTTATTTAAAAGAAAACTAAAAGAAAGATAGACTGCTAAATTCAAATACACATGCCCATTGACTTACAAAAAAAGTATCTCCTGATTAACTCATCATAAGTTGAAAGTAAGTCAGAAGTACATTTTATACACCATACCTGCCTAACATCAGAGCTTAGCAAGGCAGTGTACTGTAGAATATTGGTTGTTTAGATTGATATCATGGCTGATTGCGAGCTACACCTTGCTGCTGCCGCCCAATATCTTAGCTGTCTACCATGCATTCTAGCCAGAGCAAAGATAAAAATTTGAAGGAGTTTCTGCTGAACATATTTTATTTTTGCACCATCATAGAGTTGGGAAATCCTAAATTGAACCATTAAATTGGGAACCATCTGTATATAGAATATCAAACTGTCAGAGGATGCTTGAGAAATTGACCAGTTGGATTGTAATGGAAGTTGGGCTGGTACTGTGTCTGCATAATTTCTGCCATCAGAGAAAAGAAATGCAGAAAGTTCTTGGTTAAACCAGTCTTTGTAGATTCATGGTCCTTTTCAATTCAGAAAAAATAGAAAAAAGTACTTTGCAGAATTAATGATTTATCACTGTGAACACTAAAGTCAGTGGACTCTCACAGTCTTTATTGTAAGTGAAACATAGTCTCTTTTTGCATAGAAAATATAAGAGTAATTGTTTTGGAAAAGTGTTGCCAAATTTATGACATAATATGTGTACACACACACACAATGTATCCATATATGAATGTTTGCAGTAGTCAAGGTCTGGCTCCCACAGCAGATGTCTTTAGATTTCCCAAATTCTGTGTATTTAGGAAACATTTCTTCACTTTCCAGTAATCAAAGAAAGATTTATTCTTTACTCATACAAACTTTAATCAATTGGTGAAGAATTGGGAAGGTAATGAAAAGGTTTCTTTTAAGATTTTTTTTATTGACCTCCCTCCAACCTCCCTCACTGAAGCAAACCAATTTAAGCTATATCATAAAAAGTTTTATTATACTTTATAATCCTAGCATTAAAATTAATGCCCTAGCTGGGCACAGTGGCACATACCTATGATTCCAGCAACTTCGGAGACCAAGGTAGGAGGATCCAAAGTTCAAGGCCAGCCCAGCCTAAACAATTTAGGGAGACCCTCAGCAATTTAGCAAGACTCTGTCTCAAATAAAAATTACAAAAAGAAGTAAGGTCCTAATCCAACGTGATGAAGATTTGGGTCTAGTTTTTCTTCTATTAGGCATAGGGTTCTCTGGTCTAATAATTCCCAGGTCCTTGATCCACTTTGAGTTGAATTTTGTACATGGTGAGAGATAGGGGTTTAGTTTCATTTTCCTGCATATGGATTTCCAGTTTTCCCAGCACCATTTGCATATCTGATATAAATTTTAAAAACATTTAATAACTGACAATATTATACTAATTGAAACAATCATCTGAATAAATACACCTTTTCTTAAATATAGAAAAAACAAACAGGTTATTAAAAATTTTAAATATCTAAAAAAATTTAAAAAAATTAAAAAAGGACTGGGAACGTACCTCAGTGGTAAAGTACCACTTGGGATCAGTGCCCAGTACCCCTCTCAAAAGAAAAAAAATTAATGTCCTGTCATCCTCTCACCTTTTTCACATTTTCATAACCCAGAACTGAACTATAGTTAAAATTCTATCTCAATGCAGAGTATGTGGAAAATTATGAATATTAAACTCTGTTTACATTTTGAACCAAATTTATCAGTATATAAATTTGGGCAAGGCAGTTGCTAAACTGAATTTCTTCTCTGTATAATGAGGGACAATCACACCTACCTTAAAAGGTTGATGTGGGTAGAAGTGTGATGTTCATGCAAAGTATGTACTATAATGCCTATTTCCTATAGCTGCTGTTGTTTTGTACCTCTACCTGGAAAGGGACCATTTTCCTTGTTAATTGCTGTGTGTTCCAAGTATATAGTATAGTAATTACTACATACTAGGCATTTAAATGTGTGTTGAATGATAAAAGAAAGAAAAACAGAACCAATATCTGGGAAGACAATTATGCCATTCTCCTCCTCCTTTCTCATCTCAGTTTTAGGTGAAATAGGCAAAAGAAGCCAATTTAAAAATCAGAAGGTGAGTGCACGCCTATAATCCAAGCACTTTGGGAGGCTGCGACAGAAGAATCACGAGTTCAAAGCCAGCCTCAGCAATGAGTGAAGCCACTCAGTGAGATTCTGTCTCTACATAAAACACAAAATAGGGCTGGAGATGTGGTTCAGTGGTCGAGTACCCCTGAGTTCAATCCCCAGTACTGCTCCCCCCAAAAATCAGTAACATAGCTCATTGTCAGCATACTTCCATGACACTGAATAATTACTGTTTTTTATGTTTTAAGAACATACCCTTGAGAGAAATGGTGTGCCAAATAAAGGATCACAGTTGACTGTAATTTTCTGTTCAGTAATATAAAGGAGAGAAAACTGTTGGAAGGTTTGGGTTGGAATTTAGATAGATAAGAGGATCAGTTATGTCAGGACATAAAATGTTTAATGTAATATTTAACCGTTCTTACAATATTTGACTTAATTATGAAGTATATACTTTCCAAAATGTTAGAGCTGAGGACCTGAAGCACTGACTTCTAAAATTTTATTTTCAAATAAGATACAAAGACAGTAGGAATGAAGCCCAGGAAATAACTTTTTTTTTTCTTTTTAAAAGCAGGCATACATTCAAAACACTTAAAGTGCATATGTGTACATATGTACATTTCTAAATTAAAATAATATACCTATAGAAAAGTATATAAACCATAAATGTACAGTAGAATCCTTTCATCACACAGAGGAAAAAACAGTATTGCTGGCTAGCTCCCCAGAAGCCCTTCTCACAGCCCCTCTGGCTCTATATCCCTTCTCCGTGGTAACTGAATCTGTTGGACACTGGTTGCCTGCTTTTGATTTTCATATAAATAGAATTGTGCAATATTGTACCATTGAGTCTGCATTCTTTTGGTTCTACAACTTTGCATGTGGAGTGATAACTTGTTTGATTTTGTTGCATTAATAGTACTTTGTTGTATGATTCTATAATTTGTCCAGTCCATTGACATTGATCATTTGGTTTGTTTCTAATTTGGGTTATTATGTCTAATGGTGTTGTTAGCATTCTATTATACATTTTTTGATATCCATTTGTTTGCATTCACCTGTATTCTCACGTTTAATAGTCAGAAGAGTCTCCTGAGGGATGGGCTATTTCAACTATTTTTTAACTTAATCAGCAATAAAAATCTAAAATCAATCGCAGATATTTTAAACTTTGTCATTGGCCTGGGAGTATCAGTAATTTCTCAAGAATACTTTAATGAAGGAAAAAAAATAGTCTTCATGTACCACCTGATTATATGACACTGCTTCTGAGTCTGTGAATCCAGAAGCTGAATCAGGATGAATTATAGTGAAACAAACATTTCTTTTCTGTCACCAGTATTTCCATCTATGTGATGATAGCTGAAGAATATACTACTTGGCCTTTATTTATTTACCAAGATTATGGTTTATTTTTCACTGGGTATTTGCAATATTTTATTTCTAGGGTATTGAGATTTAATATAGACTCCAGCTTTAAAAACAGTCTTTGGCTAAATTGTTATTTTTTTAAAATGATAATTATATATTTTTCTATAGTTGGTTAGTTCTTTGGAGACAAGAACTAATTCTGAGAAGCCTTCTGAGACTCAGCTTATTTTTTTTTCTCGTTTGCTTCTCCATTAGTCTCCTTGGCCCTTTGTGCTATAGTCTTCTTGGAGATCTGATTAGTCTTCCTACCAAATGCTTATTTACCTGTCCTGGACAGTGGTTACCAAATAACTGGACTCCATTCCCACACAGATGGCCTACATACTTAAAGCTGCATATATTTTCAAGAATAGGACCCTTGGAAAGCAGGTTAAGAAATTTTGCATGTGGCTGTACTCTGTGGACTCTTACATTTCATGATAAGGGAAAAATATCTCTTCTATTACTTTTGCTGTTTCTTGTTTTTTATTATTTTTTTAAGAGTCTCACTAATGTTGGAAAGAGCATTTCAAAAGCTGGGAAAAGTATGATAACTTTGAATTGTCTGGTTTATTTCTTCCTGAAACAAATTTTTGAGTTATTACCTAGCCTTCAGAAATTCAGGATTACGTAATATCCCTGACAAAATATTTTATTTTCTTTATAAACAATGAAAAATGTTTATAATTTGAGGTGGGAGTGAGAAATATGAAGGAAAGTATAAGGAAGAAAATTATGTGACTTCTTATGTATAAGCCAGTTTTTCATGAACACTCAGTATTTTACATGGAATGTTCTGTCTGTCCTAAGCAGTCTCCATGGAGAGAGAGACAGGCCATACACAAGGGTTATCATATGGGCAAGTCATGGGACAGGTGTGCCTATGGTCTGTTGACTGAGCTGCCCTTCCTAGGGAGGTGTGAGTTCTAAGACAGACTTCATCATGCCATCTCTTTCCTTTTATATCTTTGCCTTGATGGTAGTAAGAATCATTTATATGTACTGATACTCCTCAGATTCTATTTTGTTTGTGTTGGCACTTATTTATTTTTTCTGTTACTAGGGAACTGCTGGTGACAGTATTATAGGGCCCTCAAAGCCAAGCCTAGTGACACTCTAAGCCAGTTTAAGGCAAATCTAAATATATATTATTCTTGTAATATATCCACAATGTAAAATTTATTAAATTTTAAGTGTACAGTTCAGTAGCATGAAGTGCATTCACATTATTGTACAGCTGTCATCAGCAGCAGTCTCTAGAACTTTTTCATCTTTCCCAACTGAAACTCCATATCCATAGTAATAATTCTCTATTTCCCTTCTTGTTGCATGTCTTCAGTTCTTAACTTCTTATAGAATTGCTATATATTTGTGAGCACAGAGAAAATCAGTTGACTTGAAAGTCAGAAATGAATTACACTCCTATCTACCATTTATTACCTAGCTATGTGAATTTGAGTCAGACTCAGCTTTGCTCCTCTTTTCCCTTATCTTTTTGGTGAAGGCTGAGAGGCATTACTATATGTAAAGCACCCAACAACCTGCTAGGTACCCATAAATGGATACTTCTACAGTTCATTCGTGTTGATGAATTAGTGGTCACCTCAGAGCCTCTGGTGTAGATGGCTTGCTCCTTGTTCTTCATTTGACTCCTGGTTTTGCATGCCTAGTTAGCAGTGTGCGATGATAATACAGTTGGAAAGAACTGAGTGTCTTAATTGTCATGTGTTTTATAGAAGCTGTTATATTTCATGAATATGTGTCCATACAACTGTTCAATCATTGAGCACCTTTTGAGTACCAGGCACACCTTCCCCTGACAACCATCATTCTGCTTTCTGTCCTTGTGAATTTGATTACCCTAGGTACCTCTAATACACTATTTGTTCTATGTGTCTATCTTGTTTCACTTAGCATAATGTCTTCCAGGGTCATCCATAGTGTAGCATCAAGGCAACATTGAATGTTTCTAAAAGTAAGGACCTTCTCTTACATAACCACTGTACTGTTACAAAATTGGGAAATTGAAATTGAGTTGGTCCTTTATCTGTAGGTTTTATCCAGATATTTTCAGTTGTCTAAATAGTATCTTATAGCCAAGGTAGTTTGGGCACCATATGTTGCATGGTCCAATCGTATGTGTCTTAAGTCTTCTTTTATCTGGACCAGTTCCTTAATTGGGGATAAGCTATTTCACAATTTGAATTTGTTCATGTTTAGAAACAAGTTCTGCATTTTTGGCAGTAATATCACAAAAGTGATATTATGTTTTAATGTATCACATTAGGAGGCATTTGATGTAGTAATCTCAGTCTCTTGTCTGTGTCTCCCTATTTATTTCTTTTGGAGGAGAAGTTCTGGGAATTGAACCCAAGGCCTCACACATGGTAAATATACTACTCTACCACTAAGCTACCTATACTCTCTAGCCCCATTCAGTGGTATATGAAACTGGAGTAGTTTGCCCAGAGTATGATTGTACCTCTTTTTGAGGCTACAGATTTAGAGATTCCTTTTTTAGTTCATACTTCTTAATTAAAGATTTTCATATAAGATATTGATGGAGGTCATTCTCACAACTTACTTATCCTGCCTACATAAGTGGAGCTTTTTGCTATTACAGATTTAATCCACTGGAATTCTTCTCTAGGTGTGGATATTTGGAAAGACAAATCTTAACCTAACCTGGTACAAATATTGGAGATTTTAGATAAAAAGCCACATGCCAAGCACAGTTGGATATTACGATTGATGGTCAGCCTTCATTTTTGTCTTTCCACTTTTCCTGTTTCTTTATAGAAACTGCTGGGAGATTTTTACAAAAAGAAGGGTTTTTTGTTTGTTTGTTTTGTTTTTTTGACTTAAAAGGTAGGGAAAAGGGACTTTAAAAATTAAGAAAATAGTCCTTTTCAGATTTTTCTACAAAGTATACAAGGGTTGGAGTTTCCCAGCGAAAGGGTCCAGCTGCAGACACATAGAGTTGTGTCTTTGAAATCTACCCCAGGGAATGTTTATTCCAACAGAAACATGCTTAATAAATGGGATAATTTAAGAGAATATATCATCATGCCTTGACTATCTTTGTTACAGTAATGGGGGACCACTAGTTCTACCTCCCTGAGTTGGGAGCAGCAGTTAGTTACTAAGCAGTTTGGGAGAGTCAGTTAGTTACTAAGCAATTTCCCAGCACCATTTGCTTTGTTTTTGTTTGTTTGCTTTTGTTTCTATTCTTCTTACTGGTGGTACCTGCCTTGAAGGTATGAATTTTGGATTTCCTGATTTTCCCCTAATTTAGTGCTGCTTCATTTCCCTATCATAAATCATGTTTCAGAAAATCCTGGTACCTTTGAACTATATAAAATTAAGTAGTGTTTATTACAGGTTTGGTGTAAAGTTCAGTTTAATTATGAATTTAAGTAGTTAATGCTTTCTTGTTTGCTTCTCTTCTGCATTGTTTCTTGCCTTAATTTATTTTAATCTCATTTCTGCATTAAGTAGAAAATTTGGAAAATAGAAGGAATTACTTTAAGTTCTACAACCTAGAAGTTTCCCACATGATTTGAGCTTGTTTTTCAAGCTATCTGTATATTTTTCAAAGCCAAAGTTCTACTACTGTTATTATACAGTATTCCAGATAGATGAAGGTTTTTGCTTTGCCTTAACAGTGATGTAATTACCAAATTGTTCTGTATCTTAAAACATATTTTTATTGTGTTTGTTTCCCCTCCCTTCTTGATTTTTGACTTGGTTTTCTGGGAAGTATCTTTTAGCTAGAAAAACTGTTGATAATTTTTGATCGTGTTTGTCCTCAGCACATTGTGGTCACAGACTTACTTCACAGACTGATGAATATAGAAAGAAATGTATCTGGTCTGGAAGGAAACACTGCTCCTCCTCCTCCATGAACAGAAGGAAGTACGAATATATAAATGTAATGTGTGTGCAAGTTTTCCACATTTTTTTGAAAATTCTAAGAGATTACAGGATATTTGAGAACCCAGTAGGTGGGAAGTACACTGTTTAATGAGATTGCAACTTAAAACAATCCTCCTAATGCTTGCAGATGTGTAAAATCAGATTTAGCTATGGTAATTAGCATTTTCCCTAGCTCTTCTCATTTGGGGGAATAAATGTAAGATCATTATTATCTAAGAAGGGAAAGCTAGTAAAGTAAAAGAAAAATGAATTTGCTAATTTAAAATTATACTGATGACATATATACCCTGAAGAGTATAAATTTTCTTGAACCATATTAATACATGAGCATACTGGGTAAAGAAGGCAAGCACATGTTTTATTCACTTTCACTCTAGTCTGAGGGAGAAGTATGTGAACAGAGAATAAGAAGGAAAGGACATGGTCCAGATCAATAGTACTCTAACTCATGTTCATTTATTACTTTTTTAAAAAAGGCCTAGAATCAGAACTTTTCCCCTTTAAATGTTTATCAGGATTATTACATTTAATTAAAAGTGCATTTATACAGAATGTAGAAACTTTGAGAAACCTCAAGCAAATGCAGCGTTTGCAATCTATAATCATCAAGAGAAATTGAATAGCAGTTATTCGTTAAAATAAAGTATTAACTCATTATTTTACAAAATTAAGAAGGCTCCTAATTTCAAGACACTCAGACACTTCAAGGCTTACCTTTTTTTCCTTTGTATTGTGAAACATACCCTGTACCTATTATAAAAACATGTTTTACATAGATTGATCTAAACTTGTCCCAACTTATTTCTAGTTCACTTGTCAATTCAGATCATGTAGGTGGACATCTTGTGTTTAAGGTAGATTGCAAACACAGATAAAACTGTGTGCCTGCCCATCTCCTAATCTTTAGGTTATAATCAGTCTGAGTAATTGATAGTTGACTGCTGTTTTTCTGCTGAGAAATGATTATTTTGATTGCATAATATATACATATATATGTATATATGTGTGTGTATATATATATAAAACATCATGAATTTTATTGAATCACCTGTGATTAAAAGTTAGGCCTTGTTTTTTCCAGTAAATAATTCTCAAAGTTTTATGTTAGTCATATATCAGATTAGTAATGGAGATGGGTCTTGATAGTACAAGATATTGTATATCTTGTTTTAACTTGACATTTTTTCATATGTATGCCAGTGAGGATTTATTAAATGATGAGAATTTAGTTAGATTATGCCTTGTGCCCATCAAAGTTTTGCATTGTGAACCTAGTACGTGCTTTCTGAAATCTTAGAGATCCCATTTTCTAATTGTTCCCATACTCCATTCATTAAATACAGTAACCATTAGTTAAATGAGATAAATAGAAATGTGATGTTATGTGGTAAAGAGAAGGTCAGGATTGCACACAAAATTATGGCAGATACTTTATTATGTACAGAAGAAGCAAATTGATTTCAATTTTCATATGATTCCTGGCCTTAGAATGGCACCTAGGTAGAAGATGCTGCATGGTTTTGTGTGTTTTTGTCTGGTCTCAGCAGGCACCTATATTGAGCTCTGTTGCTCCTATTTTCTATTGATGCAGGAGTGATGTTGGATGCTGTGTAGTTGTTAACTTGATCTAATTAGTATTTTTCAAAAAGGGGCTTGGCTATTTTAATCAACATTTACTTGTGACTGTAACTTTTCCAGAATTTTAAAATATGTAGAAATAAAATTTACATTTGAATTTTGAGTTCAGTGACTCAGCAGTCATTGAATTAATCGATGTATTGGTTAGAATATTAGAGCTAGTAGAAGAGGTGATGGCAATACTGAGATTTTTATTTTGTTCATTATCTGTTCGTAAAATTTTTACTGCTTGAATCCTTAGGTAGATTCTGGCCAAACTTCACTTTGCTTCTCTACGAAATGGTTCTGCATGTATATTAATCATTGTGGGTTTTGTAAGATGTTCTGTATCTATCTGCTAAGACAGTTTTATTGTAACTGTATGCTGTAGTGGTACATTTCATCAATTTTACGGATTTCAAAAAACCTTGCCAGTAGAAAAAGATTCAGTGCTAATTTTTGGTTTTTAACTCCATAGCTGTGATTCATGGATCAACCAATAGTTGAGTGTTTTGAATGTTTTTTTTAGCTTGCCTTGCTGGTGTCACCATTAAAACATTGTATTTTGTTTCCTGATTTTAAAAATTGAATATTTTGTAGTATTAAAATCAAAGAAAACTAATGAGAAGTAATTCCTCTCGTAAGAATGTGTATTTGCTTGTTTTTGTGCTACTTCAGTTAAAGCCACTTTTTGATGTTTTAGTGCTAATTAAAATATTCAGATATGTATCACAGAGTTTGAATTCATGAACAGTCTCAGTGTCACTGTACGACATTTAGCTAACTTCAGAAAATGAACTAAGTAGGATCTTAAAGACATCATCAAAGTTAATAATACTGTGGAGCATCACAAATATAGCACAGATATGATATAATATAATATATAATAATATAATATAATTTAATAAATTTTAAAATAAAATAAAGTCAAATAAGCCTGCACAACCTGTAACTGTGCTTCTGAACAAGTAACTTATAACTGCAGTTTTGCTTTAAGACAAAAAACATCTATTGATCTTTCTCTTCAAATGCTCTTTCATCACTGTCCTTCAGAAGAGAATCACATTTTCCTGTTTCAGAAGAAATAAGAGGTTATCACATAGGGATTAGTTTATTCTTCTTGTACTTGTCTCTATTAGAATTGTAATTACTTTATTTAGTTCTTTTGGCTTAACCATTTATAACTTTAAAAATTGTTTATTGAGCCCATACTACGTTCAGGCACTGTTCTGTATATTTCCTGTATATTAATTAAAACATTAATTGCCAGCATTTAATTCTCTCAATAACTACTGTGTCCTTTTTATAGATAAGAAAACTTACATCTTGTAGAATCAAAATTAATTTCAGAGTTACACAGCAAGTTAATGCCATATCATGGGTTTGAACTCATCCAGCCTCACTCTAATGTTGTATTATAATTCCAACCTGAATTGTATGTTCTTTCTTTTGCTTATGTTTTTCTCCTTGCCTGCTCCCAACTAGGTGAATGCCTGTATGCTAACCCATTTAGCACATTTCTCTATTACAGGGCCTAATTACACTGTAGAAGAGTTGTCAAAAATCTGGGTTTCATTTTCACCTCGGCCTACTACTTAATTTACTTTGTGACTTTGGACAAATTGCTTTTCTCGTCTTTAAGATGAGGCCAATATATACCTTATAGAATTGTTTTATAATGATAAAAAATGGTAATGTGTAAAAAATGTTACAGAGCCTGACACATGGCAAACACTTGTGAATGCTGTACCCCTCTTGGGCCGAAAGTGTTTTTCTTAGTGCTCCCAATTATAAGAGACCGGGGGATCTTTGGTCCCTTGTTTTTTTTGGTAAGATGTCTCTAAAATTACAGTACCCATTATCCTCATCTGATCAGCATGCTCCTTGCTTAGAGTAGGTGTGTAAGGTCTACTTGGGGTGTATAGCTTTTGTTTTAAGAACTGTTTTAAAGTGTGTATTTTGTTATTTCCTGGTGCAGTTGACTGCTAGACAATTTCTCTCTTCACTCTTATTCAGTAAGGTTGAAGTCAAGTAATAAAGGAAATTTCATGGTACCTGAAAAAACTTACTATGGAGTATATCATACAGTTTATTTAATTTTTTTCACTTTATTTTTTTAGGAAATTTGGTGAGCGGCCCCCACCTAAACGACTCACTAGGTAAGTATATTAACTGTCTACTCAAACATTTTATATTCATGGATATCCTGTCATTTTAGAAACTATATTAGGTGGTCTTATAAATCATTCAAATATTGGTATCTAGATCATAAACACATTCCCATCCCCCCTCAACTTTCTTCTCTCCTTCCAAAAGAAAAGAAACAAAACAAGAATAATAGGATATAGTTCAAAGAGGAAAGATGAAACCACTTTGAGGATTAATCTTAAGTATTATGTAGTGAATATAACAAGTGCAGCAATATAAACAGAACTACTTGTATCTAGCAGTGTTTAACTAGTCACAGTTCGCTGATTACAGATTTAATAAATGCTTTTAGAAAAGAATTTTAAGGAAAACACAATTTGTAACCATTTTAAAGAAAATATGAGGTTTTGCCTGTTTTTAGTGAGAATAAATACTGGTACTATGTTCTAATTACATAAATTGATTTTATACTATACATTTTATTATAGGTATTCAATTTAAAAGTATTATCTTAAAAACAATTTAAAAAATTTAAGTCAGTTGTTATAAAATAAAGAAACCCAACTCTACTCATAGTCCTAGTGTTCATTATTTAGTATGTTCTTTTTTAATCTTTCCAGAAAATTGTACATAAAGAGATACATATGTCTGTCTGTCTTTTCTCTTCCCACTAAACTGGAAACTTATTCTACCATTGTTCTGTACTTTGTAACCCCAGTACATCTTCTACTTTGATATTTCTCTTTAATGGCTCCCTGGTTTTCCATTGTCTTCATACCATTCTTCATTTAATATTCCATATTGGGGACCATTTAGGTTATTTCCAAATTAATGCTACTATTTTAAAAACTATTGAACTTAAAGAATAATGAGGACCTGCCAGAAGAACACAGGAGACAATTTAAAGAACTCTTGTTAGCCAAATCTAGAACATTTTCATCATCAAATAAATAATGATATAATGGATTAAAAGCTGTAGAATCAAGTGACAGTTTAGGAGTCTGTACAGCTTGAGCGTCTCTAATCTGAAAATCCAAAAACTATTTTAGTGCCAACATACAATGCTCAAAAAGTTTCAGATTTTCAAACATTTTGGATTTTGGATTTTCAGATTTGGGAACCTCAAACCTTGAATTCCAGCCATATATTCTGAAGTCTCTAAAATTCTAAAATCTGAAATTACTTCCGATCCCAAGCATTTTAGCTAAAAAACAATCTATATTGAGATAATCTTTTCTTTCATATAAATGTTATTTATATAAATATTTTAAAATTATTTATATAAATGAATGAATAAGAGAAAAGGGATAGCTTTTTCTTATAAAAGAATGCCACCTAATAAATACAGAAGGAATATGAAATTAAGGAAACCACTACTTGACAGACACAATAGTGATGATTATTTCATAAAATCATCAGTGGATGCTTAAACTACTGGATTAAAATATAATGAAAAGCAAAATGCGTAATTCCAAAGTGGATCCTCTTGAAGTATAAAGGGAGAAACAATAATATGGCAGTGCATAAAACTGGCAGATATTGCCTTACATGAGTGATCTAAATTAGCATCTCCAATAATGGACAAATAGATATCATGCGCATCGCAAGGAGGACACCACATCACTTTTGGTGTAAGGAAGCATCAGAGAGATACAAAATGAGGGACATTCTATTAGAATCAATGATATTTATTCTTCAAAATCTCAAGGTCAAAACCCACAGATTGGCCAGGGCAGAGTGGTGCATGCCTATAATCCCAGCAGTTCAGGAGGCTGAGGCAGGAGGATCGTTAAGTCCAAAGCTAGCCAACATTGAAAGTCCTGTCTCAAAATAAAAATATAAAAAGGGTGGATGTGGCTCAGTGATTAAGCACCCCTGGGTTAATCCCCCATAGCAAAATAAAACCACAGATTGAAAAATTACTCTGGATTAAAGGAAATGGTAGATACATAAATCCATTTAAATAAATCCTGAGCTAGGAAAAAGGTTTCTTTGTGCTATGAAGCAGGAGTGGGCAAATGTTTTCTGTAATGGATCAGATGATAAACATGTTAGGCTTTGTGGGCCAGATTGAGTCTGTTGTGACTTGTCAGCTCTGTTCTTATATCCTCACATCACCCACAGACAATATGTAAAGGAATGGAATTTCTGTGTTCAAACACATTTCTATATACAAAAAACGGTGGCTATCCTTATAGGGCAAAGACCAACAGTTTCTCAAGACAGCACCCACCCCTACAAGTACAGGATTCTTGGATGAGTGACAAATTTGAGTAAAATCTGTAAAATAGATATTAATATTGTGTAAGTGATAATTGCATTGTATTTTTAAAAATAAACACAAGTATATTGGGTAAAGTGATGTGTCTACAGTATACACTTAAAAGGTTTAAAAACAATATGGAAATATGGTAAAATATGAAAATTTGAGGAGTCTGGGTGAAAAGTGACTAGGAATTCTTAGTACTACTTTTACAAGTTTTCTGTAATCTTTAAGTTATTTTAAAATTTCAAAATAGTTATTATATAAGTACTCAAGGTAAAGTACACTATGAAAATATAATTTGTCTCACAGCCCCCTGTAAATGTATTTTCCATTATTTGTTTTTATATATCTGTCGAATAAATTCTGCTAAGAAGAATTACTATGTTCACATATTTAGGCATTTGAAATTTAATAGATAAATATTTTTATTTTATTACCAGCAGCAATTAGTTGGAATGACTCCCAATGATAAATATATTTTGATGAATAAGTTAGTTTCTTTAATAGATACATCTATAAAAATAACAATACAATAATATACTTCATAAAGAAATTTTCCTTTTACATACAGAAATCTAGTTAGGTCCCATGTACTTTATAATGATTTTCCATCATTTACCCTTTAAGCAGTTTTGCCTGTTTGGAAAATTTTAGTAGTTTTTAGGACTACTACTTCTGGCCAAGATGGAGTAACAGGAACTGGAATTACTCTCCAGCCTGAAACAACTTAAAACATGGACAAAATATATGAAACAACGGTTTTCAAGATATTGAACAACAGGCAAGGAAGGACATTGGTTCCCAAGAAACAGGAGACAAATGAGGTGAGCCCTGTGATTGCCCCAGCTTCAAGCCTGGAGAGAGTTCTAGGCCATGTTGTAGAGAGGGGGAGTCCATGTGAAGCTGGAGTGCAGGGAGGCTGAGATGCTAGAGTTCACAGGGCAGAGACCTGACGAGGAAAGAACAGTACAAAAAGTTCCAGAGATTGGCATAGGGTTCTTTCTCTTCTAGTCATCAGCTAAGTATTGATCAGTATTTATAAATGAGGAAACTACCCACCAGTGGGGGAAACTCTCAGAAGAATTAAAGGAAGCAATTCGTAAAACTCACTTAGGGCTATGAATTATGCCTCTTTTCAATGGACAGAGGGAAAAGAAATCTCATAATTCACAGAGCATCAGCTAAAGTACTCAGAATAGTTTTGCTTTGGTGTTAAATTAGGCCCAGACTAAGTGGCAGACTTAAAGTAGGATTGAAATGATTAAACTCTTTTCAAGTAACAACTGTGTACTAGAACAGAGCTCAAGAACATAAAAATAAAAAACCATGCAGCACTAAAAAAGAAGAAAAATATATATACATATCATACAAAGAAGCAGGAAAATATCCACAGTGAGAAGAAAAATCAAGCAAAACCAACCCAGAAATGACATAGATGACGTTAAAACAATTATTATATGCTTGCTATCAGTATGGTAAAGAAGTTAAGATTAAGAGTTGAGGTCAGGGCTGGGATTGTGGCTCAGTGGTAGAGCACTTACCTCGCATGCGTGAGGCCCTGGGTTCGATCCTCAGCACCACATACAGAGCAATAAAATAAAGACATTGTGCCCATCTACAAAAAAAAGTTTAAAAAAAAAAAAGAGTTGGGGTCAGATGCTAAGTATTTTGGTTCTGTGTCTCATACAGCTTCTGGTATAACTCAACTCTGCTGGAGCACAAAAGCAGCCATAATGTATCAACAAATTAGTGTTTCTATATAATAGAATACAGCTCTATTTCTAAAGCAGACACAGTGGGTTGGATTTGACTACCAGCAGTAATTTAGTATCTGAACAAGAGGAGAGATTGAATAAGTTTAATAAATACATGGAACATACACATTTTTAAAAAGAAAAGAGACACACACCGATTTTTCTGGAGGTGAAAACAACAGTAAGGCGAAAAAGTACACTTGGTATTAATTTCAGAGTAGATGGAGAGCTTAGTGAACTTGAACACAGCAGTAAAAACTGTCTAAAGTGAAGCAAACAGGAAAAGTCTGGGGAAAGGCGCAAGCATAAGTGAGTGAGCTGTGGTCTGTCTTCAAGTATCCTTATTTACATGTAATTGGAATAATTGAAGGAGAGGGTGTGACTAAAGTGATATATGAGGAAATAATGGCTGAATTTTTAAAAACTTTATTAAAAACCTCAAAGCCACAGATCCAAGAAACTTAGTAAATCCAAAGTGTAAAACTACACAGAAGCACATCATAGTCAAATTGATTAAAACCAGTGATAAAGAGAGAAATCTTTAAAGCAACAGAGACAAAAACCACATTATTTACAAAAGAACAAAGGTAAGGACGATCGCAGGTTTTCATCTGAAGCTTCGCTGTGCATAAGACAGTGAAGCAAGAGCTTTAAGGTGCTCAAAGGCTTTGGAAAAATGCCTGTCAATCTAGAATTCTCTACCCACTGAAGGCAAAATAAAACTTTTTTAGACATTAAAGACGAGAAGAATTATTCACAGACAGGTCTGAGCTACAATCTGAAAAGAAATCCTTCAAGCAGAAAGGTAATCACACTAGATAGACACCTGTTTCTGTACCAGTTAGTAGTATCAAGAGCTAGAAAAGTGACATCACTACAGAATTCTACAGACATTTAAAAGATAACAAGCAAATATCATAAATAACTTGATGCCAATATATTCAAGAACTTTTGAAGAAAGACACAAATTCCTTAAAATTAGCAAATACCTGAGCTTACTGAAGAAGAAATGGATAATCTGAATAACCTTAAATCTAAAGAGATGGAGTTTGTTTTTATAAACTTCTTGACAAATTTGCAGAAATGTTTAAGAAAAATAATTATGCCATTTCTTCATAGTCTTCCTGAAAACTGGAGAGCAGGACCTACTTTCCAGTTCATTCTGTGAGAACAGCATTACCTTATTACTAAATGCAAAAACATTACTGGAAAATAAAACTGTGCACCGGTATTCCAAGTGAAGAAAGGTGTAGGAGGCTGAGACAGAAGAATCACGAGTTCATAGCCAGCCTCAGCAATGGCAAGGCACTAAGCAACTCAGTGAGACCCTGTCTCTACACAAAACACAAAATAGGGCTGGGTATGTGGTTCAGTGGTCAGGTACCCCTGAGTTCAATCCCTGGTACCACCAAAAAAAAAAAGGTGTAAAAAAGTCTTAACAAATTTTCAAATGAAATCCAATAATATGTTTAAGGGATTATTACATCATGACCTAGTGAGATTTATCTTAGAAATGGAAAAATCAATTCAACATGTTAACAGAACAACAAAGGAAAATCACATGGTCATCTTAAAGGATTTAGAAAATACTTCTAACATTCATTCTTGATAAAAATTCATAGCATGCCAGAAATAAAAGGGAATTTACTACCATGACAAAGGATACTTGTGGAAAATTACATTTAATACTATATTTTTAATGGAAGACTGAATATTTCCCTCAAACATCAGGGTAACACAAGAAAATTCTCTCTTATAACTTTAATTCAACATTGTTCTTGAGGTTCTAATCATTGCAAGGCCAGAAAAAGAAATGGAAATATCCAAATTGTGAAGTCAAAAATAACACTTCATTTTCAGAAGTCATGATCATTTTTTTAGAGAGCTACGATAACTTAATAAGTTTGGCAAGATAGTGGAATATAAGATTAACATATAAAACTCAATTGTATTTCTTTATATTAGCAATGAATAATTGGAAATTGATCAAATATCATCAAACAATATGTAATTCTTAAAGAAAAGCTTGACAAAAGATCTTCAAAAACTCTACCATGAAATTACTAAATATAGCTGGGAGAACTTGAATTCCTAATTAAATGTTCTGGCAGAAGACTTTGTATTGTTAGATGTCTTTTTTTCCTGAATTTATCAATGGATTCAACACAATCTCAGTCCAGCAGCTGTTTGACAAGCTGTTTATAAAATTCATATAAAAATGCAAACAATCTAGAACAACCAAAACATTCTTAAAAAAGAGCAGCAAGAACTTATATTGCCATATTTCAAAAGTTATTCTGAAGCTATAGAAATCAAATACAGTGTTAGGGAAGGACAGTTATGTAGGTCATTGTAACAGAATAGTAGCCAGAAATAGTTCTTCAAATATATGCTCACTTGTTTTTCAGTTAAGGTGCAAAGGCAATTTAGTTAGATAAATGATAGTCTTTTAAACAAATGATTCTAGAATAATCTGTTATCCATATGCTGCTCCTTCACATAAAATAATTACCATTCATCCATAGCACCATACACAAAAATTAACTCAATATAGACCTAAATGTAGAACTCCAATTACACAGTTTGTAGAAGAAACAGGTGAAAATATCTTGATCTTTGATCTTGACCAAGCAAAGACGGTTTTAACACCAACAAAACAATCTATGGAATGAAGAAATTGATCATTTACTTAGTGAAAATAAAGAATAAAGAATTTCTATCCAGACAATGAAAAGAGCTTTCAGAAATCAACACTAAGGAAATAACTCATTTTTGAAAGGGGGAAATGATTTGAAGAATTGTCTAAACAACATATACATGTGGCAGAAAACCACTAAAGAAATGCAAGTTAAAATCACAATTAGCGTTTACTCCCCTTGGGCTTCTATAACCTTATGTCAGAAACCGGTGAGCTTATAAATCACAAATTCTATTTCTCATAATTCTGGAGGCTGTGAAGCCCAAGATCAGGTGTCAGAAGATTTGATATGTGGTAGAGGGCTGCTTCCCAGTTTATAGATGACCAGCTTTTCTCTCTGTCTTCACATGGCAAAAGGGTTGAAGGCAGTAATCCTACTCATTAGGACTCCACTCTTGTGACCTTATTACCTCCCAGATGCCTCACCTCCAAACACTATAGCATTGCTGATTAGGTTTCAACATGAGAATTTGACAGGAATGCATTCAGACTGTAGCAATGAGATAACCACTTTATACCTATTAAAATGCCTTAAATTTAAGGGATCGATCACATCATGTGGAACAACTAGTATTTTTACACACTGGTAGTGGGTATATAAAGTGGTATGATAATTTTGGAAAAAAACATGACGTTAAACACACCCTTACCATATGGCCCAGCCATTCCATCCTTACATATGTAGTCAAGAAAAACATGAATATAAAAATTGAAACACAAATTTTCATGTTAGCATTAGTTATGATAGCCTTGTGGGCATAACCCAAATATCCATCAACTGGTGAATGGATCAACAAAGTGTGATATATTCTACAGTGAATTGCTATTCAGCAATGATAAAAAAGTGAACTCTTGATATAAACAGCTGCTTAGATGAATGTTAAAATAATTATACTCAGTTTTCTAAAGAAGTCAGGAAAAAAGTACATAAATTGTATGATTCCATTATCATAAAATTCTAGAAAGTGCAGACTAATCTATAATGACAGAAAACAGATCACTGGTTTCCTGGAATGGGGAGAGGCAGGAGAAGAGATTAAAAAGAAGCAGAACAACTTTGGGAAATTGTGACTATCCTTATCTTGATTGGGGCGATAGTGTATATACATATGCCAAAACTTAGCACATTGTACACTTAAGTACATTTTATTCTATTTCAGTTAAATCTCAATAAACTTGTTTAAAATTTTTAGTAGTTTTTATACTTTAAAAATATTCTTAAAGAGATTAGTTTATCTTTGTGGGAAAGAGTTCAGTTAAGCTTTTTGTTTCATCATCTCTTAAAGAGGCCAAATTACTGATTTATATTCTTCATTATCAAAGCTAATACAAAGAATATAACAAAAACAGTTTGTATAGTAGCAAGTGAAAGTGTGAAATGAGTTACCAGTTCTGGTGATAAAATTTTGTTTATGAAGCACAAACTGAAAATCAGGACATTTTCCCTTTTTAATAGTATAGAAATTTAGGTCCCATTTAACTTTTGTAAATCATATTTTCCCATTTTTCCCTTAAAATGATTTCTTGTTAGGAATATGTTAGTGTCTTTTATTCCATCAAAAATATTTCAAAGGAGTTTTGTCTGCATTGGGGTGTGGGAAGTTTAGTTCAGGGGCTAATATCTCTTGCTCTAGCTCTTGCTCTTTCTTATACCTTCTAAAACCTACACTATATCTTTACATGCATCATCCAAATTAAGCACTTTTGAAAAAAAAATTTAGAAAATCACTATTCTACCCACAGTTTACTGTGGGTTCACTTTTTTAGAAAATATATATTTTCATGTATAACAGGAATTGAGTTTAACTCTCAAGGGCATTCCAGTCTCTTGAAATACTCTCCATAATGGAGCACACAAATAGAACTGGTTAAAGGTTAAACTGAAATCTTGATTCTTGAATTGCAAGCAGCCTTCAAAGGTGTGCAGTCTTATTAACATCCCTCCCACCCCCTCTGACACTCCAGACTGTTAGCTGTTGACTCATGCTTTTGTTAAAATTTGTTTAGTAGTAGGGGATTTTTTTCATAAAGTTTACCATTTCTTTAACATTTGCTGC
The DNA here is from genome assembly GCA_028644305.1 of Xerus rutilus. Taxonomy (NCBI): domain Eukaryota; kingdom Metazoa; phylum Chordata; class Mammalia; order Rodentia; family Sciuridae; genus Xerus; species Xerus rutilus. Next base: position 102,008,877 of record CM053408.1, on the reverse strand, counting down.
AGTTGTCAGAATTATTTTATGTTGTTCTTTTGCTCAGGAAACCTTTTATCTATCACTTAGACTAACAGTTTTACAAATCTCATCTCCTGTTGGTCTTTCTGTCTCACCTCTCTGTTCTTATAGTGCCTAAATGGCCTGGTCAGACTTTATGGAAACAATGAGTTTCTGAAACTCTCTAGGTTTATTTTTGGAGGTTACCCCAGAGTGAGTAATAACACCCTTTTCTGAGACAGCCTGGTTTCACTGTATGAGAACTGGCCCCAGGGTGCCTTGAGACTGAGGAGGCAGATAGGTCCAGGCAGACAGATCCAGCTGTACAGAGTACAGTTTATTGGGCACTTCCTGACAGAAGCATGGTCCTGGGCAGCAGCAAGACCAGGTGGATCTCAGAAATTTGGGTTAGAAGGCAGGGACTTATAAATTGGTTAGGACAAAAGTGACTTCATCCAAGTTGGAATGTTCCTAGTATATCTCTAGGTAATATCAAAGAGTCGGGCTCATTTCTGGCACCAGGATTCTGTCATAAAGTACCACATACACCCTAATAGTTTTCTGCTTGTAGTGCTATGGGAAACCTTGCAGGAGAAACCAAGAAGGATTACTCAGGGGCAGTCGTGGCAGTATGGCTTAAGATGTCTAGAGTCATGTTGAGTTGAATCCATGCACACCCAAAGATGAAGATTAAGAAATATCCTCCATATCTGTTGTCCACTTTGTGATGTTAGGTATTTATATTTGTGTATTAATTCAGGGATTCCATTGTCTTGGAGTGAGTGCTCGCTTTTGTTTTTAAATCTCTTTTACCTATCCCTAGCATGCACTTTTGAGAAACATTTTTACCAGTGCTTAACAAGAAATTCTTAAAACAATGTATTTTCCTTGTCTGTCGTAGGTTATGGCCAGAGTTTCATTTTTTCTGTGCCTGCTACTCATTGTTGTCCATCTCCTTACTTTGAGACAGGTGAACCATCCATTTTTGTTGACTCAGGTCAGATACTATCTATTTTGGACCTTTGTTTTGTAGTCAGAGGGTGTATTTTACATCTTATGGCATGATACTTGTGTTTTACCTTAGTCATAGATTCTCCTTTTAGTTTACTGTAAGACAATCCTGAATAACAAGCAGTATATAAACTCAATGTGAAATAAATTGAGATTTATGGTCAAAACCATAAGATTAATCTATATTAATAGTGTTATATGATCTTTGCACTGTATTAGTCAAGTAATTCGTAAATAGTAAACAGTTGGTTACAATTAAAAGCCAACTTCAATCACGTGTGTTCTCAGGGCATCTTGGAGGAAGAAGAGAATGGGGTAGAGTGGAAAGGGAATATGCCATCCCTGGAAATCAGGCAGCTAGTTTTGTATCAACCAGGGCTGGAAATTTAAGAACCAAGGTTATGAACTGCCTCTCATTATCAGGAACTCCAAGCTATTATATGTTCTCAAATTCCTTGAGTTCCTAGTTTTTTTTTTTTCCACACATACTATTAAGCCTTAAATAAGTAGCAAAATGGTTTATTTTCAAAATAAGCTTTGAAAATAATAGAACACAGAAGTGTTCATGACTCAATGCCTACAATGTAGTAACCTGTAGATATTGGAAGGGAAAAAAGAGTTTATTAGAATTTGAAAGAATTTATCTCATTTGTGTGATAGGATTTGAAACAGTTTACCTGTGTATCCACTAAAAACTTAACATAGAATTAAAGGACATTTTTACTTTTAACATGGAGTTGGAATGAGATTTGTAGGCATCCCTAGGAATAAGACCTCCTATTGTTTGGTTTTAATCACCAATAAATAAAAACTTTTAATGAAGCAACTGAAATGTTTCCTTAATATTACAAAGGTCCTAGGGCTTTGTTGACTATTAGTACTATCCCTAAATTATCAATTTCAAAACTAGTCCTTTGGGAAGCCATAATTCTCAGTAAGCTTTCTTGGGGGAAAAAACAAGGAAGTTTGGGTCAAATCAAATAGTTTGGAAAATATAGCATATAAATAGTCTCTTGAAAATCTACCTAAAATCTTCCTGCTGTGGAAGAATTGGTTTTACTTTGTTTTATCTAGTTTTGATAAAGCTTCAGTGAGTACTCTCCACCATAACTGTGGTGAAGCTCAACTTAAGCGTTGTCTGAGAGTATAAAAGATGAAATTGCCAGAATCTGACAAAATGAGGTAGTTCCTTATGGGGTTTTGCCAGGAGGAAGGAAGGAGTTTGTAAATTTGGATTCCTTTTGGCAGCATTCTGAAGTACAAGATTAAAGAGTCCAGCTGAGATTTCTGAAATCTCAACTTCCCCCAAGTCCAGTTTTGAAGAGTTTTGTAAAAATGAATTAAGAATGTCAACCATGTGATAGATTTAAAAATTTAGGATGTCATTATTAATTCTGTTTTATAACTTTCCTTTTAAAGTTTTTCACTTTTTTATTTTCTCCAGGCATCAGAAAATGTTTCTTATAAAGAACCAAATACAGGAGTCTTCTATTATCTGCAGGGTATAAGATCTGAGATCCCCAGTGTATGCCTGAAACTGAGGATAGTAGCAAACCCTATATATAACATATTTCCTCCTGTGATAAACTTTAATTTATAAATTAGGCAGAGTAAGAGATTAACTATAGTAACTAGGACAATTACAATAATATACTGTAATAAAGGTTATGTAAATGTAGTCTGTCTCTTTAAAGAGTCAGACAAGTCATGGTGTATGCGTGAAATCACAGAAAGCAAAAAGTACATACAGGGAGGCTACTGCAATTCTACTAGTAAGGATTCTTCAGCTCCCTGCATTACGTTTTTGCCAATAGTAAAATTACCCCCAGTTTCTCTTAAAAAGACGTTGAATGATGTGGCATCTTATTGTTGGAATATTTTTAAATGGTTCTCAATACAGATGACAGCACCCTATTCTACCTCTGCCCCAGCATTGGGCAATATCTGGAGACATTCTTGGATGTCACAACTCAAGGCAGGGTGCTACTGGCATCTGATGGATAGAAGCTATAGATGCTGCTAAACATTTTGTAATACACTCTGTAGTTCCCAACAGCAAAGAATTACTTTGTACAGTATATGAATAGTGCAGAGATAGAAGCCCTACTATATTTAGATAAAAAGTATATGAATCATCATTCCATGGAGTATACCATCCTTTTAAATGGCTCCTTAAAGTACAAAAAGTAAATTACCAAGCTCTAATTGCCAGTGAACGTAATTTTTAATGTTTTGTTTCATTAATCAAGTAAAGTTTATTCTTCTTTTATTTTTGTTTTGGTTTTTGGTTTTTTCAGCACTGGAGATTGAACTCAGGGGCACTCCACCACTGAGCCACATCCCCAGCCCTATTTTGTGGTTTATGTAGAGACAGGGTCTCACTGAGTTGCTTAGTTCCTCACCGTTGCTGATTGAGGGTGGCTTTGAACTTGCGATTCTCCTGTCTCAGCCTCCCTGAATTCTGGGATTACAGGCTTGCGCCACGGCGCCCAGCTAAGTTTATTCTTCTTATTGAAAGAAGCTGTCTGACAAGTTCCTGTTACAGACAGCTATTAATAGTGATTATCTTAAGTTCTAGTTACGTTTTCAGAAATTTATAAGTATGACAGGAAAGACAAGGAAAACTGGAGCTCTCCTCTTAGATTCTTCATAAACACCTTGGGATTACCTTCATCACAAATAATCACTGGAAACTAGAACAATGTAGTAGATTCTCAATAAATCTTTAGTGGGAAGATGGAGAGGTGCCCAGCTTTCCTGGTGTACTTTCAGAACTTGTGCTTTTCAAGTTGAATAAGATGCCCAATCATCACCCCAATCTCTTTCCAAGCGTGCTCTCCGAGCTTTAGTGGAAATCTCCACTCTCCCTCCCCTCACACCTTTGTGTAGTTATTAACTATTAATAGATTGAAGTACCCTTTCTAAGGAAATAATGGTAATAATAGCTGGAGTATACTGATACTTCTGTGTGTCAGTATGTAGGGGCTAACTTACTTTAAGTTTTTTCTCCACAGTAACTCACTTTATTTCACAAGGGAGAAAATGCTGCCTTAGTAAATGACAGTTAAGACTCAGACCCTGTCCTGTTTCATAGCAAACCACTACAAAACTTTTTACCCCCACTGTGCTAGGGATTGTGTTGTACCACTGAACTACACCCCAGCCCTGTTCTTTGTTATCCTTGTTTTGTTAGTGGGACTGGGGATCAAACCTAGGGCTTCATGCACACTAGGAATCCACCCCCACCCCCCATTCCCCCTGCCCTTTTAAAACATTTTTGAGATAGGTCTCACAAAGATTCCCAGGCTGACCTTCAACTTGGGATCCTCCTTAGCCTTCAGAGAAGCTAGCATTACAAGGCATGCACTGCCATACCCAACAAAACTTTTGTGTTAATATAGTTTTGTTCTCAAGAGCCAGACTGCCTAGGTTTGAATTCTGGCTCTTCAGTGTCATTATAGGAGAGTTATTGAACACCTCCCCCATTTATAGAGTGTGCATAGTTGAGGTTTTTGGCTTCTGTTAGTGCACACTTAGAGCAGTACTGGGGCATAGTGATTGCTAAGTTTTAACTCTTTTGATGATTATAATTAATATCTTTATAGAAAGAATTTGTGACTGCCTCTAGTTTTTGTTGGTTTGGTTCCAGGGATTGAACTCGAGGGGTATTCCACCACTGAGCCACATCCCCAGCCTTATTTTGTGTCTTATGTAGAGACAAGTCTCACTGAGTTGCTTAGCGCCTCGCTGTTGGTTTTGAACTCATGATTCTCCTGTCTCAGCCTCCCAAAGTGCTGGTTACAGGCATATGCCACTGCTCCCGGCTGCCTTGAGTATTAAATGAGTCTTGCCCTTAAAGAATTTGTAGTGTATTTTGGGCTGGGGTTGTAGCTCAGTGGTAGAGCACTTGCCTTGCATGTGTGAGTCACTAGGTTTGATCCTCAGCATTGTGTATTAAATAAATGAATAAAATAAAAGTTCATCAACTACTAAAAAACTTTTTTAAAAAAGACTTTATAGTCTCTTTGGGAAGACAAGAAAGGTAAACATGAAAACCGATAAACACATAATCAGGTAATTGTTAATGATTAATAGAGACTATAAATGCAAATAAAATTTAGTTTGGGAAATTCATTTGCAGCTAAAGATTTTTCTTTTGAACTATGTAACAACTTCTTAAGTTGTATGCCAGCAACTTTTGTGCCAGTTTTACCAGGTTATTAGCTTTCTCTGGGCTGTGCTTTTTTTTTTTTTTAAATACACTCTGAACTCTGGTGTAGTGTCTCCAAACCCTTATCATAGTCATCCTGTCTAATACCCAACAGGCTTACCTTCTTCTTCACCTTGGAGTGTTAGTGAAAGTTGGCACCATTATTTTGGATTGCAACATTAGCTGTCCTTTGATACTGATCTTCAGTGATTTACCTGACCGTTATGAGCTTCCTTTTCCATTCCCTAGTGGGTGTTTCCAAATATTTATGCCTCTTTTCTTACCCATTAGATATCATAGTAGCCTATTATTTTACAAATAAAATACTTTTAGCCAGCAACACACCTTATTTCCTTCCATAGCTGGATCACTTAGGCTCTTGCTGCCAATACCTCACCTTTTGATTTGTTCCCCTCTCCTGAAGTTTTGTCCTTCTACAGCATCATATAGCAGTCTCAGTTCTATCTCCTACCAGTTCTGTCTCCCTCTCTTTCTCTCTTTCTCCCTTTTATTTTTCTGTGATGCTAGGGATTGAACTCAGGGCCTTGCACGTGTTAGGCAGGTGCTCTACACTGAGCTGCCTCCCCAGCCCATTACTGGTTCTCTATTTCTTCTTGACTCCTCTGTGCTTGCATTGTTCCTTTTTGGAGTTTTCATTTACTTTTTTGGCTTATGTTCCAGTTATGTGCCAATGTTATTTTTGCAACACAGAACCCTCTCTAGACCTATAGAAGCATGTTCACAACAACATAGTGCTTTCAACTTGGAGGACCAGAGGCCCTTCAGAGTTGACATTTGTCAACAGACCTATTAACATACATCTAGTTTTCCCAAAACAAAAGATATAAAGAGTTCTTAACTTTTTTTATGACTTCTCCCCTACTATATCCTGTTATCTTCTTAGTGTGACAACCTTTTTATATTTATCTCATCTATGTCTTCCAGTTCTTTCTCAAGAATTAACTAACAGGAAATTAATAATGCGTTTAAAACACCTGCAGGAGCTGGGCGCGGTGCTGCACGCCTGTAATCCCAGCACTTTGGAGAATCCCAAGTTCAAAGCCAGCAATAGCGAGGCACTAAGCAACTCAGTGATACCCTGTCTCTAAAACAAAAACACAAAGTAGGACTGGGGATGTGGTTCAGTGGTCACGTACCCCTGAGTTCAGTCCCTGGTACCAAAAACAAAAAAAAAAACCTGCAGGCTCTTTCATTGCCTTTACTTGATTGAAAATCCAAATTCCACAGCATGTTTTATTATAATAGATAAACTTTTATACTTGATATTTAAGTTCATAAAAGTCCAGTTTTGAAGGACTTTCATAATTTGACTCTATCCATCTTATCAGCCTTATTCACTGCCATAGCTCACATCAGAGCCTTGCTGAGTTTATTTCAATTCCTGACTATTACTTAATCATCGCAAGACCTTGGGAATGACAGTTGAGGTGGTATTAACAGTACATTTGGATTATGAGAATTAAATGAAATGCTACATTTAAAGTGCTAAGTTCAAGGACTGCACGTAGTAAATACTCAGGAAACATTTGCTGCTATGTTTTCTTGTTGTGGTTGCCTTACTCCTCAGCTGGAATCGCACCGGACCCATTGTGCAAGGTTATTTGTGTTTGGACCACCACTCCAAGTCCCTGAATGGAATGCCTTCTCTCCTCCCACTTCTGTGCCTACTTTTCCTTTAGAGTTCAGCTCTTCTAAGAAATTTTTCATAGTTCTTTATCATGCACCCCCTCCTTTACATAGGCATCCCTTTATTGTGGTGCATTTTATACATAACTGTTTTAATCATTGTATTTCATTACCATTCGGACCTTGAGTTCCTTTGTAGTGTAGAGAATAATTCTTAATCTATTTATAGTCTGGTGCTTTACAGCTAACAGGTTTTTGTTTTTGTTTTTAGTCAGTAGATATAGAAGTGCTATCATCTAGGATATATCATTTGATCCAAACAGCCATGCTGTGTCAGGTAGACGGTGTTATATCTCCAGTTTTCAAATAGGAAACAGGCTGGATGAGATTAAGTGATTTGCCCCAGGCCACTTTGTGTGTAAGTGCTGTAAAACTGGAATTCCTCACATTTAATAACTTATTATGCAGACATTCTCTTATATTTTACATTTGTCTTCCTTTACAATGTAAATCAAATAACATTTAAATTTAGTCAAAGTATTTCTTGGTGATATCTTAGAAGTACTCTTGGCTTTTGTTTGGTAATGTGCAAAATATTTCAGAAATTGGTATTCTGTTGATTCAGAATTGGTATGGTTTAATCTGTGTAGAGCTTTATAATAATATTTGGTAAGATAATTGGGTGAGTAAATGTATTTAAGACATTGAACTTTTAATAGAACATTTGTGTGGTCAGAATAGTTTGTACTTGAAGGACTTAATATTGTAGTTTTTCAAAATTAATGCAGTTTTTCACTTGAATTAGATTTCATTAAATTTCATATATTTAGCAATATCCTTCTCATAATTATATATTTGTATACAAGTGATAAGGTTTTCTTAGTCCTTACATGAGATTGTCATTTCAGGGTTATGTAATATCAAATTTGGATGACTTAATGTTTTATTATGGCTTTTGTATTCATTGGAAACCATTGATTCTAGCAGCTAGGGGAGAGAAGGTAGAGATGGAGCAAGATTAACTTATAAATAATTTAAAGCCACTTTACCATTGTAAATGTTGATTTTAGTTATTAGAAGTTGTAATTGAGGTTTGTTCCACACGATGAATTCCAAAGAATGGAGAAGTTCCTTCTTTTAAAGAAGAAAGTTTCAAGTTGAATAGGAATATTATGTACTGTTCTTCACGTTTCATTCACAGATTTTTCTATATTGTTTTTGTCTTTAGGTTTGCTTGTTTTAAAAGTATCATAAGCATCCCTCTCATCACAGAGCATAATAAAAAAGAAAAAAGATTTATCAAAATTTAACTTCTGTAATAGTAGTAACTTGTAATTTCGTTTTAGGGAAGCCATGCGAAATTATTTAAAAGAGAGAGGAGATCAAACAGTACTTATTCTTCATGCAAAAGTTGCACAGAAGTCATATGGAAATGAAAAAAGGTAAGATTTTATCACTTTCCCCACCCCATAGATAGTTAATTGTAGTTATCACAAATTTGTAAATCATGGTTAATATTCATGTCCGAGGATGGTTTCTATTATTGGGTTTATTTGCTTATTACCAATGGTGGAGGGGGATTTATCTCTTAAAGGGGAAAAACGAAGCTACTTGTGGCATACTAAAGCCAAGAGAAGTTAGTGGAGATCATCTGGCTAAATCCCTGAGTTTATAAAATGAAGTAATCCATAAGTTTTCTTTTTGACTGTTTCCCAGGTATTTCAATGATAATATTTATTAGCTGATTCACAGAGCAGCTTTCTTTTTGGTGGAAAATGTATTTATTTATGAACAAATGTGACCCCCAAAGTGCCATTTTAAAACCAAGAAGGCTAAACAGACTCCTGATCCTAAGACTGGCTGAGCTGAGTTTGCTGAGCAGTGGAGCCATTTTAAAGAGCTCCAGGCCCTCCCTGTGGTGGCTCTAGTTTTTGAGAAATTGCCCTTTCGTGCTGTGCAGGTGGGGTGCCTATAGTCTCAGCTGTTCAGGAAACTGAAGCAGGAGGATCATTGCGCCCCAGAGTTCAGAGGCAGCCTGGGCAAAATAGCAAGACTCTTGTCTCAAAAAAGGAAAGGAAGGGGGCTGGGATGTTGTCAGTGGTGGACGACTTGCCCAGCATGCCTGAGGCCCTGGGTTCCCTCTCCAGTATTGTAAAAACAAAAATTTCATTCTTACTCTCATGCCACCAGAATGTGGTCACTACAGAAATTATTTATAAAGTCAATTAGCCAAAACTAAAGCAGAGTTATCTTTAACAGAATTTTTCACAATATTATGAATTTCAGTATTTTTTGTGTTTAATTAGGGCTTTATTTTTTAAAATTTCCCCCTCCTTCATGCAAGTGCTCTACAACTGAGCTATATCTCCATGTCCAAAATAATCATTATTTATGGGGCAGTTGTTTTGGGGGTAAGAGGTTTGGGAGAGGGAAACCCAGGGCCCAAAGACTTGTAAGCATGTAGCTTGCACCAAGCTACACCCGTTTTTAGTTTTTTCACTTGATTCCTGAAGTTTTCATCTTAATAGTTTCTTGAATCTTAGTCTTTCAAACAACATTTTTTTAATTTAAAATATTTTTTAGTTATACATGGACACAGTGTCTTTATTTTGTTTACTTATTTTTATGTGGTGCTGAGGATTGAACCCAGTGCCTCACGCATGTGAGACAAGTGCTCTGCCACTGAACTACAGCCTCAGCCCCTCAAAAACATTTTTTGATTAAGTATTTCATAGGTATAGATAGCTTGCTTGTGGGAAAATATCAAAAAAATTTTTGAATTTGCTTTCAAGGCACTAAAGTGGGAAAAAGAATGAAGATGCATATTTGGGACTTGGGTTAAAAAGAATGAGTGAGCCAGGCTCAGCAGTGCAGGCCTGTAATCCCAGCAGCTCAGGAGGCTGAGGTAGGAGGATCACGAGTTCAAAGCCACCTTAGCAATTTATTTAGCAAGCCCCTAAGCAACTCAGTGAGACCTTGTCTCTAAATAAAATATAAAAAAGGGCTAGGATGTGTCTCAGTGGTTAAGCACTCCTGGGTTCAATACCTGGTACCAAAAAAAAAAAAAGAATGAGTGGAATCTCTATTAGTTACATAAAGGAAACTTTAAACATATGCATAAGAGGACGGGCAATGTAAATTTATGATTAAATTAAGTATTTACATGCTAAAAGAAAACTAGGAAGTTCTTTTCTTAGAATCATCTACATCTCCTCTAAACAGAAGGTAAAGCTATTTAATTGGTAATTTTTTCCTCAAAGAGGATGAACAAATAAAAACAAAATTTAGGACTCATACTTTCAAGTACTTTTTAAATCTGTTATTACTCAGGTTTACTAAATTTATGATTGTTTTATTTTACTTACTAATAAGACTTAATCACTGACTAAGAGTAAAATATAGGAAGAAGTTGGTGTTGACAGTTTGGAAAGTAGGAATTAAGATTAAGGTAGCTGCCCCATTTTTCATGAAGTTGATACTGGAAATTCAGATTGTTAAAAAATAAATTCGGTGTGTGCATATAGCAGGTCATTTTGTTTACAAGAAAAACTGAAGGAGTAAATACTCTCACTACCAAAGAAGAATCTTAAAGGCCAGCTGGTGACCCTCATCCAGAATCTAAAAGTAGAAACAGTTTCCACATCAGCTGCAGTCATGAGCCAGAGAAATGCTTTACAAATAGTTTCAAATCTTAATCCTCAGAACCATCCTGTAAAGTAGTTGTAATATAGTCCCCATTCAGTGGATAAGAAAACCAAATATTAGAGATTTTAAACATATCCAGGTTCAGATTAGGGAGTCCTTGGATCCAGGTTTGGAACTTCTGAGACTCTAAATTTCTCACTTTTTTATTTCCCTGTTTTTTTTTAAAAAATTACACATCCATTACATTTTCTTGATTTAAATCTTTGAGGGGCACATCATCACACAGATTGTGTCCACATCACCCTAAATTTTATAGCCTTCCATTGGTTAGCTACAAAAGGGCTTGAGAATGAAGGAAGTAAAAATACCTATAAAAGAAAATCTGTGTACATTTAACTTTGGCTAGGATCATCTTATTTACGATTGGCTAGGTGGGACTGGGCTGGATGTAATGGAATTATGAATAGATTTATGTTTTTCTTATGGCTCCAAACTTGGACTTTGCCAACTAACTTGTGATCCATCTCCCTCTGCCTCCCAAGAGTCCCTGGGATTATAGGCATGTGCCACAGAACCTTGCTATTCTTTGAATTTTGAAGTTACATTTTACTATAATTGGATTAGTTAGTTAATTATTTCTGCTCAGCAGTTAGGTGTCAGGTGCTATGCAAAAGGACCTTTAAAAAGTCACAATTTCGTTTAATATTATGATGGATAACTGATGTCCAGTGAAGTAATGAAAGGGGAAGGTCTATTTTTAAATAGTTCAAGTTCCTGTGTGTTAAAAATACATTAGGCAGGGGCTGGGATTGTGGCTCAGTGGTAGAGCGCTTGCCTCGCATGCGTGAGGCCCTGGGTTCGATCCTCAGCACCACATACAAAGCAATAAAATAAAGATATTGTGTCCATATACAACTAAAAAAAAAATTAAAAAAAAATACATTAGGCACTGTTAAAATACACTAATACAAAGGCACTGTTAAAAATACATTAATACAAAGCTTTAGTGGCTTATCAAGTTAAAATATAGTTTTAGTGGTTATCTTTTATTGCAATAGCTTTTATTTTCAATTTTTTTTTTTTGGTACTGGGGATTGAACTCAGGGGTACTCGACCACTGAGCCACATCTCCAGCCCTATTTTGTGTTTTATGTAGAGACAGAGTCTCACTGAGTTGCTTAGTGCCTCGCGGTTGCTGAGGCTGCCTTTGAACTTGCGATCCTCCTGTCTCAGCCTCCCTAAGTGCTGAGATTACAGGCTTGCGCCACTGTGCCCAGCTAATTTCTTTCTGTTATTTGGGTATGGCTCAGTCAGTTCATAACTCATTTATGAACTAGACTTGAAAAAATGATGTAAAGGCCAGAGTAACTACTTTCATATATTTTTACTTACTTGTATTGCTAAAATTTCCAAAGTAAACATATATTACCTTGCAATAAAGTGGGGAAACCCACTGAGTTTATCTGATGTTTTAAAAGTGATGGTAGTAAAGGACTGTTAATGCTAGACCCGCCCTCTGGTAACTAACTGATAAGCACTACTGAGGCTTCTTTTGAGGATTAAAAGGTCTGACTGGTCATTAACTTGCTGCTTGCTCTCTTGCTCATCCAGGTTCAGGTTGGGTTTTTTGTTTCGTTTTGTTTTGTATTTTGTTTTGGTACTCGGAATTGAACTCAGGGGCACTTTGTAGTATAATTGAGTTACAGCACCAGCTCTTCTCCTTACCCACTTTTGAGACAGGGTCTTACAAATCAATTGCTTAAGGCCTTGGTGAATTCCTGAGGCTGGCCTCGAACTTTCGTAATCTCTTGCCTTGGCGCCTAGCCAGTTCAGGTTCAGTCTTTTTGAGGAGCTGCTGAGGCATAGGCATGAAGTAACTGGGGACAGTCTGTTTGACCATGTCTCTTTGGCATGTAAAATAACTCCAGTGAGTGATACTACAAATATTTGGACAGGAAATTTTATTTGAAATTTTTAAATTGAGGGAAGAGGAAGGAGGAGAGAGCAAAAGGGGGAGAACATGAACTGAAATCCACTTCTGTGTATGTACAAATTTGTCACAGTGAACTCAACTATTATGCATAACTGTAATGTTCTAATAAAATGTTCTTAAAAATTATTCTTGATATTAACTTCTGTGCCTAACTGACACTTATTTACATAGTACATTCATTATCCTGTTTATGTTAGTAGTTAGTTTTAATTTTTCATTAAAGAATGCCTTCTCAGGTCAAAAAACAAACTTTAAAACATTGTTGTGCCAGGCATAGTGTTGTATGCCTACAATCCCAGCAGCTCTGGAGGCGGAAGCAGGAGGATTGCAGGTTCAAGGCCAGCCTCAGCAATTTAGCGAGGCTGTAAGCAACCTAGTGAGACCCTGTCTCAAAATTTAAAAAATAAAAAATTTTTAAAAAGGGTTGGAGATGTGGCTCAGTGGATCATGATGCTGTTGAGACAATTAATAAAGCCTTTTAGACAGACTGATTCTGAAATTGTATTAAGAATTGTGTTAATTGGAGTAACTGGTATGTAAAAAGTTTCTAAACGTGGGCTTTGGAACTGAATAACCATCAAAGTATAGAGATTCTGCAAAGGTAATCAGAAGGTATAAATGACAGGAGTTTGGATTTTGTCTACCCAAACTTATTTTACATATTGGGCTGAATTAAAAAACACTTTTGAGTCTGTGAGGTGTTTCCCAGATCCCTTCTTGGGACTTGAGGAAAAACGTATTGAATCATTCTCTAAAAATAAAAAAGACTGATTATTTGAATTATGAAATGAAAATCTAAAATGTGTATATCGCCACCAAGTGGCAGAGAAAAACATTGTCATAGTTGCTTAGAGCTACTAGGAAAGATGAGAAAAGAAAGGCAACATTGTTTCATTGGAATCTTTATAGCAGCTTTTAAACTCTAAACTGACCCCTTACTGGTCAAACTTTTCACTGTTTAGTTTATACTGACTGTCCAAATTTTTAAAATCATCAATTTCATATACCATTATAGAGATTTATTTAAGTTTTTCTTCTGCCAGTTGTATGGCCTTTTATTTTCATCCCTATTCCCTTTTATTTATTTGTCTGTATTCCCTTTTTTTGTGTGTATATAGACACACACAGATAGTTTTTTGTACTGGAGATGGAAGCCAGCAGAGACACTTTAACACTGAGCTACATCCCCAGTGCTTTTTATTTTTTGAGACTGGGTCTCACTAAGTCACCTATTAGGGCTCCACTAAGTTTCTAAGGCTGACTTTGAGCTTGCAATTCTCCTGCCTCAGCTTTCCTAGTCTCTGGGATTATAGGCATGCAACACCATGCTGTTATGTCTTTAATTGGGCTACCATATTACTACTGAAGTTTATGGAAGTGAAAATTTGGTTCATTCACTGTTATTTTTTTAGGGAAAGTGGCAATATTGGGATATTTAAGAAATGATTTTTATCAGCTTATTATAGAAATATTTCTTATGTTAAGATTATATTCAATTTGCTGTTTTCTTGTATCACAGCTTTTCTGAAAAAGGGTTGATATAGAAAAACAAGGTCAGCTCATAGTCTATTAAAGAGTCTTCATTATTTTTCTCCCATTTATTACATGATTAGAAAGCCCTTCAAGACAGAAAGAACTATGCTCAGTGTTTTGAGTAAATAATTTTTTTGGAAGGGATGAGTATTGAGCATTGAACACAAGGGTGCTTAAACACTGAGCCACATCCCTAAGCCCTTTTTGTTTTTATTTTGAGACAGGGCCTTGCTCAGTTGCTTAGGTCCTTGCTAAGTTGCTGGGGCTGGCCTTGAACATGCAGTCCTCCTGCCTCAGCCTCCTAAATCGCTGGGATCATAATCCTGCACCACTGTGCCTGGCAAGATTTTTTTTTATCTATTTGCCTAATTCATACCCTGTTATTTTCATACATTTTGATACAATTCTCCTGAGAAAAACAAGACTACTCCTTCTTTTATTGTTTTAGCCCTGTGTTTTTCAGATATGAAATACAAATACATTTTGAGATAACTTTGAGACTTAACTGCTACATTTGGTATACTATCTGAAAGCTCAGCTCTTCAAGTTTTATAGCTGGTGTGCCAATTTACTAAGGAATCTTAATATCAATGTCCAATAAAATACTTAAAGGAGACAAGTTTCCAAAATTGATGCCTTGTCAGCCTCCTCAGAGTACACTAGCCTAGGTATCTGGGTGTGTGCCATAGTAAGCATTGGGTGACTCCCAGCATTAGAAGCCAGACTTAATCTGAGTCTACTCCAAAACTAACTCAGTTGATCCAGGCATTCCTCCAAACTCCGAGTGACCTGGAACTGGACCTACTACCATAGCTGTGACCTTTATGTTCATGGCTTCAGTGTGTATAGAGACATAAAAGGTGCTCCTCTTTTCTGTTAGTTTAGATAAATATGAGAAGCCTGCAGAGCCTTCCCTCCTTACTCCATTTGACTTCTAGAGCCCACTTGGTCTACCATCACCTCTGGCTCCATCTCCTGTTGATGCCCCTCTTCTCTACCCAGCCCCTCTGCTGTTTCCTGCTGTCAGTCCTTGTTCCTACTTCAGAGCCTTTGCACTTGCTCTCCACTCTGTGGAAATGCACTACTTCCAAACATCCCCTTGATTTTAGATTGTGATATAAGGTCAGGACCTTAAGGGACTGTCCCTGGGTAGCCCAGGTGATTCACATTTCTAATATTTCCAGTACTCTGTCCCTGCCTGCCCCATCCCGATCCTTATAACCAGCTAACAGAGTATACACCATTATTTTAATCCTTTCTTTCTCTTTATTGTGTCTATCCTATTAAAGTATAATTTCTACGAGGACAGGAATTCTGTCTGATTATTTTGCTTGTTTGATTTTACCACTGATTTCCCAGTGTCTGGTACGCACTGAAGATGTCATAAATAATTTGGAGAAATAGTAAATATTAAATAAACTTAGCTTACTTTTTATAAATTACTTCTGAAGTAGCTTTGATAGGGTTGAAAAAAGGTACCATCATGTATTTTGAGTCAGTTCGGTAGATATCCTGAGAGAGAAGCAAACCAGAAGTTAGACTTTTTACCTTTAGGACATCCAGAGAGTCCCATCCAGCCTGCCTGCCTGTGTCTGTATGTGTGCATTTGTATGCATGAGTACAGGTATGTAACAGTTTTTACTTTTAGTCTGCCCACTTTTGGTCCACAGAGTATTCGTAAGTAAATTATTTGCCAAATTTTAAAATAAGAATTTCATATAAAATTTGATTTCAGATGTCTTAGAAACAGAGGGTATGACAAATATTAGGCCCACATACCGTTAGTTCACCAGTGCATGAGTTTATATTCACATATTGGCCACTCCTTATTGTTTTCTTAAAATTAGAGCCATACACCAGTGGCTGAGTATCATTTCATTTAAGCTCTTATTTTTCTTATGGTAGAATTAACAGAGTTAAGAAATGTTCTCCCAATACTCATAACTATCCAAAAAGTAGGAATTACTGTGAGGACTGTTTTTTGTTTGTTTGCTTTTTAGAAAGAAGAAGAAACCTATTTATTTGGATAATTAAAGGATAGTATCTACTGGTTTATTGTACATCTGATTCGTTCAGTTATATTACCTGGCCCCTTCTGAATTTTCAGGCCTATTGGAGAAACATGACATAAATGTTTTAATATATGTATATGTCAGCAAGGATAATTGAGCAAAAGTGAGTTGCCCCTACATAAGAACTGGATTCATAGCCTGAGCTATATAAAATATGGGGTTTTGAGCTAGGCTTTGAAACAATTTTTTTTTATATTGCCAGGGAGATTATAAGGAAGTTGTTCTAGGTAGGAAGAATTTGTGAGGGTGGTTTGGGCTTTTAGAGAAACAAAGCTGTTACTAGTCTCTGAGTTGAAAGAAAGGAGTGTATTGTTCCTTTAGTATGAACTATTTCTCAGTTATTTATAGTGCATGAGGTATTCCAAATGTAAGATATGTAGAACACAAGCAGTGCTCTCACAGAACTCCCATGCAGTGATCCATTTTGCTTTTAACTTTTTTTTAAATATTTTTTAGTTATAGATGGACACAATGTCTTTATTTTATTGCTTTGCATGTGGTGCCAAGGATCGAACCCAGGGCCTCACGCATGCGAGGCAAGCGCTCTACCACTGAGCTACAATCCCAGCCCCTGCTTTTAACTTTTAATTACTCAGTTTTATTGATATTTTTAAAGTTTCTACTTGAGGGATTGCTCTAAATGCTATTTCTCAGATGAATCAGCAAATAAAATTTAAATGTAATATCCATAGCAATAATAGCATTAATTAATTCTTTCTGGGGATGGGTACGGTGGATTGAACTCACAGCACTCAACCACTGAGCCACATCCCCAGACCTTTTTTTGTATTTTATTTAGAGACAGGGTCTCACTGAGTTGCTTTGTGCCTCACTGTTGCTGAGGCTGGCTTTGAATTCAGAATCCTCCTGCCTCAGCCTCCTGAGACACTGGAATTACAGGCATGTGTCACTGTGCCTGGCTAATTCTATTATTTTGAGTAGACCTTAATTAGTAATCACAATTTCTATCCTGGGATGTCATGTTTTGTATATTTATTGGATTCATTGAACTCTAGTAGTTCAAACTTTGAGCTACATGAAAAGTTTTCTGCTCTAAGAAATATATAGTCTTAACTGAATGCATGACTCCATGTTCATGTTTTAACTTGAACAGATACGAAGTTTTTATTTCTATCCTATGGGCATAATTACTTGCACTACAAAAGGCTTCACTGAAATTTTTCATTAGGGGATTCACTCAGCACCATTTCAGTATGGTTTTGTTTTCATATATTCAGGAAAAGGAAATGTCTTCAATATAATTACTTTGTTTTGAGAGATTTTTTTTTCCTCTTCCCAATTCTTCAGGTTTTTTTGCCCTCCTCCTTGTGTATATCTTATGGGCAGTGGATGGAAGAAAAAAAAAGAACAAATGGAACGTGATGGTTGTTCTGAACAAGAATCTCAACCGTGTGCATTTATTGGAATAGGCAATAGTGACCAAGAAATGCAGCAACTGAACTTGGAAGGAAAGGTAAGTCAAGAAGTTGGTTCCCTGTAAAAGTGGCACCATGGTACCACTTTTGTGGAATTGATTTTTTTTTAATGGCTATTAGTGATAATTTACTATATATATAAATCAGAACCAGAAATGCTCCTCTCACATAGCTGTGGTCTCAGCTGTTGACATGTAAAGGCGGTAGGCAGGGTGTTTCTGCAACTAGCTAGCAGTTTTAGGAGGCTGCAAGTCAGATGCTAATGAATTTAGGAAGCTAATCATTTATCTTCTGACTGACAGGAATGTGATTACTCAAATATGAATGAAAACGCATCAGTCAATAATGTTTTACTGTCTTCTTCTTATACTACTTCTTAGCAGTGATATAGGCAAATTCTTGAGGGAAGAAAAAAGCTTTTATGTAGGTTATAAACATTATAACTTACCTAACAGCAATGCAGAGCAGAGCTGTGCTTTAGACAAGAAGAGCTACAGTTAACATTAGTCAAACTTTTAGAGGTTTTTCTTCAAATAATTTGCAAGAGAAATAAATTTATCAACTAGTTTCAGTAATTGCATTTTGTATATTTAGAAAGTAGGAACTACTTACTACCTGAGTACTGAGAAATAATTATTTATTCATTTATAATTTATTATTTTCCCTTAATATTAAAATTCAGAAAATGGTTTTGATCTCAGTGATGACATGAAAGTTTTTTAGTGCATAGAAGGATATTTTCTTATTCAGTAAATCTTTTTAACTTAACTTCATTGCTCATTTTGTCCAATTCCAGCTTTAGTATTTTATCTTTCAGGGAGGTAATACCAAACAAACCAACCAAAAGCATCATTGACTGCCTTTCCCAGCATCATGGTATATAGTACCATCATGTTTAAATACAAACCCTTAGGTGCTGCATCAGTGTGAAGGTCTTCCTTTCAAATATTCTGTCATTAGACCTTTTCCCAAGGCCTGCACATTGGCAGAAAAGAAGAACATCCAGGAGCTGAGCATTTAACTAGTATTTAAAACACTTGCTAATAGGGTAGTACAGTGTCTGTATGCCAAACATATATTTAATTTGTGTAAAATTTAATTTTAAAGGAAAACACTATTAGAGAAGGCTGTATAAAGTAGTACTAGATGAGAGTCAGTAGAAGGTACTCCAAGCAGAAAGAACAACATAATCATGTGCTTGGAGCATAAACAGGTGGACAAAGACTTCCTGACCAGAGGAGATTTGTTACAGTATAGTTCTTATTTAAAAATTACATATTACATATTCTTGATAGCATTATTTTATTTCTATAATTTAATTATTTCACTTTTTTTGTAGCATCAGATCTGCTATTTTTCATTTCAGGGCAATGTTTTATTTCCTAGCAATCTTGTCTTCAAAGAGTTGTTTTTAAGTTAAACAGTGCTTATTATTTCTGGAAAGATTATTATATGCCATTTTCTGCTCTGGAATCCCATTAGGTAATATAATTTAACCTTTTAGTTAAATTACAGAGCACTTGTAATTTAGCTTTTGTTTGCTTATTTTCTTGAAGTCTTAATATTTTCTGTGAGCTAGTGACTTTCTCCTTTTTTCCTCATGGAATTTGAGTAGTTTGTGGCCAGTGGTCTTTGATATTTTTTAAAATAATTTCTTGATAAAGTTATCTCAAGTATGATTTTTGTGGATTTATTCATTGTAATTGAGACTATTTTTTGTCTTTCTAAGGAGATACATGTATGTTTGCTTTTTCTAAACAAAGTCCTTTATGTGCAGGTCTGAGGCCCCAACCTGCTTTGCTTTTTTCCTTAAGTGTTTCCTAATCTGTTTATGCTAGATTTCATTATTTTTCTCTTTCCTGATACAGATCATATCCATTAAGGTTAACACTCAAAATTAAATGATCTTAACCTTAAGTGTGGTGGACCCAGGGACACAGTAGCTACATGGGTTATCTTCTGATTGCTTTAAAGAGCCTTGGGTGAAAGGAGTTAGGTAACTGAAAAGTACTGTATTTTATTATTATTATTATTATTATTATTTATTATTATTATTATTTGGTACTGGAGATTGAACTCAGGGGCATTCAACCACTGAGCCACATCCCCAACTCTATTTTTTTTTTTTTTTATGTAGAGACAGGGTCTCACTGAGTTGCTTAGTGCCTCGCCATTGCTGAGGCTGGCTTTGAACTCACGATTCTCCTGTCTCAGCTGGGATTACAGGCTTGAGCCACCGCGCCCGACTTGTATTTATTTTTACTGGTTACTGTTACTAGTGTTATCTTATTTTTCCTTCTGCAATGCAAAGTCTCTCAAAACTTTTACCTAACTTTTAAATGTATAAAAACTTGAGTATAGAATATTCAAGGTGGCACTTAAATTTTCTTTTGTAGCTTTCACTATTTTTTTTTTTTTTTTTTTTTTTGGTACTGGGGATT
>CM053408.1:101934832-101988398 GCA_028644305.1 Xerus rutilus | reverse complement strand
AACTCAGGGGCACTCAACCACTGAGCCACATCCCCAGCCCTATTTTGTGTTTTATGTAGAGACAGGGTCTCACTGAGTTGCTTAGTGCCTCGCCGTTGCTGAGGCTGGCTTTGAACTCGTGATTCTCCTGTCTCAGCCTCCCTAAGTGCTGGGATTACAAGCGTGAGCCACCGCGCCCGGCTAGCTTTCACTATTGAGAAATAAAAAGTACTACAGTATTTTTATCTGCTACTAATGCTGCCTTTTAGTAAAACTTCAGACAAAAATCCTGGAACTCATTGCATATTTCCTAAATGAGTGACATTTGCCCTGCTTTTTCAAAGGAACACAAAGCAGAGGTAGTTGACGGTACTTTCTTAGCATAATCTTGGGTTTTTGAAAAAATATTTTAGAGTATCATTTTACCCTGTCTGTAAAAGGATGTCAATTTATGTCCCTCCTCAGGGATCAAGGGAGTAGGAAAAATGTTAGTGCTGTTAAATATAATTAAAGTAGCAGCATTTTGAAGTGTCCTTGCTGTTTTGTAAGTGCTGAAAACTTTGTTTTCAACTTCCTACCTACTGTGATGTTCAATACCCGTATCTTGCCCTGGAAGACCAAGTTAATCTCCAGCTCCAGAAGCGCCAGATGCCTGACTTGAACTGGTCCCACTTTTGTGGTTGGGATCTGAGATCTTGATATTTCAGCTAAACATGGCCTTGTCCTTCATGAGTGCTGGCTTAGGAAGAGGTACCTCTTGCTAGAGCTTGTTATATGCCCCCACCGTGTTTCTATTTTATTGACTTTATAAGGAAGATTTTGTATTTTCAGTTCAGAGATCAAGTTGGATAAGGTTTACAGTTGGCCTTACGGGCTGTCCATTGGAATGATTTAATTTAAAACTGATCAAATCTGATCATGGCCTCTGTTTTAGGTATATAACCAGTAAGGTTTTGATGCTATTGATACTTTACTTTTCTTTCACAGAACTATTGCACAGCAAAAACATTGTACATATCTGATTCAGATAAGAGAAAACACTTCATGCTGTCTGTAAAGATGTTCTACGGCAACAGTGATGACATTGGTGTGTTCCTCAGCAAACGAATAAAAGTCATCTCCAAACCTTCCAAAAAGAAGCAGTCATTGAAGAATGCTGACTGTATGTATACTTGAGTTATCTTCTTTTTCTTGAACTCCTACCAGGATTCGATAACACACACTTTTTTTATCTACCAGGAACTAATAAGACACTGCTTTTTTAGTAGCCAATTTATTTTTTTATTGGTACCAGATATTGAACCCCCAGGGGCGCTTTGCCATTGAGCCACATTCTCCAGCAGCTAGTTTTATTTATATTTTGAGACAGGGCCTCCTTAATTTGCTGAGGCTGGCTTTGAACTTGTAATCCTCCTGCCTCGGCCTCCCAAGCCACTGGAATTACAGGTGTGTACCACCATGCATAGCCAGTTTAGTATTTTTGGGCCTGCCTGTCATATTGGGGTTTTTTTGGTTGTTGTTGTTAATGGTGGTACCAGGTAGTGTGTGGTCTAATAAAGTAGTTCTCAACTAGAGGTAGTTCCTTTTACTCCCTAGGATTATTGGAAACAATGGGACATATTTTTTTTTCCTTTCATTGTTAGTCATTAGGAAAGAGGTGACATTTGCATTTGATGCTTTGGGCCAGTGATGCTAAATGTCCTGCACTGTCCAAGATAGTTCCTGTTCCACAAAGAACTGATCCACCCAGAATGTCAAAGGTACATCTTTGAAAAACATTAAATGGACTTTGGCATGTCATCCTGAGAACCTAACCAAAATTTTAACATCTCTAGCAGAGACTACTATCTCATCAGCAAATTCCTAGACTATCAAAGATACATACTATCTGTTTGAATTATACATTTCAGCACCTGTGCACAATTTTTAAAAATTTAACTTTATTTTGGAACTTTTCAAATTTATATAAAAGGGAGAAAGAAGTATAATTTAACAATTCACCCAGCCTCAAGTTTTACCAATTTTATTTCATTTTCTCCATCACCACCAAGACTTTTTCCTTTTCCAGTTGCTGGAATGTTTTCATGTAAATCTCAGACGTATTGTCCTTTCAACCAAAATTTCTGCACTAGTGACTCTAACACATAATTTTGTTTTAAAACATCATTACACCTTACAGAGTTGACTGCAGTACTTCAATGCCATTTCATATCCATTCTGTATACAGATTTATCAGTCTCCTCCATGTGTGGGACTTTTTTTTTACTATTCTAGTTAGGTATACATGACAGCAGAATGCATTTTGATTCATTATACACAAGTGGAGCACAACTTTTAATTTCTCTGGTTGTACACGATATAGAGTCATACCATATGTGCAGTCATACATGTACCTAAGGTAATGATGCCCATCTCATTCCATCACCTTTCCTTCCCCCATGCCACCTCTCCTCCCTGCCCTCCCCTTTGCCCAAAGTTCCTCCACTTTAGGAACTATAGATCAGCTATAAGATCCTCCACTTTAGGGACTATAGATCCACTATAGATCAGCATCCACTTATCAGAGAACATCCAGCCTTTGGTTTTTGGGGAGCAGCTTACTTTGCTTAGCATGATATTCTCCAACTCCATTCATTTACCTGCAAATGCATAATTTTATTCTCTTTTAATGCTGAGTAATATTCCATTGTGTATATATACTACGATTTCTTTCTTTCTTTTTTGATACCGGGGATTGAACTCAGGGATACTCAACCACTGAGCCACATCCCCAGCCCTATTTTGTGTTTTATGTAGGGACAGGGTCTCACTGAGTTGCTTAGTGCCTTGCCATTGCTGAGGCTATATTTGAGACTCCTGTCTTAGCCTCCCAAAGTGCTGAGATTACAGGCGTGCACCACCGCATATTACAGTTTCTTTATCCATTCACCTATTGAAGGGCATCTAGATTGGTTCCACAGTTTAGCTATTGTGAATTGTGCTGCTGTAAACATTGATACGGCTGCGTCACTATTGTATGCTATTTTTAAGTCTTTTGGGTATAGACCAATGAGTAGGATAGTTGGGTCAATTGGTGATTCCATTCCAAGTTTTCTAAGGAATCTCCATACTGCTTTCCAAATTGATTACATCAGTTTGCAGTCCCACCAGCAGTATATGAGTGTGTGTCTCCCCCCACATCCTCGCCAACACTTGTATTCTTGATAACTGCCATTCTGACTGGCGTGAGAGGAAACCTTAGAGTAGTTTTGATTTGTATTTCTCTTTTTTTTAGTTATTTTTTTATTTTGCTGTGTTTCATTTTACAGTTGGGTTGTTCAAACCTAGATCCACACAAAGTTCAACAAATTTTAATCTGTGATGGTTTCTTATCTTACCCTCCCACCCTGTGACATTTGTTTGTTGAAGAAACTGGGTCATTTTTCCTGTGGAATATCCATATTCTGAATTTGACTGATGACATTCTGTCTCTCGTGTTATAAACTGGTAGTTAGACTTTTCAAATTAGCTGGTGCCAGGCGTGATAGTGCACACCTATAATCTCAACAACTTAGGAGGCTAAGACAGGAGAATTTCAAGTTTGAGGCCAGCCTCAACAACTTAGCAAGGCCCTAAGCAACTTATCGAGACCTATCTCAAAATTTAAAAAATTAAAAGGGCCAGGGATGTGGCTCAATGGTAAAATGCCCCTCAATCTCCAGGACCATAAATAAATAAACAAACAAACCCATCCTGATACCATAAGTAAATAATAAATAAGCAAGCTGGTCATTTCCATCCGATCAGAAATCATATAATATCTGTTACCCCCCCCGCCCCTGTTTTTTTTTGGTCAGGTTAGATTGATTATAGTAAGTTCAGTTGTTAGTGTAATGTGTTCATGAAGTTCCTTCTGTGGCTTTTAACCAAATGGCTATGGTAGCCATTATTTCATCAAGCGCTACAAATGGTGATTTTTCCAATTCTTTATTCCTAACTTATGCATTTGTTAATTTTTCTCTACATAGAACTTTGCCATATCAGATATTTGCTTCAGAATTTAGTCAGTAGAAGAAAGGGCAGGATAAATACTTGTTTACTAATTTGCACAGTAATATTCTTAGAAACAGTGAGGTTTCAGTGGTTTGATTTTGTTTGCCTGCATTCCATTTTGTTTTATTATGCACTCAAGGGTTTTTATGGTGGATATATTTTGTTCTACTCAGTTCTTATTAGTGTCATCATTTACTTAATATTGTGGAAAATTTTATGCACACTAATGTAGACAAAGTTGCATAATAGGGTAAAACACTTTGTGTTCCTCCTGTAACTTCAACAGTAATCCTCACACCAAATCTCACTTCATTTTTAGCTATACCCCAACCCCAGACCCACTTTCTTCTCTTCTAATTTTAGTTTGATGCAAATCCCAGACATTATGTCATCTGTAAATATCCCTATGTGACTGTAAAAATTGATGTTCTCTTGTAATCACACTTATCATGATCACATATGTACAATATATAAGACAACTATAAGAAAGAATACTTTATTATCATCATATACAGTCTGTTCAAAGTTAAAATTGTCTCAAAATGTTAATTTTTCAATTTATTTGAATCAGAATTGAAATTTAGCATATATTAGACTATATATTATATTTAGATACCTTTGAGTATTCTTTAATCTACTCCCTGCTTTGCAGTATATTTATTCAAAGATTTTAACAATTGGTGATCTCCACATTCTGGATTTTGTTAGTCTCATTCCTTTGGTGTAGTTTAATGTATTTTTGTGAATTGGTGGTGCCAGAAACAGCTGGATACTAGTTAAGGTGAAAAGACAGACAGATTTCATTCAGTAATGTTGCTACGGGGAAAAGAGACCTAAGTATAGAACTGAATTCAATTTTGAAATACAGCAGACAAGTAGGCATGCATAGCCATGGAGTAAAGTGAGGAGGTCAGTGGTTGGGAACAGTACTAAGAGGAGGCATCAACGGCAGGGGAATCTTTGCTAAACTGCCTTAGCAGGAGTCCTGCTAAAGGCAAACAAAGGTGATCACATATGAAGAGCTGGGGCATGATTTAGAATTTGCTACAACTGGCTAACCAAACCATGAATGTTATTCGGCTTTATGTGACTGTGACTAAAATACTCTAGAAGACCAACTTTGAGTAGAAGTTTTGGGATCATGGTTTCAGAGATTCAGTCCATGGTCAACCAACTCCATTGCTTTGGGCCCAAGATATGGCAGAATACCATGGCTAAAGGGCAGCAGAAGAGGAAAGCTGCTTACCTCAGGGCAAGTGAGAAGCACCAGGAAGACAAGATATCATCCCCACAAGTCGTTCCCAGTGACCTATCTCTGAACCACACCCCACTTGCCTAGAGTTTCCACCCACTACAGTAGTCCTTTCAGATTATTAATCCATCAAGTGAATTAATTCACTGATTAGATTATGGTTCTTCTAATCATTTTACCTGCATCAACATAAGAGCTTTTAGGGACACTGAAACACAGTGACAAAGACCCAAAGACTAGTTGAAAAGAATATTCAGAGGAGACTCTGTAAAGTTTTTTGAGAAGAGAACTTTTGTTTGTGGTTACTCTTAGAATCTTGATAATATTTGTTTGTTTTTTGTTGTTGCTGAAGGGCAAGACTACTTCATGGATGGTCATGTGTCTCCTATACCAGGAGGCATATCATATCTGGTATTCAGGCTATTTCCAGTTGAAATTAAATAGTTTTATTTACCTCTTTAATTTTGTATTTATATTGAATATTAATTTCTTGATGGCAGAGAACATATTTCACTTTCAGAATGTTTTCCTAAGTTATGTGGAAAGTAACTTTCCTAACTTGTGTTTTTCACATCTAAAGGAAGTATTTACTTATGGTACATTTCATGCAGTACGACATTTAAGGTATTTTAGAAGATAGCAGTGTTTTCTCAAATCATAGCACACAGATGCAAATCCTTTTCTATGCATATATTCTGTAGGGTTGTACACAGGCATTTGAAGACACACATGTAGTCACATACAAAATCAAATTCTCCCTATGGGAACCACAGTTAGTTTGCATTTTCTTTCAATGATGTTTTTTTAATCAGTGAATTTAGATACACATTGTTTAAATATGTAAATGGTATTATAATTTATTTAATCAAATTGGACATATATTATTTGAAAAACAATTTTCCCTATTGTGACCGCTCCATTAAACATACCATGCAGGTCTCATTTTAAAATGACTTCTATGAACACATGTTATATCATTTAGCTTGACATTATTAATAGGAGTTACCTTGACCTTTTTCAGGTCATCTGTACTTTGTCAGGTTAAAAGATTTGTCATTAGAATCTGCATTCTGATGCAGGTTATACTTTTTATTTTTATCATATGTAATTTTATGGTTTTATATTTTTATTTATAATAAATAATCATAACTTGCCAAGCAGAAGTCCCTTCTTATTCTTTCACCCCCACCACTCAGTCACATAAACAGCAGTTGTTTTTTTTCCTTTACAGTATGCATTGCCTCAGGAACAAAGGTGGCTTTGTTTAATCGACTCCGATCCCAGACTGTTAGTACCAGATACTTGCATGTAGAAGGAGGTAATTTCCATGCCAGTTCACAGCAGTGGGGAGCATTTTACATTCATCTTTGTGAGTATAAAAATGTGCATTGTTAAATTCTTTTGATAATGAGTTATATGGGTATATTAATTTTTGTCATTTTTCCAAGCAGATAATAAATTCTAAAAGATAATAATTTGATCTCTTTTTCTACCCTCTGTAGTGGATGATGATGAATCAGAAGGAGAAGAATTCACAGTCAGAGATGGTTACATCCATTATGGACAAACAGTAAAACTTGTGTGTTCAGTTACTGGCATGGCACTCCCAAGATTGGTAAGGCCCTATTCTGCTTTAGTGATATGTGAAGTAAAAATTAATTCTCAAAACAGGAAAGTTCAAACATTCAGATATAAAAATATGCCTCAATTTTATGTTTTTCAGTTTAAAAAGGTAATGTTAGTAATCTCTATTACTTATAGTTGCTCATTATATCCTATCTTATTTCTTTTTTTTTTTTTCTTCTTTTTTTTCTTTTTTTCTTTTTTGCCCCTAATTGAACTCAGGGGCACTCAACCACCGTGCCACATCCCCAGCCCCTTTTTTGTATTTTATTTAGAGACAGGATCTCACTGAATTGCTGGGTGCCTCGTTTTTGCTGAGGCTAGTGTTGAACTCACAATCCTCCTGCCTCAGCCTCCCAAGCCACTAGGATTACAGACTTGCACCACCTTGCCCAGCACCCTACCTTATTTCTGAAATGCTTTAAGAACTAACCTATTACTGTAAGTGTTTTGAGTTTTTTTAGTTGTTTTTTTGTTTTGTTTTGGTTTTTTGTTTTGTTTTATAATACTGGGGATTGAATCCAGAAGTACTTTACTACTGAGCTTCATCCTCCGCTCTTTTTATTTTTTTAATTTGAAGCAGGGTATTGTGAAGTAGCTTAGGGCCTCACTAAGTTGCTAAGTCTAACCTCAGACTTAGACTCCTCCTGCCTCGATTTCTGGGGTCACTGGGAGTACAGGTGTATGCCACCATGCCCAGCTACAAGTACATTCTTAATGACTTCCTGTTATGCTCTTCCTAACAAGTTTGGTGGCAATTTCCTTTTGGTTGTATATCTGAATGTGTCAATAGAGGGCACTATAAGTTCCAGTATTTTAAATTTCTTACTAATGCATATACGCTGGTATCCATTTTTTTGTGCCACCTGTTCTATTCTGC
This sequence comes from Xerus rutilus, assembly GCA_028644305.1. Lineage (NCBI taxonomy): Eukaryota > Metazoa > Chordata > Mammalia > Rodentia > Sciuridae > Xerus > Xerus rutilus. Next base: position 101,980,632 of record CM053408.1, on the reverse strand, counting down.
TATAGAGTCAAGTTTTCAAAAGCATAGAAATTCTGATTCTTTCAAAATATAAGCATATTTTTTATTAGCTTACAGCTCTATATAGATTTGTTAAAATAAATAAAATTGGTATTTCTTTGGGGAAAAGGCATAAGAATTAGGGCTTTTTGTTCACTAGAACATCTTGAAGCTGTAAAATTATTTTTCTTAGTAAAATACAAGTCCCTTTCAACTCTCTTCCTTTTCTCAAATAATATGATTCAATTATATTAAGGTGACAGAGATTTACAGGAAAGTTTGTTCTAGGTCAGGTTGAGGGTGTTGGGCAAGTGGAAGAATATTCAGAAATACTGTTCTTTAACATGCTTTATATATCATTGAATATCAGTGACTTCTATTTTATCAGGCTATTTCAGCAGAGTAGGATGATGTCTACAGATCTCTAAGTAAATGCATCATTTGTTTATTTTAATTTTCTATTTTTCTATTTCATAGCTATACAAAAGGACTTATTTCCCACTTGATATAATAAGCTGAAATATGTGTGAATTGTAATACAACTAATTTGTAAAACATTCAAGTTGCAATAAATTATAACAAAAAGTTTAAAGGTAGGGAAGGACAGATTTAAAAAATGGAAGGAAAGAAGCAAACAAACAAAAAGATCAATGTTTACTCAGTTCTTTTCTTTAAGTTTATTGTGTGTTACCCTATTCCAAGGATGATGTTCATTTGCTTTGCTTGTACTACAGAAGCTCAAGTTCAGAGGCTCATACCTCTGATCTGCAACAGCTTACATGTGGACCATCTAGAAGAGAGACCCAAATCTTAAGTGTTTTCACTTAAGGTTTCTTGCAAAATAGAAGCAGCCTGCCTTGCTTGAAGTCATCATTAATTGAATTTTTATCTTCAAAGTTATATGATCCTCATTATAAAAAGTTAAAATAAAAAATTAACTTAAGTGATTTATTAGAAAAAAGTTGCAGTATGATCATTCATCATTAACATACTGATAAATGCCCTTCTGGAAATTCTATGATTGAGGAATTCTAACTACTTTCCTCAGAATCATAGGCTTTATATAATGCACTACTTCCTACACCTCTTGACTTCTACTAATGTGCACTGTTCAACAGCTGCAAGCACTCTTTAGCTCTCATATGCTTTAAAAAAAAATAATCCTCACCAGGTATGGTGTTGCATGCCTATAATCCCAATGATTCAGGAGGCCAAAGCAAGAGGATCACAAGTTAGAGCTAGCCTCAGCAAATTAGTGAGACTCTGTCTCAAAAATTAAAATAAATGAAAAGGACAGGGGATATAGCTCAGTGGTAAAGCATCCCTGGGGATTCAATCCCCAGCACCCCACCCCCAAAGTTAATCCTACCTTATTATCTGAAAGTTGTTCTTGATGCTTCCTAAAATGTCAGCCTCATTGGAGAGCTTTGCTTGAAAAACACTGTTCTTCCCTGACCAAATTTTAGTGGAATAAATGTGCTAGTGAAAATCCTGGTGTTTTAGGGTACTCTCAAAACAGATTGTATGTGCAAGTCTAGCCAACTAACTAGAAACCTGTTAACCACTTAATTGCACAAACTCGTCAGTATGTCAGATACTCTAGGGGTAAGGGCATCTAAGATCTGTTCTCCTTAGGTGTCAGTGTGTTGAAGTCACACTAGTAGTGATGTGGAATGTGTGGTGTAGAGTGCACATCACTACATTTGGATGAGCAGCCCAGTCATGTAAAGCCAACCAGGGTTTACTGGGCAGGTACAGTGTTAGGAATATGAATAAAATATACTTCTGTTGTAAGAGCTGTATCCACGTAACCTCTGAAATACAGTAATTGCATCAACCATGTACAAGACCAGCTTGCTTAGAGGAAATGGCATGTTAGTCAAGGGGCTTCTGATGTTTAATGAATGTATAATTCACCACACACACATATCTGAGTTGTAATAAGTTTGTACTACCTTTTTTCTCAAAATTTCTTTCTCTTAATAGATCATTATCAGGATAAATTTTTTTTTTTTTTTTTTAAATATTTTTTTAGTTGTTGATGGATCTTTATTTTATTCATTTATTATTTATATGTGGTGCTGAGGATTGAACCCAGTGCCTCACGCATGCTAGGCAAGCGCTCTACCACTGAGCTACAGCCCCAGCCCCGAGGATAAATTTTTAATGCCATCTTTGGTGAGAACAAGGTCATCCATCAGCATCTAGGTCTGAAGAACTGTTGAGGGAAATGAAAACACACCAAGGGTGGTCAGTGTGTGTACTATCACTAGCCTGTATAGAAATAACAGGCACACAGACAACAGTTTTAGAGTTAACTGGTTAAGGTGGTAAGTGATCCTAAGACTTATGGGAACCTTTAGATTTAAATCATTTTAAAAATCAATTCTTTCTCTAAAATCCAAACCTCACTAAATGTAAATATAGCCCTAAGACTTGAGCATTGAATTGAAACATTGTGCTTGAGTTTAATTAGTCTCAGACCATCTTAGAAGCTATAATCACTGAAAATATAGTTTCCCTTTTGACTTAAAAATTAGTATTGATAGGATGACAGATATTCTGACTAAAAATAATGCAGAGCTAAAAATGTGTAAACATGAAGAATACTAACTTTAAAGATTAGAGCTGTCTGCAGTTGTGGCTTAGCTGAAACAGGATGTATGATCTTTTAGTGTAAGTGAGGCATGAATGAATTAGTGAAGTCAGTAACACTGCAGAATATTAGCACCACTGTGAGCACTGCATTGATTAATTCAGTCCTCACAGTTGTCATGCATAGTTGCTATTAAAGATGGTGGCACAGAGCATTACCTAAGATAGGTACTTAGGTGCATGTAATCTCCACACAGTCCTGAGCACCTTTTGAAGTGCCTGGCACTATCTTGAGGCTGGAAATAACAGCAGCAAGCAGGACAGTTCCTCTTCTCATGGAGCTTACATTCTGGTAGGAAGATAGAGAACAGCTTTTTAAAAAAATCCATATAATGTCTTTAGAGATTTATATAGTGATAAAAAGGCCAATTAAAATGAGAGAAAGAGGTGGAGGATTGGAGGGCTTAGAGAGGTCATGGAAATCTATCTAAAGTGACAGTATTTGATCAGAGACCAGAATGGAGTCAAGGAATGGGGGTGAGGAGCACTTCAGCCTGACAGAGTGAGTATAGCAGAAATTAAGACAGGAATGTGTGAGGACCATTGTAGACAGAGCAGAGAGAAGAAGGTGCAAGGGCAAGAAACGAAGCTACAGAGTTAGCATGAATAAGATCTTTTAGGGTCCCTCTCTAAGGTAAGGGCTTTATCTTATCTGCATATGATACAAGACCACTGGAGGATTTTTAAATGGGATGATGGCCTGTCTATGTTCAGAAGGATAGTTCTGAGTACTATGTGGAGAAAAGAGAATTGGGATGTGGCAGTGAAAGTCATTCATTGAATTGTGAATTGAGAAAGAGTCAAGGTAGGAAAATAATAAATCCTGCTTTTGCTATGTTAAACTTCAGTTGCACATATTGGACATCATAAGATAGAAATGTTGAATAGCCAATCTTGGACTTCTGGCCTCCAGAACTGTTAGAGAATAGATTTCCTTTGTTTACAAAAGAAAATGTTGAATAGGTAGTTAAATATAAAAGTTAAATGCAGGAGAAAGAATAGGCCTGGAGATCTAGACTTGGGAGTTGTCAAACTCCACAAAGCGTAGAGTATAGATTATAAAGGGAGAAATCTGAGGACTCAGCACTGTGCATCCTGCGGGTTGGTGAGAGCAATTATAATCCTTAGAGGAAAATGTCTCTTTCAAATGCCTCCAAGAAAGTGAAGGAAGACAGGAAAGGAGAAATGCCATGAGGTCTTCTGTCTGGAGATCCTCATAGGCCTTGATGAGCAGTTGTAACGCAGTCTTTGAGAGAAGACTGGAGAGACTGCAAGAGATGGGACAATGAAGAAGAGGCCTTTGCTCTCGAGGGAAAAGAGAAACAGTGAGATGGAGGGACAGGGATTTCCAGTCAAGAAAGGGTTTTCTTTACTCTTGATTTTAAGTTGAAAAATAGTTTATATGCTGTTGAGATTGACCAATAAAAAGGGAAAATGAGAGTAAAAGCAGTTGGTTGTTTTGTTTTGTTTTGGTACTGGGGGTTGAACTCAGGGGTACTCAACCACTCAGCCACATCCCCAGCCCTATTTTGTGTTTTATGTGGAGACAGGTCTCACTGAGTTGCTTAGCGCCTTGCCATTGCTGAGGCTGGCTTTGATCTCGCGATTCTCCTGTCTCAGCCTCCAAAAATGCTGGGATTACAGGCTTGCGCCACCACGCCTGGCTAAAAGCAGTTTTACTATCCTCATCCTCATCTAATTTCTTTCTATGTGCTAAGTGTCATTAAGGTTTGCCAGTATCAGATAACCATAGTTTTTAGTGTTTTAGCACTATTTGGGTTATAAGATTATAGAGTGTAATGGGAAAAAAAATCAGGTAGCCAGCTCTGGGATCATGTTCTGTTTCTTCAGCTACCAATTTGGGAAATTTTGAGCAATTTACCTTACCTCTCTGAGCCCATTTCCTAATCTGCAAAAACTACTGGGTACTGACTAGCCGTCTAGGGATTTTCCCCTTCATAGTTGGAATATTTTATATTACTGAGAATATCATCAGAACTTGCTACTTAAAATATGGTCCACAGACCAGCAGCATTAACATCACCTGGGAATTTGTTAGAAGTGTTGAATATCAGGCCCCACATGAGCCCTGCCTCATTAGAACCTATATTTTTCATGAGAACATGGGATGATTTATATGTGTATTAATGTTTAAGAAGCACTGATCTAGAAAACCATTGATGGTCTGCCCTGTTTCTTTAGATTTTCATGGAAGAGAGTAACAATTTCCACATTCTGACATGCTGCTAGTCTTTATTTTTTTATTTATATGTGGTGCTGAGAATTGAACCCAACACCTCACACATGCTAGGCAAACTCTCTACCACTGAGCCACAACCCCAGCCCCATGCCTGCAGCCTTAAAGGATTTTTTTTTTTAATTCCTAGCCTTACATTTTTCTATGTGTAGATACAGGACAGTTAACTGTGGTATATTATTTTGTAGCATAAATTTTCTGTGTACTCTTTACACTCTACAAAGTGAAAACTCTTTGCATGTGTGGATGACCTTTTATTTTTTAATTGTTGAAATATAGATAATAAGGAAAGTTGATAAACAGACGGCATTACTGGATGCAGATGATCCTGTGTCACAACTCCATAAATGTGCGTTTTACCTGAAGGATACAGAAAGAATGTACTTGTGCCTTTCTCAAGAAAGAATAATCCAATTTCAGGTATGTTTTTAAATTACTGATGAAATCTAAAATATGCAAGAGGGCTGGGGTATAGCTCAGTGATACCTGAGGGTCCTGGGTTGGATCCCTGGCACAATAAATAAATGAAATGTATAAACTATTGTATTAGCAGTTTATAGAAACATGAAATTCTAATTTGTTGTTAATTGTATCCAAATACATGAAGCTGTACTCAGGTATTTATCTCAGGCCCAAGGGTCCTTAATACACATGGTCCTCAGACAGGCCAGTGATTCTACCTCAGAGAAGAACTCAAGACTCTGAAAATGTTCCAAGGGTCTTAATATGGGGAACAGAGAGCCCCTCGGAATATCTAAAAATAGATTTCCATGTGTTTAGAGAATGTTCTGAAATCATGTTCACACTTTGTATAGGGAAAACCTTTTTCTGAAAGAGAGTTCAAGTTCTCATCAGATTTACATTGGGATCTTCCAAGATAGTGATGGTTACATGATTGAAAAGCTAATTTTTAGCTGAATCGACTCAGAAGGGTTCACAAGAACATTATGAAATGGGCATCGATTCAGTAGTATAGTGACAGTTTCATGTAAACTCCTTTGTAAATTCCCATTCCAGGGAGATGGTCGCACACACTAATGAGTGATCTGGGTCCCCCACCTAGGTGTTCTATGGCAGGAGTAGGAGGTTGCCAGTCCAGATCTTGGTTTATTCTGCTGAAAATACAGCACCTTCCAACTGTTTTCTGAACATAAGGGGCTCCTATGGTGTCAGTGTCTCAGAGAGCCCTTAAGAATTTTAAGCGGGCTGGGATTGTAGCTCAGCGGTAGAGCGCTTGCCTCACATGCGTGAGGCCCTGGGTTCGATCCTCAGTACCACATACAAAGCAATAAAATAAAGACATTGTGTCCATCTACAACTAAAAAAAAAAAAAAAAAAAAATTAAAAAAAAAATTTTAAGCATCTATTTTGCATCTCAGATATTGATCCTGTATTAATGAAATTGTACTAGTAACATGTACTATTAAGGGATGTGCTAAAAGTTATTATTAGTCATTTAATATATCACTGAAATATTTTATATTGTAACAAAAATGGCTGTTTGGTTTTCATATTAATATCCTGTTGAAAATATATTATAAATATGAATATGTGAAAATACAAAATATGCTGGCAAAGCAACATAGTGTAGTTCTCCTTGTTAAATGACACTCTGTAAAAACTATGAACACTCTGCAAATGTTATTTGGTAAATTTTCTTATGCTGTATTGTATGTATATAAAACTCAGTTTCTGAACATTCTTTCTCCATAAGGCCACTCCATGCCCGAAAGAACCAAATAAAGAAATGATAAATGATGGAGCTTCCTGGACAATCATTAGCACAGATAAGGCAGAATATACATTTTATGAGGGAATGGGCCCTGTCCTTGCCCCAGTCACCCCTGTGCCTGTCGTAGAAAGTCTTCAGGTGAGACCACTTAGTCACAACATAACTTTCAACTTTTTGCAACTGCTTTCAGCTATGGCTTGGCATCATTTATTTCACAGTAATTTTGATTTTTTTCTTTAAATCTTGTGATCTGGGGATTTTGTTACACATTATTTGTTGAAATAAAAATGAAAATAAGTCTAGGCATGGTGGCATATGCCTGTAGTCCCAGCCACTTGGGAGACTGAGGCAGGAGGAACACAAGTTTGAGGCCAGCTTCAGCAACCTAGTGAGAACATGTCTCAGAAAATAAAAGTGGCTGGGGATGTAGCTTGGTGTGAAGCACCCCTGGGTTCAATCCCCAGTATCCAAAAAGAAAAAAAGAAAGAAAGAAAAGAAAATAGGAACAGCATGCATGCAAAGAAATTTAAATCAGTTTATATGTTATCTTGAAATATTTTTAGCTAGCTTTATGATCAAGCCTTTCAAAATAAAATCTTACAGTTGTTGAATGAGAACCTAATTTGTGTACTTTAATGAAAAATGGAAAGTTATTTCAATGTGGTTTTCTGTAAATTGCAGTTGAATGGCGGCGGGGACGTAGCAATGCTTGAACTCACAGGACAGAATTTCACTCCAAATTTACGAGTGTGGTTTGGGGATGTAGAAGCTGAAACTATGTACAGGTACATTATCCAGAGGTGGTCAGAGGTGGGGTACATGAGATTATTTTCTGGCATCCATTATACTTTATTAAACAAACATGTTTCATTTCTAAAATGTACTTTGCTTTTAAAAGTGCTTTTAAGTGATTTATTTTTCCTTCTCAGATGTGGAGAGAGCATGCTCTGTGTTGTTCCAGACATTTCTGCATTCCGAGAAGGTTGGAGATGGGTCCGGCAGCCAGTTCAAGTTCCAGTAACTTTGGTCCGAAATGATGGAATCATTTATTCCACCAGCCTTACCTTTACCTACACACCAGAACCAGGTCCACGGCCACACTGCAGTGCAGCTGGAGCAATCCTTCGAGCCAATTCAAGCCAAGTACCCCCTAATGAATCAAACACAAACAGCGAGGGGAGTTACACAAACGCCAGCACAAATTCAACCAGTGTCACATCATCCACAGCAACAGTGGTGTCCTAACTACCGTCTTTTTGCTAGGACTTAAACTGACCTGAGTGTGGCAAAAAGTTGACAAAAAAAGGAAAAGAAAGGAAAGAAAAAAAAGGACATTGTGGTTTCTTGGGAAAACTTTTCATACCAGGTGATACTATTAAAAAACCCCATTACCTGCAAGTGCTGAATTGAAATGCAGAAGCCACAGTAAAACAGAAAGACATCAGTATGTACAAACTGTTGGAAATCAAGTTTTTCAGCTGTTTTTTTGTTGTTCTTGTTGCTGTTGTTTGGTTGGTTTTTGTTTGGTTTTGTTTAAATGGGCAAGAAATAGATAATGTGGCTGGAATAAACATTAAACAAACTAGAAGGCACAAATCTAACATAGTTTTTATGGACCAAGGAACTCGTATAAGCTTTAGTAAAAGGTACATTTTCACCATACCTTTTTTTATATCACAGTATATAGTACACCTTGTTACCAAATAGGTTGTTTTCCCCACCCCCTTTGAGCTTTTGCTCTAAAGTACATTCAGGTTCTAAGCCTGACCACTTGTTTAATTACCATACTCTTCCAGGTTCTTTTGGTCTAAGGCTGGAACTTTTTTTTTTTTTTTTAAAGCTGAAATCGTATGACTTCATGAGGTGGAAATGTTTTGATTTCAGCAAGTCAAATCTTATAAAGGCCTGCATATTTTTTTTAAGAGTATATGAAGTCTGTGCAAAAGCTTTAAAGAAAATGCCTCCGCCTTGCCTGCAATACATGCAATGTATGTTAACTTAGTCTCTGTTCTCAGACACTGTTGGTAGTTATTTCTGTATTTTCCTTTTTTTAAAAAAATGTATTTATAGTGGTAATCGAAGAGGTTCTAACATTTACATGGAATTCAGTGTGGCCATTTAGTCATCACTGAGTTAATGGCGCAGAACATGTTGGTATTTGAAGTGTTTTTCTCCTCCTTTTCCATACATCAATACATCTGTGTTCCAGGATTTGTTCAGGTTACCCCCTCCTAATCTTGTACATAACTTGTATTATGTGTAAGTTAAACATTTTATTTTGAACTCAGAATGTTCCCAGTGATTTCATTCAGCAGGGTGTTTTCTACCTTGTTGGCAAATGACAAAAAATATCATGAGAAGTATTTGCTACCAAGTGGTAAATGGTGCCCTATGGTAGAATGAGGAAAATCTCAGCAAAATGTTTTATTATTACTTTTCTTCTTATTTTTTTTTTTTGGTAGCCTAGGCAAGAACGTCATTGTAATCTTAAAACATAAGATGCTTTTATTAGGTGATCAACTAAAATAGCTGGAAGACAGTACCTTAGAAACAGCTGTAAGTTTATGAAAATGCAAATGTAACTTATGTTTTCCTTTTTTCTCTCTGCCTTTTTCTGTTTTCTCTTCCCCTGTACTGAGTGTCTCCACAAATGTCTCTTACTCAGAAAACATTTCTTTTCCTTTCCGTTAAGATTTGGTTGCATTCAAGGCTTTGTGTCAGCCTTGCATGCTAATCTTGCCGGTTTATATTGCTTCCATTCCTGCATCTTGGTTTGCCTTTATTCCATTTCTTAGGAATTGCAGCAGACTCATCGGGCTACATTTAGTAGAGGAAACACATGTGTAATGTTCTGGGACACCATCTAGTAATGCAATCATCCTTCTTAGAGTAAAAACTACCTCTAGATTGTGGTAAGCTTTTACTGTCCCGTAAAACAGGAGCCACAAATACCTTATGAATGCAAAACTGTAACTTCCTACAGCATTTCCAGTGTCTTTCTGGTGTCCTGGGCTATTTTGAAAGTTTCCATTAATACTTTAAAAAATCATTTCTTAGCATTTTCTTTCAGCTTTATTATCTTCATCACTCCTTTGCTTCAACTATGCCACTGTAAATACTATTCCTGGCATCTTTAAATTGCCTTTTCCTCAGTTTTCAAGGGGAAAGTCATTTGTAAAACATGTGAGGTGGTTAAATCAAAGTTACTGCGGTTTTCTCTTACTGCAAGCCTTCTTAATCACCCCAGGCTGCATTATTTTATATATAGCCTTTCTTCTTCAAATCTGCTCCAGTCACTCACTCCTGAGCGAATCCTGCCTCACACTGTCTGTTTCAGTGGTGAAAGGCAGACCTCATTGTGGCCTTACCTTTCTTTGTTGTAACTGCTCACTAGCTTTTTCTTGCAGAGTTGCTTATTTCTGAGTAGAAATTATTCTCTCTGTCGAGTCACAGAAGTGGCCATTATACAGTGCTTTTGTTCAGAGTGAGAAAGTGTTTTCAGTGCTGCTTTACTTTTAGTGGGCCACAAGTTTCCTCCACTTTCTAGATTTGATTTCTAGTTAAGAAATTATATTAAATTAAACAATAACAAATGAGATGCTTTTTGAAGAACAAACTATCCCTTACCCAACTTTGCAGCTCAAAATAAAATTTTCCAGAGTTCATGGCTTTATTAAAATGAACTTATGCTTATTTTAATGTTTATCTCTTATTTCCGTTCTTTTGTCTCTTTTAATACAATAATTGAAATATTAGACTGTAAACCCTTTCACTGTTTTTTTTTAAAAGTCCAAGAATGTACTTATTACTGGCATTTTCCCCACCTATTTTATGCCGTTTCATACCACAGACTAAAGAGTGAAACGATACATCTGTTGTAGCTTGTTCATCAGTAGTTCTTTCGTCAGCTGCTTTTTAAAGTCCTGTTCATGGATTGGTGAGTCATGTTCAGTATACTGTCTGTGGCAGCCTTGTCCTCCAGTGACAGTAGGATATGCCCCTCCCCTGATGGTGGGTGGCATTTTTAAGAGAAACTGATCATATGCCCTCATAAAGACTCTCCTTGAGTGCTGAACGTTTCAGTTAAAGTGTAGTGTGTTTGATGTTTTTGAGTTTTTGGTTTAGAAATGAATCTTATGTTCTTGTGTTTCTATGCAGTTTTTCAAAGTATGCATAGAAGCTGAGCCTGTGACTCCATACATTTTAATTAGTTACATCAAATTTATCACATAGATTGGGAAGGCAAGCTGAAGATTTTAAATGTAAAATGCCCTTTATATTTTGAATGATTATAGAATCGAACACTAGTATAATATTTAACTTGCTGCTGACTTTTCTGAAACCATGGCAACTAACGGCACCTCACATAGAATTAATTAGTGAAATATTTGTCACTCTTACACAGACTTATTGGCCATCATAACTGGTTAGGTTCTTTGTTCTTATTTTTAATGAAACTGGTACCGTCTGTGCTCACAGAAGATTGCCAGTGCCATTTTTGGGAACTAACCTAACTAGTCATTTAAGCCAGAAAATCCATGGGGAGTTGGGGGGGAGCGTTTTTGAAACAATGCTATTCAGTTATTAACCAAGTTAACTTTGATTTCAAAAGCAGCTGTGTTTCTGATGAGTACTGAACAAATTGTGTGATTTTCTGTGCCAGACTTTTGACTTTGTTTTCAAGCACTGTAATATGGGATGGATGGTTAGAAACAATAATATATTAGGGTTTCTATTTAACCCTTTCAGGACTGAACTGTATTTCCTTTATTAATTTTTCCCTGTGTCGTGGTAAATGTTTGCCAGCATTCAGTACTGTGTTGGTCCAGATGTAGGTTTTTATGCTCATTTTTAGCTTATTTCTTGTACCTTGCAGCATGCTCTACACATTCAGTCCTTAAGGGGTTTATTTTACAAACTGTGCGCCTGTAAGGTTTATTAGCAATAAGATAGAAAATTGAGCAAGTTTATACCATAATTTTGTAGAAAAAAAAGAATCTGCTCAGTTCCATATTTCATCCATGAAAAACCTGCAATATGGGCAGTTTCAAGGAATAAATAAAAAGCAAATGTAAACCATTGTAAAAGTCTTCTGTTGGATGTGCCTGATGCATGTATTATCGTCTTTGATTTCAGAATACTTCATAAAGATAAAATTAAATTCTGTATTAGTTTGTGTATTTACAATCTTACCTTGCTCTCTACATCACATCAAAGTGATAACTGTGCCAAATCAATTTCTTTTTCAGTGTTTTAACTAGTACTTCAAAGACAGATGATTTTTATGGAGAAACAAGACATACCTTCCATTCAGGATTGTCTAAAAGCTGATCTCAGTAAACTTGGAGCATTGCAAGTAGCAACAACTTGCTTTTCTGGCATGAGGTGGTCATTTGGTCTGGTGTTCCAAAGAACACTTAGTGATTTGTGCCTTTGCAGGTGGGACTCCAAGAAGTGGGGACAGTGTTCTTGGTTTAATATGGAGACAGAAATTTGAAGAAAGAAATTATGTTTAAGTCATAGCAAGTTCAGTTTTTATCTCCCCTCCCAAAGAAAGAATATAAGGAGTTTTGTTAAAGACACCTAGCTTTTAAAATACTGACTTGAATAATCATTTAGTTGGCACTTGACTTGTGAAACCTCTGAAAGTTGGGACTGACAGTGTGGGTTATTTAATTTATAATTAATAATAATCTTGTAATCCTTACTTTAAATAGTACATAATCACTTTTTAAGCAGTCTTTTCAAAGTTAGGTTAAATATATTGTCTTTGTCATTGAACCACTAATACAGTCACTGGCTATGAGAATATAGGAGGCAAGGTTTCCATATCTAGTAGAGTGAGTGCTCACAGGAGGAAGTCTCCCCCTGCAAGAAAAAGAAGGAAGAAGAAGAAGAAGAAAACTACAAAGGTACACTAAAAGGAAACCCTAAAAAAATTAGTACTGGGAAACAGCCAAGGGAGAGATGAAACTCGCATGTCATGTACAAATGAGGAGTTAAGACTCGGGCCAGGGCTAGAGCCTAAAGCACAAAACCCAGACAGTGGGAAGGCCTGAGCCCTGTCCAGATCTTAGGATGACAGTTAAGGATAAGGTCGCCTGTTTTCCTGTATGAGTGTTAAATAAAGAGTTCAAAACTGTGATTTTTGCATGTGTAGACGTCATGACTGGTTTTGGTTTATTTGAAGTACAGGTAAATAGTCTTTGGTGCAGAGAAATAAGGTTTTAATGGCAAGAAACATTCATACTGAATGCAAATAGGTTGTTTCATAACTGTTGGGTTTGCAGAAGGCTTTGATTTGGGGAGGTGGAACTTTCACATGTGGTGCAGTGCGAGCATCTGCTGTAAAGGTAAGCACGTGGGTCACTGTCCTCGAGCTCTTGTTGGCATGGGAGTGCTCTCCACCTCCTCCTACTCCGCTGCCTTCATCTGTTCAAACCAGCATGCAGGTCACTCATTTCTCTGTCCTTTGCCTATTGGATCTTTTCTGCTGGTGCTGGACAGAGAAGAGTTGCTACTGTCTACTTCGTCCAACTGCCAATCCGAAACAGCCCACCTCCATCATATAAAAGAGTTCAGACCTGACTCATTTGTTCCTACAGGGGCCAGGGGAGCTGGCTGACAGCTTTTCTGTTTCCCTAGAACGTCTTCGTGCAAGGCTGCCCTCCTCTGTGTTGTTCTCCTTCAGCTTTTGCAACTTAAGTTCAGATACTTATATTACACAAGGAAAGTTATAGGAGGAAAGAATAATGGTGACTTTAAAAACTGTTGGTCAGTGTGATCTCGGATGTCAGGCTCCTGTTATTGATAATCCTAGCAAGCAGAGCTCTTGGGAGCTGGGAATATACTAGTGGCTGATAGATTTCCAGAGGTGCAAATTGTGGTCTTTGGTAAGAACTTCAGCTGCAGAATAATGGAATGTGCAGCTGTTTACCTGGAAGCACAAATATCCATGCCTAACATTTGTCTTCTAGTGCAGAAGATGAGAGCTGGTTAGAACAAGTAGGAATGTTCAAATGTTTGGTAATGTTCCAGGCTCTGAGCCCAACTAGGATTTAGGCATTTCCTGAAAACTTTCTTACTAAGGGATATATTAGTCAATTTGGCTGCCATAACAAAATACCATAGATGAGGGGCAGGGTGCAAAAACAAATAGTTTTCTCAGTTCAGAGGTCAAAAATCCAAGGTCAGAGTGCCAGCACTCTGGCACTCTGGCTCTCTGGTGAGAGCCGCCTTCATGATTCACAGGTAGCCACTTTCTCTGTCTTCACATGACAGAATGGTCTGTTTGCTTAAAAGAAAACTTCTAAGTTTCATTTTGCAGCATCTCTCCTTGTTGCCCTTCAACCTGCAATCCACCTGCCTCAGCCTCCAAACTAATGGATCATAGGCATGCCACAACCACACCTGGCTCCCACTCTTTTTATTTGGCCACGCTGGGGATTGAACCCAGAGCCTGGCACTGGGTGAGCACACTAGCACTGAGCTACACTGCCCAGCCCAATCTAAATTACTTTCTGAAGACCATATCTCCAGACAGTCAAATTGAGCAGTTTCTAAAAACCCTCTAGTTATTTGATGGTACTTGGATTTCCTTCATTTTAGGTCCTAGTAGTGTTTCCCAATGGTTAGCTAAGATGATAAGTGAACTTGGACTGAGGGACAAGGAAGAGGCAAGATTGAGGGCAAAGGCATATCAGTGACCTTGTATTTGTTGTTTCATGGCCATTTTCAATCGCTACAGCCCTCTGAGATAATGTGCCTAATTTCAGAGATGAGACGAGCTAGGGACATTGAGGGAGCTTACTTAAGAGTCATGTGTTAAGTTTAATGCTAAGCTTCAGATTTGGACCCAGATGGTCCAGAGTTGCCCTCTCAAATGCCACACAAGATTTCTTCCATCACAACTCTAAAGAGCTAGGGACTCGGGGTTATCAAGAGAGTCTGAGCAGTTGTGTGTTCTTTAGGCACTTTTGTAGAGGCCAGGTTCCTTAGTTCAACTTTCATGTTTCCCAGGTGAGAAAATTCGGCCTAGAGAACCCACAACCCTGTTCATGGGTTAAAACATGCTTTGTAAATTCAGAAGTGCTACCCTGCTGCCACGTTTTTTGTTTAGTGTGCTGACCTCTTCTAGTGTTCGTAGTTACCCAGCCATGTCTGCATGTAAACATTGCACAACACTAGGGAGAGTGATCTTGGACACCTCAGAACACTGTCCCTCTCCTAGGTGAAGGGACCAGATCTTCAGCTGCAAATTGATCAATAGCCAATTCTAGCTTCAGGTGAGACCTTGTTTCTGGAACTCATGTGGACTTTAGAAAGAACAGAACTCAGGACCAGAGTGTGGAATAATAGCCTTGCCCTCAAGTCAAAAAAACACTAGCCTGCCATCGGTTTATCATATAAATAGCTTCTGCTAATTGCTCATTTGTAAGTGGGGAGAATGACACCCAGTTATTAGATAAGTCACACAAAGAGCCCTTAGCTGTGTTCTGGCCTGTGCCTGCATACTTTAGCCACAAAACCTAGGTTTCTGCTTCAGCTGCCCTCAGGTTCAGAGGGCCCTCTGAGTCTTCCGGAATCAGCATGGATTTAGTGCTCAGTGATGTAGTGTTTTGCTGATTTTTGCTTGTTCTTTCAAGAAAATAGTGATGCAGTGGTTGTGCATGTAGCACTCCAGAGATTTTTAAATGTTCACCTTCAGTGTGATAGCTGTTACTGACACTCCAATCCTGGTGCGTGGCCTGTTCGGGGAACTGGGATACATTCTTTCTTAGATCACCCTCAGGATTCAGGTTTGCAGGTGAGAGCAGCTGGTCATGTGAGCCTCTGTCACTTGCCTGTGCCTATTGTACATTAAAAAGGAGCCTTGGGGCTCTTTGGTTTCTGCTCTAAGAGACCTGGATTTTTAATCAATGGGGGAAGATAATTACCCCAAGAGGAAGCCTCAGTTACAGGGATGGAGGACAGATGTCAGGAGCTGCTGTGGAGAATACGCAACAGACTCCAACAACTCCTTTTCTATGTGCTAAGTGCTTTATATGACATATTTCTTTCTCTTCAACTTCTATGAGCCAATATGCTGAGCAGCTTTTGAAAAGAATGCCCAGGTCCTGAGGAACATGATCAAACCCTGCCCACCTCTCCAGCCTTCCCTAGAAATGACCCTTCTGCAGGACTGGCTGTCAGAAACAGACCTTCGTTCTTCCCCCACTACTGCTGGTAGTCTCAGGGCCACTGAGCAAGTTCTTGCCAGGTTCTGCCAGTGTCTGGACAGGGAACAGACAAATCCAGTTGGCCTGGTTTTGCTGTATGAGGAGGACTCCAGGAGAAACTTGCCTGAAGAATGAAGCTAAAGCCAGGCGCAGTGGCACAATCCTGTAATCCCAGCACTTAGGGAGCCTGAGCTAGGAGAATTGCGAGTTCAAAGCCACCCTCAGCAATGGCGAGGCACTAAGCAACTCAGTGAGACCCTGTCTACATAAAACACAAAATATGTCTGGGGATGTGGCTCAGTGGTCGAGAGCCCCTGAGTTCAATCCCCAGTACCAAAAAAAAAAAAAAAGAATGAAGCTGAAAGAAAAGGGAACAGCCCCAATTCTGGTCCCTCTCCCTTCCAGGATTCTGTTGCCCTTCCTTGGGGAGGTACCTCCCATGAGTATTTTTTAAGATTCCTGGCCTTGCCGTCTGTGTCCTATTAATAACTCTTTGCTGAGGTAGTTAATCCAGCCCTACCATAGCCAGGCACTTCAGATCCAGCAAGCAGGGGGCCTTCCAGTGGGGAGAGAGACAAAATACTATACAAATGTACAGTTACCTAAGAAAGGTCCAGAGATGAAACCTGACCATCAAAGGACCTTAGCAGCATGTAGGTTTACATGTGTGCGATTCTAGAACGATTAATGTTCCATATAAAGACATCTTTAATGAGTGCCCTGTTTTACATCTGGGATGCTATGTACATATCTCAATCAGAAGGTGGTTGAGTAATTGACACTTGTCCTAGTTCTCTGTCTTTGGATCTGTTTCAGCCACCTTGAGGTAACTAACACCTGGGGACACCATTCATGGGGCAGAGTGAGCACTGTGAGCCACAGAGATGGAGAGATGAGGGAGTGGACAGGCCCCACCTGAGGAAGACCACCAAAACTGACCCAGCTGACTGTGACTGGAGTGCCCATGTCCCTGGAAGTCTCACTCCTGGTGGGGAACCCCTCCTTAGAGAACTCTGAAGGGAGGCGAGAACTCAGAGGAAGTTCTGTGTGAGGAAGCCCACACAGCAGTGTCTCTCATCTGGCGGTCTGGTGCAGGAATGACCTCTGCCAATAAATGAGACAGGAAAACTGCGGGGAGGAAATCAAGAGCTCGCTTGGCTATGTTAATGTTGAGATGCCCACTAGACTCCCAAGTTAAAACAAGCATAGGTCCTGGGACCTAGAGCTCAGGGTGAAGTCAGCAGGACAAGACTGTGAATGGTTAAAAGCCACAATCATGTCACCACAGAGGGAGGAGTCTGCTCCCCCACCCCAGTGTCCTATTTAGAGCAACTGTTGTGCAGAGGAACCCCCAGGAGGGTGTTAGGACACAGCTTGAGCAAGTAGTCAGTGCAACTGGTTTCCAGCAAGTTCCCCAGTGATACCATTGCTGCTGGCCCAGAGCCCTGCTTGGAAAAGCAAAGGCCTAGTGATCCCCAGCCAGAAATAGCATGATCAACAGTACAGAGCTTCTTCACTCGCTAAGTGTAGTTATTTCTAATGAACATTTTTTTTTTCCAAATCACTTAAGTAACAGCAATCTTGAAATTTCGCCTTGCTGTTAGTTGAGCATGGAGTTTTCTCTTTACGCTGGGGAAGGTCTCATATACCAGATCACCCTGATTCAGATTCAGATTCTCTTTGCAGGGCTGTTAACGTGCCTGTCTAAACAGGCTTACAGCCACCATGCAGAAGCGAGCACGACGCAGCAGTACGTCATGACCCCAGAGCCTTTTAGTATCTAGGACGCAACTTGCACCCAAGAATTAGAGCAGCTCTGAACAACTTGAGTTTTTTTAAATATTAAAACAAATGTTTTAACTGGGTTCCCTTACTCAGAAGGACTATTGTTCAAATTCAGAGACTAACATCACAAAAAACTTAAATGAACTGTGTCTGAGCTGAGATTTCACAGGCCAGCTCCTGGCCCACACCACTGGCTGGCTCTGCAGAG
The DNA here is from genome assembly GCA_028644305.1 of Xerus rutilus. Taxonomy (NCBI): domain Eukaryota; kingdom Metazoa; phylum Chordata; class Mammalia; order Rodentia; family Sciuridae; genus Xerus; species Xerus rutilus. The sequence continues at coordinate 101,962,780 of CM053408.1, read as the reverse complement.
AAACTTGCCTGCAGCCTGGCTCTGGAAGGCCATGTTTTCTACCCCTCATTGTGACAGAATCAAGAGAAACCAACAGATACAGACACCCTCTCTCCAAGTTAGGTTGTAGGTGCAAGGTGAGCATGGAGAGGCAAAATCCAGAAACAAGAAGGGCCAGAGGAGAACTGAGGTGTTCACTCCTCTTACCAAGGAGGAGAAAGTTGGAAAACACGCACAACACAGCTGCACATTGCAAACCTTAGAAAATGTTTCAACAGCACCAAAGGGGAGTCTGTTTTTGAAATATCCTACTTTGGGGGCTGGAGTTGTGGCTCAGTGGTAGAGTACTTGCCTAGCACATGTGAAACACTGGGTTCGATCCTTGACAAGACATAAAAAAAATAAAGGTATAAAAAATACAATAAAATTTAATATGTATATATATACTTTATCTTGGGGCTGTCCAATGTTCAGGAGGCAAGAGGGACTGGCACAACAGACTGGGAAAGCACAACCAGAAAGCGTAGCATCCAGGAAGCCAAACAAAAAGACTAAAAAGGGAGTGAATCAATAAATGGGCTAAGGAACCAAACAGGCACTTCACAGAAGAAGAAATGCCACCAGTCAACAAATACATGAAAAAATGTTCAACATCTCCAGCCATTAGAGTAACGCAAATCAAAACTACACTGAGATTTCATCTCACTCTAGTCAGAATGGCAATTACCAAGGACATAAGCAAGCTGGGCGCGGTGGCTCACGCCTGTAATCCCAGCACTTTGGGAGGCTGAGACAGGAGAATCATGAGTTCAAAGCCAGCCTCAGCAATGGCAAGGCACTAAGCACATCAGTGAAACCCTGTCTCTACATAAAACACAAAATAGGGCTGGGGATGTGGCTCAGTGGTCAAGTGACCCTGAATTCAATCCCCAGTACCAAAAAAAAAAAAAAGCAACAATTAATATTGGTGAGGATGCGGGGGGAAGGCACACTCATTCATTGCTGGTGGGACTGCAAATTGTTGGCAACCACTCTGGAAAGCAGTATGGAGATTCCTCAAGAAAGCTTGGAATGGAACCATCATTTGACCCAGTTATCCCACTTCTCAGCTTATACCCAAAGGACTTAAAATCAGCATACTGTAGTGATGCAGCCACATCAATGTTCATAGCAGCTCAATTCAAAATAGCCAAACTATGGAACCAACCTAGATGCCCTTCAATAGATGAATGGATAAAGAAAATGTGGTATATATACACAATGGAATATTACTCAGCCATAAAGAAGAATGAAATTATGGTATTTTTCAATAGGTAAATGGATGGAAGTGGAATGCTAAGTGCCAATCCCCAAAAACCAAAGGCCGAAAGTTCTCTCTGATATGTGGAAGCTAATTCACAATAAGGTGGGGCAGTGGGAGCAAAGAATAGAAGCTCATTGGATTAGACAAAGAGGAACGAAGGGAAAGGAGGTGGAATGTGAACAGGAAAGACAAATGAATCTGATGTAACTTTACAATGTTCTTACATGTATTCACGACCAGCATAACTCCACATAATGCACAACCACAAAATTGGGAAGTTATACTCCACGTATGTATGATATGTCAAAATACATTACACTGTCATGTATAACTAAAAAGAACAAATAAAAATTAAAAAAAAAAACAACGGAGTGGTCTGCTGTCTGGAAGCAAGCAGAAGCCCCAGGACGTGCACAACTTCAAGGCAACGCTGTAATGCAGCACCCTGCACCCAGCTAACCAAACGAGGGGTTGTGGACTTCTTTCTTCCAGATGCTCCAAAAATAGTACTTCATACACCTTAACATGCTGCTTTCAGTCTCTTAAAATATCCTTATATTGATTAAAAATGTTCAGAAAGAAAAACCAGGAAAGCAGGGCTGCGGCACCACGCCGTCCTCTCTGCCTGTCCATGGTGAGCCCGGTGAGCCCAGTGAGCCCGCGCTTTGCTCTTCACGCACTCTGGGCCAATGTTCAAGTCACATAACAGAAAATGTGAAGCGTCATAGTCTAAAAGCAAAGTCCCTTTTCCCCTCTCCCCTGCCACATTCCTCCAGTGGCCATCACCCCATTGTCACCTGCTGAAGCACCATCCACATGGACATGACTCCCAAATTCATGCTCTCTGCCCAAACTCCTGGCCTGAACTCCAGAATTGTAGGTGTAGGTGCCACCCAAGAGCTGAAGGGCCCCAGGCACCCGCACATCTACCGACAGCCAGATGCACATTGCCGTCCTCTCGCCCGAGCTGCTCACCTTAGCCGGTTGGGTATATGGTGCCTCCAGTCAGGGGGATAACCTTGGTCAACTCTCTGTTACCCTTAAAACGACATGTGGTGGTCAACTTTTTAAAAAGAGAGGTTTATTTTGGCTCAGTCTTAGAGGAGTCAGAGCACAGTCTGTTGGCCCTGCCACTCTGGGCCTGTGGTGAGCAGAGCCACTGCCACATGGCTGCAGGGAAGCTGAGTGAGGGGGAGGGAGATGGAGAGGGCGGCTGGGGTTCCACAGTTTCCTCTCCCACTGGGGCCCACCTCCTAAACGGCCTACCAGCACCAAGTCAGGGACCAAGCCTTAACACCAGGTCTTTCACACTGCAGCTCCGAAGGCAACCGGAGCCATTCCTGCCCCCACATCCCACAGCAAAGGCCCAGGGAAGCCTGTCAGTGGCCGCCTCACAGCACAGCAAACTCTGAGCACGGCTCCCTTCCCCACCTTCCCCACCAGCACTGTGGGCTCTCTCAGGGGGATGCAGGAGCTTTCTGACTGCCCCTCCCCTGCCTTGCTCTCCTAAACACCGTCCTCCACAGTAGCCAGAGTGAGTCTGTGGCCTCACACAGGGACTTCCCTGGCACTCACCAAGGCCCTCCGCAGGCCCCACCCTCTGCCTTCCTACTTCTCTGTTCACCGTCCACTCTCTGCCCAGGGTCACTGGGCCCACATGCACTGGCCAAGCTCTCAGCACAGTGCCTCTGCATCGGCTGTGGCCTGTGTCTGCAGCATGCTTCCTCTAATGTCCCCAGGGCTGTGCCTCACTTCCCAGAGCTCACCTGTCTGGACACCTTATGCAGAACCAAATGACCACTCCCACCTCTGTCCTTTCCCTGGGCCAGCTCTGCTTTTCCCCATAGCATTGGTTGCCTTCTGCGGTTCCCTATATTGTTTGCTCCTCTCTTCTCACACCGGCATGAAAGCTCCATGAGACCGGGGTGCTCCCTGTTGTATCTCCAGACCCTAGCACAGTGTCTGGCACATAGTAGGTGCTCAATAAGTATTTGCCAAATGGATGACTAGGTGTTTCCGGGACAGTGTGTTGATCTACCTTAACAACCCAGGTGTCTGTTTTATTGAACGCAGAAGCTTTTGTACAGCTTACCCTGGAATGCTGCAGTGACAGAAGCTTCTAGAAGCAATGGCAATTACCCAAGACCAGGCACAAAATGCAGAGAGAAGACGCTATAAGCACAGGGAGTGCGCCAAGTCTTGTCGGTCAGGAATATGGAGTTGTAAAAAATCACTTCGGTGGTTTTTGCAAAGAAGGGTCTGTTATTCATGACAGGAAATAGGCAGGACTTCCCACCAACTGATGGGTTCAAATTCAGGCTTCACTCTACACACTAGTTCTATGGGCTTGAACCCTTGCTTTATTTTTCCAAATCTCAGTTTCCTCATCTGCAAAAGAGGATGATGAATGAGACCTGCCTCACTGAGGTTGTTAATGAACATAAACATGTAATGGGATATGTCAAGTTTTTACATAAAGTGAGCCCTCACTGCTATGTTGGATCTGGGTCATGTGGAAACTCAGCTCTGCTGCTGGGTGGAAAGCAGTCCCACACTTTCCTTGGGACCCCACCTGAAATGTCACTCCTCTGAAATGGGCTGCTTGGTGGAGGAGGTGAGGGGTGTCCCCTGTGTCTCAGCAACCTTCTGAATTCTCTGGTAGCAAGTGAATGCCCCCTGTTTTCAGCTTCCTCAGAAACATGATTGGCATTGTGAATTAAGCTGCACAGAATTCAGGATGCTTCCCCCAAGGAGCAGAGAGGATAAAATATAAAAGTTGAACTAGAAGTTATTCTCTCTGTCTCTGCTGTACAGATGCTGTGCTCAAGGGAAACCATGATAGGATTTTGAGTTCTTGCAAAACACCTGGGCATTTTATCTCCCAGGTGGTGGAAGGCGGGGGCTCTTTAGTGGAGGAGTTGAACTTGGAAGGAGATGTGAAGTGGAGCCTCCAAGTATACCCAGTTTGGTGACAGGCTGAATAACTGCTGGCAATACAGCCAGAAGGTCAAGGGCATGGGATGTAAAGAGCCCCCGAGTCAACAGAGGGACCAGGAAGTGAAGACTCTATCAGGTTCATTGGCCCCAGCAAGAACCGGCTGGCCTGCGGGATAGGAGGCAGCTTCCCTGGGAAACAGGTGAAGTCATCAGAAGTCATTTTTCTAAGCAATGTCATTGGCTCCTTCATCTTCAGTGGCTCGAAGGCGTCCCAGTCAGCAGGAGATAAGTCAGGGTTCCATGGTCACACAGGTGTGCAGGGTCTCACAGATGCCGGAGGAGCCCAAGTAGAAGGGCCCCTGCATCTGGTTGTTCTCACGCGGGGCAAGGACACGTAGAAGAAAATAATGAACAAATAAATAAATAAAGGATCAAAAGCAAACATTGACATTAACCAAAAGATTCCTTTGAACCAACAGGAGGATATGTATAGTCAAACACAAGCCTGGCTGAACTGTTGTAGTTCCATGCCTCTGCTGGGGAGATGCAGAGATTGGCAATATTGATTGTTCATTTACTTTCAAGATAATCAAGTCACAGGTTGATTATAAAGCTGCATCTCAATGAGTGTGCCTTGATTTTTTTTTTCATCTCCCATCAGCCAGCAGGGTGGTGGGTACAGGATGTGGCCCGTGACATCCATCTATCTGTTACTTCTCAAGGCCACCAAGGGCCCACAAGTCAGGCCTGTGACAGAAAAAGAAACTGCCACATCTAAGTCTAGGGCTCAAGGAAGCGGGCCCTGGGAAATGAGATTCCGTCCCCATTCCCCTCTCAGGACCTTCCTCTCGAAAAGACCATTTATGTAAATGTGCTCAGCTCTGGACCACAGGAGTGAGAGGGCAAGGAGCAGGGACAGCAGGGTGGGAGCAGTGGACCTGAGCTTGTCTGAAACCAGGGCAGAAGAGGAGTAGGAAGGACTGGGCCACACAGGTGGACAGAGAGGGACAGGGCACTCTGCTTGGAAGCATCTCCCTTGTGTGTTACAAAATGAAAACCTGACCACCTAATCCCACCCTGACAGAAATGAAAACATGGACCCTTGCAAAGTCCAGTGGTGTTTAGAACAGCTATATTTATAATGTCCTACGTTGGGAACCAGCCAAATGGCCATCAACCGTTAATAAACAAGCTGTGGCTTGTCCATGTGCTGTGAGCTGAATGGAGCCCCTCTCTGCAGTTATATCCAGGTGCCAACCTGTGAATGAGCCCTTTGGTGGGAAAAAGGTCTTCAGCTGTAACTAAGGATTGAGGTTATTCTAGATTATCTAGGTGGAACCTGAATCCAATGATAAATATCCTTGAAAGAAGACACAGAGGAAAAGAGGAGAAGGCCACGTGAGGTTGGCTGAAGTGAGGGACACCTGGACTCACCAGGCACACCTGGAGCCCCCAGCAGCTAAGAACTCGAAAATCCCCTGGGGCCTCTGCAGACAGCACCGCGGGCTGATACTTGGATTTTCGAACTTCTGGTTCCAGAACCAAGAGAATAAATTTCTCTTGTTTGAAGCCACCAGATTTGTGATAATACGTTATGCCACATAATTCTTCTCAGTAATAAAGGAACAGAATACTGAAGCATACAGCAGCCAGATTGTTCTCAAGTGCTCTGTGCTAAGTGAAAGAAGGCTACGGACTCCGGGATCCCATCAGGGCACCTGGAGAAGGAAAACTTCAGGACAGACTTCAGAGCTGGGTTGCTAGGGCCAAGGAGAGGGAAGAGGCTGGGAAACAAAGGAGGTCCAGGGAAATTTTGGGGGTGAGGGAAATACTCTGTGTCTTGATTGTGGTCATGGTTACACAACTATGTTTGTGAAACTCATTGAATTATATACCTAGTAAGATTTAATTTCACTGGTTGTAAATAGTACAACGAATAAACCTGATTGATTGATTGATTGATTGATTGATTCCCTTCCCTTCTCTTCTCCTTCCCCCTCTCTCCCTCCCTCCCTCCCTCCCTTCCTTCCTTTTTTACTTTTTTTTTTGCTGTGCTGGTTATTGAACCCAGGGTCTCACACATGCTAGGCAAATGCTGACCTACAACTTAGCCCTTTTTATTTCATTTTTAAGTCAGGGTTCTTGCTCAATTGCCCAGGTTGGCCTTGAACTTGCAAACCTTCTGCTTCCCAATTTTTTTGGGGGGTGGGGGAGTAACGGAGATTGAACTCAGGGGCACTCAACCACTGAGCCACATCCCTGCCCTATTTTGTATTTTATTTAGAGACAGGATCTCACTGAGTTGCATAGCACCTCACTGTTGCTGAGGCTGGCTTTGAACTCGCAATCTGCTTGTCTCAGCCTCCTAAACCACTGGGAATACAGGTGTGCACCACCATGCCCGGCTCCTGATTTCATTTCTTTTTTAAATGAAGAAATGCCAAAACAGGATTCTCAAAATCGTAGTATATTCTAGATATTTACATTTAACAAATCAACATTTGCAACAACTAGAATAGAAACAAGGACAGCAGATGTCCTTGGAGGTGGCGTCAAAGATGTGATTGTGGCCACATATGAAGGTCAGACCTAAGATGACCAGCCCTTCTGGCATAGGACCTGGTCAGAAGACCTGTCAGTCATGACTATGGCCTCCTGTTGGAGTTTTCCTTCCTTGGAGACACCTGCCTTCTGTCCAGCCACGATGGCCTCACCTGGAAGTCCACCTATAAACTAGGACAGCAGGACGGGAGGCAGGAGGGGCCAAGTCTCTGGCCTCCACCTGTAGTGGGTACCCAGGACACACTCACACTCTCTCCTCTCCTCTCTTCACCTCTTCTCTTTCCTCCTCCTCCTTCTTCTTCTTCTTCTTCTTTCTCTCTTTCTCTCTTACTCTCACTTGCTCTCTCTCTCCATTCCCTTTTTGCCAGCCTTGGATCCACTGTCATTTCAAAAGGTCTTAAATGGTGGGGTCTCTTGTTCTCTTGATGCACCACTCAGTGATACTCCTCAGGCTCTGAGCAGAAGCCTCAAGTTGGGGAGATGGGAATGGAAATTCTGCAGGTGGGTCCCTGGGGAGTGACGAGGAGAGGGGAAATCCTACTTCCATCCTGTGGTTCCTAGACAAGTATTCCAGCTCTTGGGAATACAGCAGCATACTGTGGCCTATGATTCAGTGTGCATCCCGCATCCTGAGGGACAGTGCCCAGCCTACAGCGTACTTCCTTGAGCTGCCACCTTAGCTGGCCCACTAATGGTCCATCCATCATCCATTGGCCCAGCTGTTTCTGGGTGATGCAGGGCTATGGTAGGAGCACTGGTTTCTGTCCAGGGCTGGGATTCACCATCACACTTCTTTGCCCTGAATCTGCCCCCTCATCTAAAGCAGTGACATACAGGCTCCCATGTCCTGGGTGGTGGTGCTGGCCATGATGCTTTGGGCAAGAGAAGTAAACTTATATCTGGTGTTAAGCATCAAGTCTGGAAAGAACAATTGTCTCCAAGATAAAGGAGACCTGGGGATAGTACCCTGTCATCAAGGTTCCCCCTTCCTAACTGCTTTTTAGAGCCACATGTGCCTCCATCACCAAAGCCTGGGGCGATGGCTTGCAAGTAGAAAGTTTGTTTTGGGAAGGGATCTTAAGAAACAGAAATGAGAGATTGGGAATGGTGGGAAAAGGAGAAAGACCACATGAGAGTGCATTACCAAGCTGATCACTGCCACGGACACCCAGGGTTCAAGCCCACAGGGAACTATCTTCCAGTTCTGTAGAATTTCACTGGCATGGCCCCCTCAGGGGACAGAAGAGGGCAGCGTTACCCATAGGATCCCTCCCGCCCCAGCTGAGGGACTCCCCTGGGGTTGTGATCTCCCTCAAGCTTTTGCAAAAAATGTCAGAATGGCAGTGGGTCCCCACAGGCTCCTGCACAGCAAAGTCCCAGGAGAGACAGTGAGCTATGAACAGTACAGGGCCACCAGGTCACAGCTGTACCAACTAGAGGTGACAGCGATGGCTGGAAGAGAGGGCTGGGCAGAGAGAAGGTGAGGCAAGCTTGGCACAGAGGTGCCTGCTGCAAATGTTCACAAAGTGTTAATTGTGCAGTGTGACACTGAAACATTGTTGCCGTATTTAAAACAATTTGTAGTTTAGATTTTCTTCCCAGGCTAGGAGTTGGGGCTATGTCTGATGTTTGCCAAGCAACTGGCCATTTGTAAATGAAATGCATCAGCTAGACATGCAGCTAAACAATAAAGGTAAAACTATAAAAGTCCTTTGATCTTTTGGACTACAGAACTGAATTTAATGTAGATTGTGGGTATTTTCTATGCACATGGGAAGTGGTCTCCAAGAAGTACCAGCGCCCGTGTAAGGTCAAAGTCTCGCATTGTCCTGGGCCGGAGCGGAGTGACGAAGAAAACACGTCCCTCTGTCTGCTCTGGTCACAGAGCCTCTTCCTGACTTGCATCCTGAATGGTTCTTGCCTCCGTGTGCTGCTATCCTTTTCCAAGGCCATCACTCCGTCCGTCCTGTCTCTGTCACCTGTCTGTGGATTTCTCCATCTGCCTTTTAACCACTTTCTCCATCCACTCTGATTTTCCGCACAAGCCAATGAAATGTTCTAGAGTAAAAGTGGCATGGCATCTCTTAGAGATATATCACTGCCCGCTCCTGGATGGCCAGGGAAAGACACATACTGCCAGCAGGTCCGAGCAAGTCCTGCCTGCCAGGCTGGGCCTCTGCTGGCTTCTCCGGCCTCCCGTCCCATCCTCCTCCTCTTCCTCCCTCTCTCTGCACCACCCTCTGTCCTCTGTCAATCCCTCTGGGCTCCCTCCTAGCCCCACAGTCTTTGTCCTGTCTCTTCCCTCTGCCTGGAATACCTTTCCCCTTGCCCCTGTCACCTGGAGCTCCTGCCCACTCTACTGAGGTTGGCTCAAAGCTCACTTTCTGCACAGGCAGGCCCCCAGCATCCACTCTACCTGCACCTGCTCCTTCACTGGGTCCTCCAAGCTCCCTGTCCTCTCAGCAATGAGTGTCATCCCTGGGTTAATGCCTGATCCCTGGTATCAAGGGAGGGTCTCAACTTCATAGGAGAATGAGCTGGTGTCTTCTTGGAGAGCAGGGGAATCAGGAGAATCTTGGTCCTTCTGAAAGAACATTTTCAAATTCCCAGCACCTGGAAGAGTGCTTAGCAAATGCTTGAATAAGTATCAGTGAGGGGAGGGGCGAGGGAGGGAGGGAGTCAGGAAACTCTGTGTGCCCTACACTCTCTGACCCTGCAGCTCAGGACCAGGCTCAGGGCTGACTAGGGGTGGGGCACCACCCAACAGAGGAGTGCCCATCAGGTGCCTAGGGGACACCCTCGCCAGGGGAGGGCTGGCTCCAGGAAGCTATTGAGCTTTCTCCGTCCCTGAATCCCTTAAGGTCCAGGGCCCTCACCCACTCAGTTATGCCAGGTGTCTGCTTAGACCTGTGAGCCTGAGGCATGTGGCACCAGCAGCCCTGCCAGGTGTCCAACACATTGTATGGACATGGTCTCGGAAGCGAGCCTTCCCAGGACAGTGAGGATGAGACATGTCACAGGGGTCACCCTAAAGAGTAGTTTCTGGAATTGCTGCCCAGAATAAATATTTAAGGTAAGTGACGGTAGAAAAATTCTCCATGAGGCAGGGAGGATGGATATTTCTTCCCAATACTATCACTTGTTTTTTTTCCTCTAAAAATAAAAATGTCAGCATCCAGTATGAGCCTCCAGCCTAGGAGAAGATGGAAGCAAAAAAGGATATTTTCCTAGAAATAAGTCACCTGGCCTCTGAGGATATTAAATGAACACAGGTGAAGCCAGTGTATCCCTCTCTCATTCAACATAATTAATAAGCACCTACTATGTATTAGGGCTCTCCTTGGCACTGGGTGTCACCTGCAGGATGCTGCTCACTAATTGGTTTCCCTTCTGGACTTCCTCTGCAGTTTTGACATTTTGTAGTTAACAGCATAGACTGTAGCTGGCTTTCAATTTGACTAATGGTTCAGATATATACTTTTTTCTTTTACTGAAACTTGGGCAAGTTGCTGGACCTCTCTGCTTCTTCATTCTCAGATGTGGACGGGTGGTACCAACGATCCACAGGATTATAATAAGAACTGCATTAACATTTGCAAAGTGCTTAGACTTGGATGGGGCACAAACAGCCCTCTACAAATGCTTATTATTATTTTTATTACCATCACCATATCTTCAATGGTACATATAATTTGTATTTCCTCCTTGGCCTCTCTCCTTCCTTCTTTACAAGAACTCAGATTTTCACTGTGAGTTATGTTAATTCACTTTCATCACTGTGAGCGAAATATCCAACAAGAGCAACTTAGAGGAGGAAAAGGTTATTTTGGCTCAGCTTCAGAAGTTTAATCCACGGCTGACTCCATTGCTCTGGACTTGAGGTGAGAAAAAAATCTTGGTGGAAGGATCTCTGGTACAGGAAAGCTGCGGGCTGGAAGCAGAGGGGGTGGGAGGGGCAGGAAGATGCACCTTCTGGGCCATGCCCTCAGTGACCCACCTTCTCCAGCCATGCCACCTGCTCATTTCCATCCAGTCAGTCCACTCAAACTACTAATCCATCATTATAATCCACTGATTATATCTTACATAAACTAATCAGTTCACTCTGAACATTTCTGCGTTAACACATGAGTATTTTTTGGGAGGGGGGACCACCTCCTATTCAAAGCATAATAGGATGACTCTCCCCTTCTCTACCCAGCCTCATGGTTTGTGCTGGAGCTCATGACCCAGGTGCAAGCCAATCCAAACACTGCATTTTTGCTCCCACCAGGATTGGCTCAATTGGACCAATCAGGTGATTCCCAGGACCTTGGCAGCAGCCCAGCTGGTGTGAATTTGGGAGGCTGGAGCTGAAGCTGTTGCTGGCTTGCCTAAGAATGAATCAAATGCAGGAAGAGCCTGGTTCAGACACGGAGATACATGGAGTCCTGGTTCTCCATCACAGCACCAGGTCCATTTGGGTAAAAAGTCAAATCTAGACTCCAGACCTACCATTGCCAGGTCAACACATATTCTTTTGGCTCAAACCAGGAATTTTCTGTCTTGCCCAGGGAAAAGTCCCAACAGACACATCACATAACCATTTGATACCTACTTAGAGAGTGAGGGCCACCTGCCAGCATGCAGGCGAGGTGCTGCAGAGGGTAATGTGCAACCTATGCTGTCCCAGTTGTCAGGAGCCTTGGGTCCAGGATGTGATGATGAGACCCCATGGTACCTCTGTCCCAGCCTCTCCACTAGGGGACTCCTCTCTCAGGACCCTTGAGGAAGAGAGCTTTTGTCTCCCATTCACTGTGGAGGCATGTTCTGCTGCACTGGGCAGTTCAGATGTGGGTTGTGGCGGTGCTCTCTCCACTCTCTAGAGCCCCAGGAACATACCCTATAGATGACACTGCCACCTCATCACCCAGTCAAAGAAGGCAAGGATGTGAATAGGCGCCAGCCCTCATAATGATGGCCCCTGGGCTGCACAAAGCCCTCAGAGCACCCAGATAATTGGGTCGCCATGGGGGGAAGATTTAAACTGACAGGCTAAGTATGATTGTCCCCATAGTCCAAGGGAAACACACACACAGTTCCCTGGGATCCACATAGACACGCTCTGGATCCTCACTTTCCTTTCTTGTCTTCTGGTGTACCTTCTTCTGAAAGAAGTACCTTCTTCTGTGACAGCTGTCCACAATCAGAAAGAAAAATCACCCCTTATCCACAGGACAGGTTTGGTCCTGGGGTCCGCTGTCTGCTCCCTACTCAGCCAGTCCCATCAACTCCTCTGGGTAATACATGGCACTTAACTCTTATCGCATCAATTCAAGTTCTTTAAGATCCTGGACTCCACGGTCAGACTGCCTGGGTCCCCTCACTGGCTCTGCCATTTGCCAGTTGGATGACCTTGTACAAGTGACTAAACTTTTCTGAGCCTTGGCTTCTTTATCTGTAAGATGAGGATAATAACAGCACTCACTTTTTAAGATCTTAGTGGAGATAAGTTGAGGTCATGTGTGTCAAGAGCTTTCCTTTGGTTCCTTGAACAGGCCAAGAGGTTCACACCCCTGGGCCTTTGTACGCACAGTTCCTTCTCCATGAATTCTTTCCCCAGGGTCTTTGCATGGTTGTTTTCCTTGCTTCATTCAGGGATCTGCTCAGATATCATCTGTCAAAGAGGCCACTGTGATAGTCAGTTTTCCAATACTGTAACAAAATATCTGAGATGATCAACTTAAAAAGAGGAAAGGTTTGCTTTGGTTCATAACTTCGGAAGTTTCATGGTTGGCTGGCCCCATTGATTTTGGGCCTGTGATGAGGTAGCACATCGTGGGGGGAGCATGAAGCAGAGGAGATTCACTCCCCTCATGGCCAGATGAGAAAAGAGAGAGGAAGGGGCCAGGATCCCAGGATCTCCTTCAAGGACATAGTCCCAGTGATGTAACTTCCTCCCACTAGGCCCCACCTCTTAAAACTTCTACCCCCTCCCAATAGCAGCATGGACCAGCAATGAAACTTTCAACGCATGGGCCTCTGGGGGACATTTATCCCACCCCCAGTGACCGCCCTAAGTGCTCTCGTTCCTCAGGTCCCAGCACATCTACTCTTCATCTCACCCCGGCTTTGTTTTCTGCAGTCTTCCTCCTGCCTTCATGCACATCTTTATTACCTTCCTCTCCCAGGGGAAGGCAGGACCCCAGAGCAGGGAAGGATGCCTCTCTGCCCCAAGGTGCCTGTGGAGCCCAGCACAGTGTCTGTGGAGGGTCCACACACAGCAGGTGGGTGATTGACAGAACCAAGAGCTCCATGGGGACCTCCCAACATGCCACATTGGAAGGGTGGGGCAGGGAGGAGTGTGGTGATCCTTGCCAATGAGAGCTTGTCCAAGAGGCACCTATTAATTCACACACACACTCACACACACACACACACACATACACACACACACACACACACACACACCTGTTCCCAAGGACAAACATTCAGACTCAGAGACTCCACATCTATTTTTAAGGAGGGGAACATTACAGCACAGCCACCTGCTGTCCTGGTTAGAGTGGGCCTCCTGTGGTTCTAATCACCCACCAGACTTTGAATCTATTCGTGTATGAAAATCAGGGTCCACTCAGGACCATCAGTTTCTTGGCGGCCATTCCCGAGCCACAAGGAGTCTCGGGAGAATCTTTGAAATTCAATCCGTGTGCGTGCCTGCTTTCTTTCTGGGGCAGAGCCAGACCTTCCCTGATACGCAGAGTGGGGGGCAGTGAGAAGGGAGCTGTGGTTCTCTGCAGCGCCCCTCCAGGACAGCTGCAGATATTTTTAGAAGCAGAGCATGCACGCATGTGCACCACCCCCAGCCACACCTACCAGGATTCCCTGAATCTCTGCACCCTGGGCTTCCCCATCACGGGAGGCCTTCTCTTCATGTTTGCTCATGGCCTGTGAAGAAGTTGCCATAAAACCCAGCCAAAGAAGCACATCTTTCGAGTCTATAACATAATTTATTGATTGGAAATTCTCTGAACTCTATTTTATAATCTAAACTTTCTAAACACTATTAGTCTAAAAATTAGTTTATGTTCATTCTTTTTAAAAAAAGAAGACTACTGTCAAGTATTAGAATAGATTATGTTTTCATAATTTTCTGCAAGTGTGTGTGTGTGTGTGTGTGTGTATGTTTTAACCTTTCACCCAGGTTTCGTTAAAATTCCAGTATACACAGGTAAAGATTATGTTAATGCTTACCAGTAGAGGGCAGCAAGTTTGTACTTGGCCTGTGAAACAGATTTCCTAGCAACAAAGCACTCCGGTCAGCCTTAGCACAATAAAGACTAGCGCACTAAAGGTAGCTGGGTGTGGTGGTGCTGGCCTGTGATCCCAGAAATTTGGAGGCTGGGGCAAGAGGAGGGGAAATTTGAGGCCAGCCTCAGGAACTTAGCAAGACCCTGTCTCAAGATGAAAAAATAGAAAGGGCTGGGACTGTGGATTCTTAGCACCAAAAAAACTTTAAAAAATTTAAAAAAAAACCAAACTACTTTGGATGAAAATATGAAAGGAAATGTAGCCGCTGATCCTCCTCATAAAGAATATCTTTGTAAAGTCCACCCACACCTCTACACTTCATGGCATTTAGTAAGAAGTATGTACTGAACGCCTACTGCTGTTTTTTTGTGTTTGTTTTGTGTTTTGGTTTTGGTACTGGTGATTGAACCCAGGGGCACATGACCACTGGCTACATGCCCAGTCCCTTTTATTTTTCATTTGGAGACAAGGTCTTGCTAACTTGCCTGGCTGGCCTTGAACTTGCCATCCTCCTGCCTCAGCCACCCAAGTCACTGGGATTACAGGTGTGTGCCACCATGCCTGGCTACTGTAATGTTTTTGTTTTTCTTTTTTCCTCATCTGTCCTCCAAAGGCCCGAGTGTTGAAGTCTTGCTCCCCAGCCTGTGGGAGGTGGTGGAACCTTTAAGAGGCGTGGCCTAGTGGGAGGAAGTCAGGTCACTGGGGTGTGTCCTTGAAGGGGAGATTGGGACTCTTATTCCTTCTGGTTCTCTCTCTCTTTGCTTCCTGGCCACAGTGAGTGAACAGGCCACTGGCTCCTGCCATGACGTACTGTGCAGCCACTGACTCAAAGCATCAGGGACAAGCAACTATGGACTTAAACCATGAGGCAAAATAAACCTTTTCCCTTACTAAGTTGATTATCTCAGGCATTTTGTCACAGTGACAAAGACTAACACATGCGCTTTGCGCCAGGTGGGGCAGTCATGGCAGAGAGGGTTGCTGGTATTATGAAAGTTGCCTTTAAGCATAATTGCTTAGTTATCATCCAGGACAAATGCCCTCTAAATAATGTTTTTAAGCAGGTGCATTGAGATGCAAAGCAAGGGTGTTACTGAAAGGAATGCAAGATTCTATTCTCTAGCTCTCCTAAACATCTTAAATGGGAACAGTCACCAGGAATGAAAAGCCAATTCCAGCCTCACCAAAATGACTTTTGTATCATCTAAGGAAAAAAAAAGTTTCTTGAAGGTTGGATCACGAAAATGAAGAAAAATAACTTCTGACATCCTAAGCTCAGAGTAGACTAATGGGCATGAACAGGCCCAGATGTTTGGTGGGCTCCCACTTCGGTCTTCAGGAGTTCTTTATGTGCTGACAATTCACAAAAGAGGTGCTGTCCATGAGCAGAACCCTGTTGGTTGTGTTTCTCGGGCACAGCTGAGGGCCTGGAGGGCTGCGGAGGAGCAGGGACAGTGAGCCTGGTCAGTGCGCCAGCAGGCTGGGGCTCTCCTGGCATGACGCCGCTGGACCCTCCCCAGTCCAGCTGATTGGTGGAGGGTGGACATGTGACGGGGTGGCTGTCAGTTCATTGGAAGCCCAGGTAGGAGTGGCAGGTATCTGAGGTGCAGCAGATGGATTGGCAGCAGTGTGAGGCCCAGGGCCAGAGCAGCAGGAAGAAAGAGGGATAGGGACAGTACGAAGGACATGGTGCCCTGGGCTGGAGCAGGCTCAACCTATCCCAACTTTCTTTTTGGCGATTAGAATCCTCTGGAGATTGGAGCAGTGCTTATCACATGCACAGATGACCAGGCGTCTCTCCCAGTAATTCTTCAGTGGGTCTGTGGTGGAGATTGAGTTGGCTTCCAGCCAGCCCGTGGGGCTGGTCTTTGAACTATATTTTGAATACCAAGGGCCCAGCATCCCTTCCAGCTGAAGAGTCTGCATTGGGATCTGTCACTGGAATCATTCTGGTTTTGCTTGTTGTAGGGCAAAAAAATTGAGATGCCAGTATTTCTGCAGGACCCGTCCCGTGACGGCCTTGCTCCTGGCTCTTTACAAGTGCTATCTCATTTTAATCCTCCCAACAGCCAGCCTTGCAGTTGCTCTGTCATCCCCGTTGTATCTAAAATGAAAGAGAAGATCAGAGAGGTGAGGTAACTTCCTCAAGGATGAATAGTTAACATGTGAAACCATTTGGATTCAGTAGCCCAATGTTCATGAGTTAGTTATTTAAGTAATTAATCTAAAGAGAATCATTAAGGACATTTTTACATCAAATGGCATTGAACTAAGCATTGGGGACATATGGTAAATAAAAACAAAGCCACGATGGCCCTTATGGAGCTTCCAGCTCAGTAGGAAAGGTGAGTCTTGAACTAAGCAATGACTCCACAGTGAAAATAGACCCTGAGCCTGCCACATCTCGCTGCCACTATCGATGCCAGCTTGTCCATGCTCCCTCACCGCTTGTTTCCAGGACACAACCATCTTCCTGTGCAGACACTCTTTCCCAGTCCTTGTCATAGCCCCTTCCTGTTGCCCTGGTCTGGGTCCAACTACCTTGCCCCCCGGGCTCCTACCCAGTCCCCTGAGTAGGAGCTTAGATGGTGGCAGCAACCCCCAGGCCTGCCTTCCAGTCCTCACTTCTTATTGGCTTTGTGACACAGAGTAAGTTATACTGCTTCTCTGGGTATAAGTTTCCTCATCTGTGAAAGAGGGTGGGGGGGGGGAGTTCCTACCTGGTAGGGTTTGCTGTGAGGATTAAATGAGTTAATGCCCACAAAGTATTTCGAGTGGCCTCTGTCCCAGGGTAAGCTGCCTGGAAACTTCTGCTCCCTTGCTCCTCAACCACCTTACCTAATTGCCCCCCTCCCTTATCCAAGTAAACCATGTCACCCTGTTTTATTTTCTTCCTAGTCCTTTTTATATGACTGTAGATGTGCTTACCTGTGCGTGGTCTTGTCTCTCAACCCCTGATGGTTAAGCCAGGAGAGCCGGGCAATACCAGGTACTCAGGTATCTCCAGTTGCTGGAGCTGCCCTCAGCATGTGGTAGCTTCTTGGCAACTGTGCCTGAAGAATGGGTACAGAAGCGGGAGGAGTCTAGGGCTGTGGGGGGTCAGGGGTAGCCTTCTGCAGCGCTCCATACTGACCTATGTCCTGCCCCCAACACGAAAGCCATAGCCTCTGCCACTAAGAACAGTTGATGGAAAGAAATGGATGGGCACCAATGGCCTGTGCTGACCTCTTCTTTGGGCAGTTTGGGCCTTCCTGGAAAACCTTTAAGCCTGGGAGTCAGAACTTGAAGAGATGTAGTTATTCAAGGTTAAAGCCGGCAGTCTGTCCTGGATCATGTTGGTCTGTGTCATACCTTTGACATTATATTTAAACATGAGATTTTTTATTTAATAAACAAAAGGGCCCTGAGAGATTCTCTGGAGCCTTCTGCTCACATTAATCATCTTCCTGAACACATACTGCCATTTGGACTAGGGATCTGGCCAAGCCTTGAGGGAAGGGTGGGGAGGAAAGTCCTTATACACCCAGCTAGAACTGCCACCAGGTTCCAAGATGCTCCAAGCAAGGAAAAAAGAGGAAACGGATGTGTGGCTTTTGCTGAGACCTTCTTGCAGAATTTTGAGGCTTTCTGAAAAATCAGCTTATTCTGGGATCTGCCTCACTTCAGGCTGCTAGGCATGCAAAATAGAGACTCAAGAAAGATGTCCCAGCCTGTCACCACTGTCATGCTCATCTGCTTGCTGATTCCTGAGCCTTGATAGCAAAGTCATACTTTCTGCAAAGAGACAAGTGGCTTGCAAAGCTCATGTTTGGGAAAGGCAAATCTGTAATTGACATTTAGTTTAAGAGGTAAAGATTTGACCTAAGACCTTAAGATGAAGAGTTTTGATAGGGAGAAGGTACAGAAGAAAGCATGGGGGACACAGAAAGAGAAATGGTAGGGAATAAGGAAAGGACTATGCATCAGTCAGCTATTGCTATAGCAATGCTGTGTAACAACCCATCCCAAACTCAGTGACATGGATTAAGCACAGATTTCTCCTTACTTGTCTATTTATCAATGTGGGTTCGGTTGATCTGGGCAGAACCCTGCTGTGCTCAGCTCCAAGTTGTAGGTGACGTCCAGATCTGCTCCAAATGTCTGTCATCCTTCTTGGACCAGCTGCAAATTGAGGCATTAGTGCAAACATTCCATGTCTTCTTGAATGGGCTCAAAACTTGCCCACTATCACTTCCAGCTCCATTATTTTGGCTAAGCCAATTCACACAGTCAGGTCCAGTATCTATGGGGCAAGGAAGTATATGCCCCCACCCCAGAGGCTGTGGGAGAAATTCAATGACCCATAACTGATTCCTACATAGGCAGTCTATACCAGCCTCACCACCTGCCTGGAATTACATTAATATCTTCCCATTTTCATGGGTCCTGACAGAGATATGACAATGAATCTCAACTGGGGCTCAGGGTCTTTAAATCATGTCACCCCTGTTCACTTCACCTGGTCACCATAACTTTACTCTGTGAAGGGCTCCTCTCTCTTAAACGCATCTCCACTCTCCATCACCTCAAACCTCAGGACACCAGCCCCACTTATTCTATTCCTTGCTGTAAAACAGATCAGATTTCATTTTCCTTTCCAGATCTTTAGATTCTTGGATTCGGTAGTGGGGCCCAGCCACTGTCCAGTGCACTTGGAATATCTCAGAAGTCTCTGTGCACGAATAAGGGGTCAGGGGCCAGGGGCCAGGAACTGGAGTTCCTTTAATAAGATTATTTTGCCCACAGGAAATTCAATAATAAAGGTTATTTTCATAGTCAGTAAGTGTAGTTTTATTAATGTCCAAGTCCTTACCTGTTCCATAATGTGTATGCAACAAGAAGGCTGACACTCCTTTCCTGCCCTTGACCTTTATAGTCCTTGGCCTGTGACTCAGTCGCCCTTCCAGTGGCTCACAAGCAGGGGGCTGTGGTGAGATCTGTTGCTCCATCATCCTGGTTTTAGAAAAGAGTCAAACTTGCAAAAGAACAGAAATTTCCAGAGTAGAGATTTGGAAAATGTACCCCATGAACTACTTGCGTAAGTATCACCTGTGGAGTTTTCAAACAGCGTACATTCCTGAGCCTCAGACCAGACCCTCGAGGTGGAGCCCAGGAATCGGAGTTTGACCATTCTTCCTGCGTTCTCCCACAAACTAATGTCTGAGGGCGCTCTTTCTCTTCCTTTACTTTTACCAGGGAACCCCTGCACTATTGCCCTGGTCTGGGGCAGTAGTCTTATTTATGCAGTTAGAAGGATATACACTTCCAAAGGGCCTGGCCACATGGCATCTGGGAGCTTAGGCTGGCGATTGCCAAGCCATAATGTTCACATGTGACCGGAGACCTGTGTTTCTTCTCTGGCACGGAAGTGGGCCATCTGTCTCTGGAGCCTGGCTTCCGCATAGGTTCAGGTTTCCCTTGCGCCCCTTCTCTGGGAAACTGTGTCCTGACGGGTAGCACTTCCTGCACCTCAGTGATTTCGCCAAAGAGTCACACCCCAGCATCTGCTGGTGGTCTACAGAGGACTCCATTTCCTACTAGGGAAGTCCTTGGGTGAATTCTAGACGTGGGTCCTGACCATTTGCCCTTTTTCTGAGGGGCCTGTGGGTGTGTATGTACTGAGGCTGATGCTCCCTGCTCTGCTCTCTGGTGAGATATGCTGGCAGGGTGCTCCATCTCTTAAGGTCTCAACATAAAATGAGCTGCATACCCACCTACAGGAGCGGGGAGTAGGAGGGAGATGTGTGCGTCTGAAACTGCTTTTTGACATGAACCGAGTGACCAGGGGCTTGTATGCATTTTATGGAATCAGATGTCATTCACACGTCGAGGGAGACACAAATGCTTTATGGGTACAGTGATTTGTAACTACTTCTCAGAAAACTGAAATTTAGAAACTAAAAGTCTCTAAACACTAGGGTGGATTGAATCATGTCTCTCCAAAATCTACATGTGGAAGTCTTAATCCCTCAGAACCTCAGAATGTGAGCTTAATTGGAAATGGAATCATTACACATGCAATTAGTTAATGAGTTCATTAGGGTGGGCCTTAATCTAATATGATTGGTGTTCTGTAGGAAGAGGAAATTTGCACACAGAGACTTGCATATGGAAGAACACCCTGGGAAGCCGGAAGCAGCAGTAGGATGATCTTCCTCAACCCCAGGGCACTAGAGATGGCCAGCAACCACGAGTGTGGGGCAAAGCCTGGAGCAGGTTCTCCCTCATGTCCTTGGAAAGAACCAGCCCAGGTGACTTCTTGGACTCACAGGACTGTGAGGCAATAGCTACTGCTCTTTAAGCCACTCAGAGTGTTATGGTAGCCCTGGTGATCTCAAACAGTCATGACAACTCTAAAGGGTCAGTGCTCCCTCCTCAGGTGTCTGCATGCAGAGCTGAGGTTATGATGGTGCGGGGCTCCCAGCTACCCCAGGGCCATGATCTCGGGAAAGCATCTGTGCTCTCTGCCCAAACCCAGTGAGACATGGTGGAAAGTGATATTTAAGGCAGTCTTAGAGCACTAAGGGTAGAGTGGTGAGCCTATGCAGAAGGCACAGCCTGTCTAACCCTTTGGGGTGTGTTGTCCCCGTGCATCTATGTATTTCAGCCCGAGTCTATGCTCCTCTGCTAGTCCCATCTCCTTCCCTCGCCCTTCCGTATTTCTACCTAAGTCTCAATTCCCAACACTCAGAGCCTTGATTTTCTTGCACTGTCCTTGTATATATCTAGCTGTGGACCCAGGTCAAACTTTGTTTTTTCCTAACAGTAGCTTTGATAAGGTGGCAGATGTCACATGGGAGAAACACTCTTGTAGATAGGCTAATCCCAAAGATGTGTCTGTCCTAATCTGCAGAACCTATGAATACGGTACCACCATCCAGGTGAGCTGATGGAATCACAAAGGTCCTTATGAAAGGGAAGCGGGAGAACCAGAAGAGGAGACGGGAGGGGGAAAGGGAGGGATGGGAGAGGAGCACCATTTGAAGATTCCACACTGCTGGCCTTGGAGATGGTGGGAGAGGCCAGGAGCCAAGGAATTTGGGCAGCCTTAAGAAACTGGAACGGGTAAGAAATGGATTCTTCCCTAAAATTTCCAGAAGGAATGCAGTGCTACTGTCACTTTGATTTTAAACCCAATGAGACCCTGTCAGATTTCTGGCTTTCAGAACTGTAAGATAATGAATCTGGTTGTTTTAAGCCACTAATTTCGTGGTGATTCTCTGCAGCAGTGCTAGGAAATGGAAACATCTGAGATCTTTGACTTGACTCCAAAAGAGGGGCTACAGGGCTGGGGAGGTGATTGAAACCCATCACCCCTATCCTTCTTTCCAAATTGGCTCAACATCTATTATATGACCTCTGGTCTTGCCCTCTGTGTGCCCAGCCACAGCGCAGCACCTGTCATATTCGATTACTTCTCTCCCCGGCCTCCTTCCCGGTGGCCCCACGACTGCACTACGGATAGCCCCTAGATAGGGCTGCCAGACTTAGCAAGTAAAAAATACATTGCACAGGACACACATATACTGAGAATTTATTCACTGTGAATCCGAGCTTCAAATTGAAGTGGCATTTTTTGTTTGATCTGGCAACCCCATCCCTGGAAGGCATCCAAGAAAACACCTGCTGCGTCAGGTCTTGGGATCCGTTGGCTCCAACCTGGAGAATTTCTCATCTGCAGCTGAAACCCCTATGGCTGTTTTCCTTTCGCTGTCCCTCTTGTTTATTTGCCCCTACTGGCTGTCTTCTGGCTGCAGCTGTGCTCTGTCCTTGAGGGATATTATTGAAATTAGAGACCAGGCGGGAAAGTCAGAGAGGCAGCTGAGGGAGAAGGAATCTGGAACAGGTGTGAGGTCTTAGCTCAGCTTCAGGGGTCGGCTGGCAAAGGCATTCTGAGCTTGTGAGCCTCCATCTTCCCTGACCATCTGGGGCAAAGGAGCACAGCCTGGGTGACTGAAGCAATAGAAACGTATTCCTCTACCCACCGCCATAGTCTGGAGGCAACCTGTCAAGGTCAAGGGGTCAGTGGTTGACTTCTGGGGAGGGCTTTCATCTTAACTACCTCTTCACATGGTGGTCCTTCTGTGAGTCCTCTTCTTTTCTTTTTTTAAAATTTTTTTTAGTTGTCAGTGGACTTTATTTGTTTATACGTGGTGCTGAGAATTGAACCCGGTGCCTCACACCTGCTAGGCAAGAGCTCTACCCCTGAGCCACAACCCCAGGCCCAAGTCCTCCTCATTTCTTTAATTGATTCCCCCTCCCCCAATGTTGAGGAGCTAACCCAGGGTCTCCCATTTGCCAGGCAAGTGCTTTAACTGAGCCCCAGCGCCAGCCCCAGCCCCAGCCCCAGCCCCAGCCTGGCTGTCCTATTCTTTTTGAGAATACCAGTCAAATTGTGTTAGGGCCACCCTAATGGCCTCATTTAACTTGGTCATCTCTTTAAGGGTCTTTTGTCCAAATATAGCCACATTTGAGGTATTAGGGTTATAACTTCAACATATGAATTTTAGGGGGACACATTTCATGTGCCCATGGCTGAACATACTGTCACCGAGACTTCTCACAGCTAAAATACTGTGGCCTGCAGGGAAGGGGGTCCATGTATTCCTCACCACGGACTCTTGGACTCCTTCCCTTTGGGCAGAAGGGTGAGTTGTATGAACTCCCCACCAAGGTCTGGGCTATCCAATTGCCTAGGGACAGGCTTGCTGGTTGCTGCTGATCTTCTGAGCTAATATCATATAAGTTCCTAGGGGTGAGACTTTCTGGAAATTTTCATCAGGCAGGAATGAGGAGTCAAAATGGCAGGAGGTAGGATAGACCTTAGGTCTGAGGTAGTTAACCCTTCCACTGGACGTTTGGGAACTAAGAATTTTTGGTCCTGTAATGCAGAGGTAGAGCCACGCTGGGACCTTTATTTGACAGAGAGGAAGATTAGAAAACCTGGTCACCCTGCTGGCTTGAGAAGGCCTGTGATGATTGCCAGGATAAGCCAGCCCAGGGAAGATGGGCTTCTGCATGCAGGGAGTCTTGCGCCTGCTGGGGAGAACAATACCTAGGCCCCTGGCCGGCATCTCTGCCCAGGTACATCTCTGGCAGGAAACCATGCAGGGAGAGTCTTGTAGCAATGCCAGGAGGCCTGAATGATGTATGACGGTTTGTAATTGAGAGTATAATGGACGGTGGTCTGCTCCATCCAAGAACCAAGGGCTCAGCATGTCTGGAAATTAAGGTCCTAGTCTTTTGAGATCAAGGTGAATTGAAGTCACTGGCTAGTCCCAAGAAAAGCTGATATTGCAGACCTTAGCGCCACAGATTATTGGTTTCTAAGTGGATCCAAATTACTGGTTTTTAAACCATGTTCTGTGGATCCCAGGAGGTCAAGGAAGAGTCAAGGAAGAGTCTCAAAGCCCCCATTCCTTCAATTAGAGCAGCTATACTATGCTTTCTTTCCCATTTTGGAATTCCATAGAGTAGTTTGTGGTTGAGGGTGGGAAAAGGTTTTCTGTGTTAAAATTTACAAACCCCTGATCTAACCTGAATGTTTTATAGCTGAAGGATCTGTTCATAAAACGTGTTTTGAATACCTTTGTTTTCAATGTTCTATGCTAAATTTGGGGGTTGCTCAGTACTGAAGCACAAAGCAACAAATGCTGACCAGTAAACCCAGGAGCCCCGTATGGACTGTTCCTCACATTTCACTGGCGAGGACCAGGGCTGTGCACATGCTGATTTACACTGATTTGTAAGAGTCAGTTGTTTAATTTTCAGGATACTTGGTAATCAATACTCAAAATGCATCCTTTCCTAATTACTACATTTAGATATCGTTTATGTGCTTGATGATTTATGCTTCTTCTCTTTGCATGGTAGAATTCACACAATAGTGTGCTCCAGTTCATCTCTTCCCAGCTCCCTGTTTGGATGATGTCACACTGGCTACAAATTGGCCATGGTGGAAATATTGATTGTTAGCCATCATGGCTAAAACTAGAACACAGAGCAACCCTTAAGTCAATAACCTGTATAAGGGAAGAATATGATCATGTCTGACACCCATCCATTCTGGTTTATTCCTTGAAACTGGATTTGTCTTCCCTTGAACATAATACTGTCAATGTCCGCGTGTACTGGGGTTTCATTAGCAAGAGGTAAGGAGTGGGGTGGAGAGACAAACTGGTGTTAGACACCCCAAGTATACACAGGCATGCTTGAGAACTCTGATGGGGGAGAATCCTTTGTGATAGAGGAACATGGAGGCTTAGTGGGGAAGGGAACAGGTGATCTGAGCCATGGAGAATGGTAAGTTTTTATGGGGAAGTACTAAAGTTAAGGGGGAATGTTCTAAACCCTGGAAGACGTGAGTACAAGGAGAGTTGTGGTGAATAGCGAATCGTTCTGTTCTGACTGATTTGGAAGGAAAGTTAGGAAGGAGACGGAAAGGTGACAGGTAAGAGGGAAACCAGGCAGCTTTACATGGCACCCTGGTGGATGAGTGGGCCTGTGTATGTCTCCTTTCTTTTTTTTGGTACTGAGAATTGAACTCAGGGGCACTTGACCACTGAGCCACATCCCCAGCCCTATGTTGTGTTTTATGTAGAGACAGGGTCTCACGGAGTTGCTTAGTGTCTCGCCGTTGCTGAGGCTGGCTTTGAACTCATGATTCTCCTGTCTCACCTCCCAAAGTGCTGGGATTACAGGTGTGCGCCACCACGCCCGGCTTGTATGTCTCCTTTCTGATGATTCTGAGAAAACAGATCTGTCTTAATAATGTTGATAATTTGCCCAAGTCGTGGAAGTTCGCGGACTGATCCTGTCTTGGCTTCCCCATGAGATGGTGAAGTGTATTATCTTCCTCCTAAAAATAAACACAGAGAAAGAAGCATCCAAGACACAAGTGCAAAAATGGGAAGGGGCTGGTGTGGGGGCCAAGTGTCCATGGGGGAGGAAGGAAAAGGGGCAAGACAGGGACTTCCCTCCCCAAGCTTGTGACAACACAAGGACCAGGACCTGGGAATCACCACAGGACACTAACCAGTCAGCTGTTGATCACTTAGAATAATGGATGCCCCCTGATCCCCACTGCAGCCTGGGGGAATTAAAACGGGGCTTCTCCTGCCCTCGTCACTTACTGGCTGTGACCTTGGACCTCTTACCACACACTCTGAGCCTCAGTTTCTTCACCTGTGAGATGTGGAAAATGACACCTTGCATGGGTTGTTAGCAGAATTAAATAAGAACCCACATGTGACATTCATTCATAACTGTCACCTGATGTCACCTTTGTCACAAGGACTTGCAAGATGCTATGTGAACCAGGGCTCAATGAATGTTGGTGTCCCTGTCCTTCCTAGGCCAGCTTCATTAGGGGAGTGGATTTTTGTGTCTATATTTTAGTTAAGATGGGGCTCGGGTTCAGGGATCAGCCTCCCACTAGCTGCTCTGGGAGGCTGTGACCTAGAAGGGCTGGGAGCCTGGAGACTCCTTTCTGGGACTTTGCCCCTCTCCCTGATGGTCTTCCTTAGAGGTGCCTGTATGCTTGGGTATAAAGGACCTTCTCTAATTGCTAAGCCAATACAAAGCCAGTGAAATTAAAGGGGCTGATGGGGAATAATAAAGGACAGCAAATTTTGCCCCACCACGTCACAGGGCATCAGACATGAGGCTACAAGCCCTCCTCCCTTATTATGCAGAAGAGGAAACAGGTCCCCAGGCAGAGGATGTGACTTGGCCTAGTACCACACAGCCAGTTAGTGACAGTCACTGAGACTGGAACATGGATCTCTGGACTTTACCTCCTTACCTACAAAAGTGGTTTTTTAGGGTCATCAAACTGGCAAGCAAGATGCACTGGATGTCATATACTGTGTGGTTGGGTGAAAAGAGAATGCCACTTTCTGCTCAGCTTCGCCCTGATCAAACTCCACTGCCACTGCCCAGGGAGCCCTGGCTGGGAAGGTTAGCCTTGCGCACATGGTCCAAGAAGGGCCTGCACTGGGGAACAATCTATCCAGTTTCTTTCCTTCCTTGGTTCACTCATCCATCTATTCCCTAAAACATTGACAGTATCTGTAATGTGCTGTGAACAATGTCAAGTGCTAGATAATTTGAGCTTGTCCAACTCTCTTCCTGGGTGAGAAGGAGCTCCAGTTGCAACCAGGCTATACTTCCGAGAGCTGGTGGGTGGGGTGCAGTACACTGGGCTGGCCCTGGTCTGCAGGAGCAGGCCTAGGAAACTGGAAAGTTATGCTCCACTTGAGCGGGGCCAGGAAGTCAGAGAGGTCAGAAACCTCCAGTCCAAGAGGGAGGGAAGCACCACATCTGGAGTCGAGATCCAGCCCCAGAGAAGTAGTGGACACAACATCATGGGGGTGGCCCAGGAACCCAAAGGGGTCCTGCAGGGGCACAAGTGGATGGGAGGAACAGCGAGGGGAGGCTGTGGGCCTTGACAACCCTCATCAGCCCTAGGGAGGGAGCTGGGTTTTTTAGCATGAATTAGAAATGTGAGGATAGGTTTTTTTTTTATTATTATTTTTTATTTTTTAACTCATCCAAGGGGAATGAGATCAGGGGTACCAATGCCAAGGACACTGCTTCCAACCAGGAGTTCCCTGCCCTTGTTACACTGTTCACAGCAATGACACCCTCCCTTTGGTAACATCATGGATTCAGCCTCTCCCTATACACACATCATCAAGGACAGAGAGGTCAGGGCCAAAGCTCACAGCCAAGGGCACACATCAGGACCTTGGGTGGGGATGCATACGGACTGGGAAAAGTCTGGTAGACATCTTCTCCTCCCACCTCCACAAATGAGACTCCCCACAGCTGTGGACAGGAAGAGAGGCTACCAAAAGCACAGAAGGAGCAACAGTGGTCAGTCACTACATTTATTGAACACTTACTATATGCAGTTTACTAGGCAAAACACATGAGGGAAATACAGTGGAGGCTCAACTCATCACTCATTTCATAAGATCACATTTTACTTGAACAGAGGGGACATTGGTAGGTATACAGGGACATGTGTAACCAAGTCCTGGAAATCTAGGCACTGTTCTTTGTCATCCCCACAAGTTTGTTAGGAAAGGTTACCATGGTGACTGGAGCACAAGAAGTCACTGAGACACACAATTTAATTAAAGAGCAGAGATACAACTCTCCATTCCAGTGCTCTAACTTGTCACTTGGGAGATGAAGGAAAGTACTTGAAGACACTGGAAAAATACCAGAAAATTGGTGTATTTTCTTAACTCTGGCTGCTTCAGTTCAAAATCAAATTAGCAATCTACTTTAGCATGGAATAGAGGCAGTAAACGAAGTATGAGAAGAACATTATATTTAAAAAATTTTTTAATCAGTAAAACAGACCTTTGCAAAGATTAGAGAGTCTGAAAGTTAATAGCTTTCTTTTCCTCTTTTGACAAAACAGCTTCCATTAAGCAAAAGACCCACCAATAAATTTACAGAGGCAGTTAATTGCTCTTTACGTTGGGAATCTTGTTTTTATTTTTATATGCTTTTTAAAAGTATTTCAGGGTAGTATTGCCATATAAAATACAAGATGTATTTTAGTGCATGGAACACAGTCATACTAAAAACTCTTCATTGTTGTCTGATTAGAATTTAGCTGTGTATTTGTATTTTTTTTTTTTTTTTTTGGTACTGGGGATTGAACTCAGGGGCACTCGACCACTGAGCCACATCCCCAGCCCTATTTTGTGTTTTATGTAGAGACAGGGTCTCACTGAGTTGCTTAGTGCCTCGCCATTGCTGAGGCTGGCTTTGAACTCGCGATTCTCCTGTCTCAGCCTCCCTAAGTGCTGGGATTACAGGCT
>CM053408.1:101888669-101934732 GCA_028644305.1 Xerus rutilus | reverse complement strand
ACGCCCGGCTGTGTATCTGTATTTTTATTAGCTAAATCTGGTAACTTTATTTTTAGGATAATATATCTTTGGAATTTCCAGAGGTTTCCAATAGTAGGAGATACTAATTCATCTTCATTTCTATGCTAATATCACCAGAGGAGAAGACTTATTCTTCTCACAGGAAAATTGTAGCTAGTGTAGGGACATACTCAAATACTGGAGATACTTTGATTTTTTATACCTTTTATTATTACAGTTTTAGCAGTGTGCATTTTAGTTGGTTGAACATTTACCTTGAAATTTTTAAAACTGTGGTCAGAGGAAGGAATGGTCTAGCTTGAAAATCCCCACGTAAGAGAGAGTTGGAACATTACTCGCTATGAAGCAAAAGCAATGCTCACATCTTGCCAATTCTACAGTGTCCTCTACCCCGTCACTTCTTGTCACCCTCTTCCTTCCCCTTCCACTTTTTTTTTTTTTTTTTTTAACAATTGAAACCCACACAGAGCATCAGGCCTGGATCAGTGGTTGGTTATAGGCCCTGAAAGAAGAAGCAAAAGAAAAGCTCACTTCTCAGATACCTGGAGGCGTGAAGCTGGGATCTTCCTTTTCAAAAATTTGTGTGCTTGTTTACTTCCAATGCTAGCATGCAAGCATACTTCTGTCAAAGCTGTCCGTATTAATTTATCTAAACAAATAGGACAAGATTGCTCTTAAAGGAAAAAAAAAAAAAAAAAAAAAAGCAGTGCTGGTAGACTAGACCAGTATGTACTATTCTAGAAATGCACGTCTTAGTATCTGAATGTGTAATGCACATCTTGTTTTAAATTGATATTTCTTAGTTAGAGGAAAGAGGTTTCAACATTCATTTTGCCAAGAACAAGTTCACACGAACTGGTATGTCTATGAAGGAAGATAAAACGATAATACTAGCTGAATTCCAACATCCATTATCAATTCTATTTTTTAAAAACACTTTTTTTTAGTTGTAGATGGACACAATATCTTTATTTTTATGTGGTGCTGAGGATCAAACCCAGTGTTTCACATAAACAAGGCAAGTGCTCTACCAGTGAGCCATAATCCCAGCCCTATCAATTCTACTTTTTAAAACAAACCAAAGAGTTTCCTTTTATGCAAAGAACATAATTATATGTCCAGTGTATACATACACATAAAATTAACTGATTTTTAGCCAATGCTAGGTTGTATTTAGAAGCATAGACAGTGTTCGCCTTCAAAAGTTGTTTGCTAATTAACTCCTATTACCCCGATTCTGCCTTGGGGCTTGACTATAGGCGTTTTTGCCCTTAGCCAGGTTCACCTAACTTACAATTCTCCTTTGTACCTGGAAAGTCTTTCTAGAAGAGGAAATGATGAATATGAAAAAATATGATGATGAATATGAAATATGTAGATGAATATGAAATATGTAGATGAATATGAAAAAATAAGTGGAGGCAAAGAAGTTATGATGTTAAATCACACAAAGGACAGGTTAAGCAACCTATATCATGAAAGTAGAAAAAACATCCGATGTACCTTCTGCTACTTAACATTCCATATGGTAAGATAACATTCCATCTGGCTATTTTCTTGTACTCTCTTCTCTTTGTAGAAACATGAGCTCTAAATTCTGTTTCAGACAACACTCTTTTTGCTCTTCTGATAACAACATAAGCTTATGCCTCTGTCCTGACTAACTTCAAGATGAAAACAAAATCATTGTTCTCTTCCTACAAAATGGTCAGAAGGGGTCTGCTTTGCTTCCCTTGGTGGTGGTTACTGTATGTATATGAAAGCTCAGGGTGCGGGTGGGCAAAGCAGCCTCCACCACTGCTTAGTAGCAAAAGAAGCAGAGAATGGAAGTATCACTACCAGAAGCAAGAGCCCACCTTGGGTGTACCAGAACCTTCTGAACTCAGTAGGGTCCAAATCTCCATTTTGAACTTGTGCTTGGTAATTACATTTGCAGCCTAAGCCCGGTGGGACTATCCCTGGCTTGCTGAAGTTTTGTGATGAATGTTATTGAGAATGTCTTGCCTCGAACTACCTGGAAACCAAGTCAGGGCCCCAGCCTGGCAGTACTTCTTCTTCCGGAACCGGAGGAAGGGTGAAAAACAGACAAGGAGGCCTCTCATAGGAAATGGGGCCTTCCTTCTCCACTTCCCTCCTGCTCTCCCTCCCGGGCCCCCTCTTCCCAGCGCAGTGGAGGGCAGGCGGCTCACGGGGGCGCAGCAGAGGCGCTCATGTGGCTGTAGGAGTACCTGGACAGGGACGCCCCCGTGGTCCTGCCTTCCTCCTCCTCTCCCACCTCTCCTCTCGCCCCCGGGGGCCCAGGGTTGGGGCAGCAGGGAAAGGTGGCCATGAAGCCACGGCGGAACCGTTTGTTCATGAAGCAGTAGATGATGGGGTTCACACAGGAGGAGGTATAGGAGAGCAGGAGGATGAAGGAGATGGGGGTCCCTGAGAGGTAGCGCTCAGCAGAGGTGGTGTCATAGGCCCGCCAGGCGTTGGCGCTGAAGATGGGCATCCAGCACAGGAAGAAGAGGACCACGATGACCATGAGCATGCGGATGACCCGCTTCTTGGCCATCAAGTTGGCGGCCGAGCTGCTGCTCCTGATGCGGTGGAGCCTGCCCCTGCCGCTGCCGCTGCCGCTGCCGCTGTGGATGGACAGCTGCTGCAGCTCCAGCCTCTTCGAGGGCCGAGACTTCTGCAGGTAGCAGCCATCGCTGTCCTCGAATCGGCTGCTGCTGCTGGTGCTCGGTTTCCTCTCTGGATGGGCAAGTGACATCACTTATTGCTCAGGAAGGGTCATGCCAGACAGAGGGCATTCTCAGCCTCTCTCCATCTGGGAGGCCAAGTCAAACTTGAACTGGAGAATTAGACAGGCAGGCTTGGCCAACATTGACCTTGGGTAAGTATTGATCTGTACTAGTTCTCTCCTTCAAATGAAAAGCCACTTAAAACTACTTTGTTTACACACAACACATGTATATATATTTTATGTATATATGTATATTCACACACAAATATATATATATAATTTTACTATTATTGTTAGTAAAATTACTTATTACCTGGCAGAAAATATCATAAGGATAGAAATTATTAGATAATGAATATTCATTCACATTATTTTCCTGTCTTTCCTTGTCCCCAGGGGAAGCTACTGCTTGCTTGCTAAGTTTCCAGAAAGCTTTTATTGTGAGAAATCTAGATAATGAGAAAAAGTTAAGGAAAACCACAGAAGTCTGAGAAACTAAGTTATCTACATAATAAAAAGCCAAGTGAGGAGGTGGAGTGAGAAGGAAAAAGTTATGTCAATACAGGTTTTGGGACAATTTTAGAGGCTAGTGGGTTGTAATGAATGGGGAAGGGGTCAGGCTTTGTGGTCACTGCAGAGTGAGCATGAGAGGGAGGAGAGAGGATGGGGCTTCTGGGGTGTCAGGCAGATCTCTTCTAAGGCTTTTAGAGAGATGCAAACACAGGCCAGGATTATATAGCTTTGATTGTTGCGGGGTGTCCACTTGAATACAGGATAACAGAAGTTCTGGGACAAAGAGCTCTCTGCTTAAATCAAGTATGTGTATATTGTCTCTTTTTATTCTACCTGATACTCTTTTGAAAGGAATTATTTCCCATTCTATAGATGAAGAAATAGAGGCTGGGACCCAGGGCTGCACCTATGACATGGAATTTTGTAAGAATGTTTTCAAAGACTCCAGCATACTCTGTAAACACTGGGTGTGTCTATTCAAGTCAAGACAACAAGCATTCATGCTCCTTTGACATGAAGATACAGTCAAAAGATAGTTACCTTTAGCAGATTTCTTCTGGCTAGCATCAAATTTTATTCCTTGGTAGAGTTCCAAAGAGATTAATCCATATGCCACCATCATCACAATTCCAGGAATAAGAAAGAGGATGAGTAACAGGAACGTGTGCCTAATAAAATGGAAAGAAATCCAATTACCAGCAATTCTGGACCTTCAGACTCAAATGAAAGGGGTGATTGGGGGCATCTTTATTTGAACTCGTCTGAGCAGACACATTAATTACTAGTATTTAATACCCTTGAAAATTCCATGTCGGGAGGTTCCGTCATTAGAAGTTGTTTTCTTCTTTTCTTTTTTTAGATGGAACCTCTTGTGAAGGACTAGTTAAATTGAAAAAGTTTGGCATGATTTTGTGCCTGAGACAAGTTTACATGTTAGAAAACAATGAAAATCTGGGTTTGGTGATGAATGCATGTGATCCCAGATGTCAGGCAGCTGGGACAGGAGGGTAGAGGAGCTTGAGGACAGCCTAATTGACCTAGGGAGATCCTGTCTTTAAAAAATAACTATAATGGGGCAGGGGACGGGAATAGGAAAGACAGTAGAATGATTCATACATAACTTTCCTATGTTCGTATATGAATACACCACCAGTAAAACTCCACATCATGTACAACCACAAGAATGGGAAGTTATATTCCATGTATATATAATATGTCAAAATATATTCTACTGTCACGTATAGCTAAAAAGAATAAATAAAAAATAAATTAAAAAGAGCAATAGCTTAAAATAATGAGAGGATGTAAATTATATCTCAAAGCTGTTACCAAAATTAGTAATCATAATAATAGAGTTTACATTAATTGAGGATTTATAATGTGTGCTACACACTGGGCTAAGCATTTTGTATATAACAGTACATTTAACTCCCATCATAACCTTTGAAATAGATACTATTATCGTAATTTGTATTTCAGAGATGAGGAAATTGAGACTTAAAGAACTTGTCCAAGGTCACACAGCTACTGACAGGTGAAATTTGAATCCAAGCAATACAACTAGTCACTGCTCCTACGCATCACAATATACAATTTGTTGACTTTATAACAAGAGAATAATTAAATGCCTAGGTAGGGATGATAGAAAATCTCCTTTTTGTTTTATAAAATATAGCATTCTGTCTCTTTCTGGCCCACGAGTAGCTCACAGATTTCCTCAGGCGTCCGTTCTCCGTGGTGGCATGCTTGGTATAGCGCCTGACTGGGGAGAAGTCTGCTTCCTCCAAAAACATTGGGTTCTTTTTTTTTGTACAAGGGATTGAACTCAGGGGCACTCGACCACTGAGCCACATCCCCAGCCCTATTTTGTGTTTTATGTAGAGACAGGGTCTCACTGAGTTGCTTAGCGCCTCGCTGTTGCTGAGGCTGGCTTTGAACTCACGTTTCTCCTGTCTCAGCCTCCCAAAGTGCTGGGATTACAGGCATTTGCCACTGTGCCCGGCTCACATTGGTTGCTTGAGGCACCGTAGCCTCCTCCTCTATGAGTCTAGCTCCTAAATCACTTCTGCAGCCTGGCATGTGTAGGGTTACACAGTTAGGCCATCAAATTGTCAGAGGCTTACAGTAGCTGGGCCATTTCTCATCTCAATTGGACATGTTTTGATAAGACTCCTTTTCAGGTCTTGGAAATATCCCTCTCCTTTGTAACATAATTCTTTTTATGTGTGCATGTGCTACTTGGTTAAAATGAAAGGAAGGCAGAGAAAGCAGAGATGATCGCCGTTTTGAGCCTCTGTTTCTGAATGCCTAGTTCCTACTTCTAAAACATTCTTGGAATTAGTAAACATTGTGCCTTGTATTTTTATATCACCTCTTTATAAAGACATTTTTATACTCATGTTCTTACTGGAACCTTAGAGCCACCCAATGTGGTAGATTTAAAATATATTTTTTGTGTTAACCCCCTCGTGGAGATGAAGAACCTGAGGCTTAGGGTGTTGTATGAACTTGCCCAGAGTTACCCAGCTAATAAGTCAAGGAACAGGTATTAGAATCTCACCTTGCTCTGGTCAAATGTTCTGGGCAAGCATCACCAGGCAGCTCTAAGAAAATCCACATGGGATCCGGGAGTCAGTCTCTGCTCTATCTTCAGTTCTTTAGAAAATTGTAGCTTTCTGAGTCACCTGGCTTAAACCTCCACTAGACCTTCTGGAAGCATACTGCAGAGTGATTAAGTACAGAGGCTCTGCCCCATGTGAGTTTGGTTTATGAGTTTGGACAACTTGACCTTTCCAGGCCTCTGTTTCCTCATCTATAAAATGGGCACAATAATATTACCCACCCTATAGGGTTTTTTTTTTAGATGTAGATGGACACAATATCTTTTTTTTTTTAGAAGTTTTTTTTAAAAAATATTTTGTTTTAGTTGTAGATGAACACAATATCTTTATTTATTTTATGTGGTGCTGAGGATCGAACCCAGTGCCTCACGTATGCGAGGCAAGCGCTCAACCGCTGAGCCATAACCCCAGCCCCCCTATAGGGTTTTAATAGTATAAATTGAAGCAATCTCTGTATGGCATTTTAAAAAGAGCATTCCAGCTAAGCATTTGCTCTCACTGTTATTCTAGGATCAGGTTAGAGTCTCATTAGAGGTTAGAGACTCAAAAAGTCTCTAGGACCCTGATCCCCCAAGTGTTCTGGCCAAGGCATTCCAATTTTTCATGCTGCAAATGTATCAAGTTATATCTTTTAAAAAGTAAATACAATGCCTCCTTACCAGGACTGCTGCATAACATCATTTGGCAGTAGGAAGCGGCACATATTTGCGGTCTGGTTGTTATTTTTGGTAAAAGGCACCAAGTTGCTATAAATGGGGTACGGAGTCATGATGGTAAAGGAGAGGCACCAGGTAGCAGCAATCACCTTCAGAGCGTGGGATTTCGTCTGCCAGACGCGGGACTGTAAGGGCCTACAAATTGCACTATATCGCTCCAGAGATATGGCCACCAGATTAAAGGTGGAAACACTCACAGAGGTGCCTGGGAAGGAAGAAAGAAGTTGATTATGTTGACGCTGAAATCCAAATTTTATTTGCACTTTAGCTAAAGCATAAAGCATATCTGATCTGCACAGGTTTAATCTCAAAGGAGAATGCTCCAGGGGTGAAGAAATACTGTGCATGCATATTTCAGAAAGATGATCTATTCACAGCTTTGTTCTGAAAGGATTTAAGGCAGTTAACAAAACATATTTGCAAATACATCTCACTGCTAATGTTCAGATAAGTTTATTGAGCTTTGATTGCAATTGAACTCTTGCCTAGGCTGAAGGTGCTCATTAATTAATAACAGGCGGATAAAAATATGGTGCTCCCACACAGAAACCTAAAAAAGCTCTAATTTTATACATGATCTGTTTGGTTAAATTGACCTTAAAAACCCAGGACTCTCAGGGCTCTGACCTGAAAGGTCACTGTGGTCTGAGCTAGAGGCATCAATTTTCTGAAGGCTTCTAGTACACATTTTAAAAAGTCAAACATCCTACATTTTAAAGTGTAGTTTCTTGAAAAAAATATGCAGTAAAAAAATGCAAGAGAGATGTTCTATACTATAATTAAAGGTTTCTCCAGATGGGGGACAGAGTCTTCCTTTTTGTTCTTTCTGCTTTTCTGTATTTTATTAAGTATGTATTTCCATTACAGTGGGAAGGACCTCAAATGCAGCTCACATAAAAACATGTTCTTGGGCATAGTCAAAAAACTTAATTTCCCCATTTCCCCTAATTTTTGTGTCATGTGTATATGTTTATTATAATGTCTTAAAATTACCCTTAGAATCCTCCAGCTATGAATTCTGTTGACTCTTGTGATTACCTTTTACTATGATTCGTTTTTCTTTTTTGGTGCTGGGGATCAATCCCAGGGTCCTGCACATGCTAAGCAAGTGCTCTATGCTCTACCACTGAGCTTGGCCTTCAGCCCTACTATAATTTCTTAAATCTCAGAATTAATAAAGAATTAGGAACAGAGGTTCTTAACCTGGCAACTCACTGTGTATATGGATATAAATTAATTCTCTGTAGCTATGTAGAAAAATTCCTTTTACTAGGGAGACTAGGCTAGCCTAGCTGTCCTTAGAGTCTTAAAAAAGTCTATCAACCCCCAAACCACTGATGGAAAGCTTTTGTTCTGGGGTAGGATTTGCCGTGTTTTCCTGGACATCACCCTAAAGAACAACATTAGAGTAGACAGAACAGCCGCAAACTCTGTCCCGCTTGTGCAGTGGGTCCACTGTAACTATAAAACTCACTGTCACACTGCCAGGCAAGCCTTCTTTTTTTTTTCTTTTGCTACAAATTAGTAGTTTAATGAGTGTTAACTGTTAGTGTTGAGAGTATTGAGAAGACCACAAAATTGAGAGAAGACTCTAAATCGCTGAAATTAAAAATCTAACAAAGTCATTATGACATTCCAAATACTTTCAGAATTGTCTAGCTTTCCTATTTTGGTTATTTAATTTTTCTTTTTTTTCCTTCTGTAATTTAAAAAATTCTCTTCATTTTTCTTATCAGAAGTGAAGTGAAATTTATATAACACAAAGTTAACCATTCAAAAACGAACAGGCCCCTGGCATTCACAATGTTGTGCGACCAGGAAAGCAAGGACTCCCTTTAAATCTTGCATGCGCTCTGGGAAAGGTCCTCAAATACTATGACCATAAGGTGCGTGTGGACAGGCCTTGCAAATCTAAAGCACTCGGAAATGCTAGGCACTGTTACTGCTTCATTGCTTAACAGTGATCCTTGTCATTTGTAAGTCCTTTTCTAAATGATATGTTCAGAGGCCTTGGACTCGGGCTGACGTGTTCTTGGTTCCTTGTCCCTGGCACGAGGGTCAGCAATTCATCTTCATTTGTTTGTACTGGATCCCGCTTCCTCGGTGGGGAAAAATAAAGGCTTTTAAAGCTTTCCAGTCATTGAA
This sequence comes from Xerus rutilus, assembly GCA_028644305.1. Lineage (NCBI taxonomy): Eukaryota > Metazoa > Chordata > Mammalia > Rodentia > Sciuridae > Xerus > Xerus rutilus. The sequence continues at coordinate 101,925,985 of CM053408.1, read as the reverse complement.
GACTGCCCTCACCAGCTCAGTGCTGTATATTTTATAAGATTTGGGTCAGAACTAAAAACAAATCCCCTCTCATTTCCTTTTCTCCCTTTCTACCAATGAGTTTGAACAACAGGCAAGGAACAAGGCAATTTGGCAGACAGAGGGGACCAAGAAACATGTTTATTATTTTTCCCCAGCTTTGGGACAACTACAGAAGCTGACAAACTGAGGCTGTGTGCTCACCACTGTGGTGGCTGCTAACCTGGGTCAAATCCCTACTGTGTCACTTAGAACCTGTGTGTCCTCAGGCACATTATTGACCTCTCTGTGTTCTGTTCCCTCCTTATGAGAAAGGGAAGAATAACTGTATTTACTCCTTAGGGTGGTTGGGAGATAAAACAAGATCATGGAAATAAAAGCATTTAGTAGAACATCCGATGCATCAAAAGCACTCACAAGGTAGTAGCACTTGTGATTTGTATAATAGTCATCATTTTAATTTTGATTGACATAAGTAGAGAGCTGCATTATCCCAGCCAGCCAGGGTCATTTTAGTGACCACTGCCCCCAGGAACACATTCCACTCCTCCTTAGGGGCAGAGCCCCAACCCCTCTCTGCCTGAGATGGTCCTAGCCCTTTGAGGGGAACAGTCTGGGAAGTGAATCCTGAGAGAAAAACTAAACCTGTGATGAAACTGGTTTAAAATAACTTTGGTTCCCTAAGAAAACAAGAGGCCCAATATCAGAGAACCCTCCTCCATGACCCTTGCCATATCTTGAAGCCATGACCCAAGTTCAAGTTGTGGAGAGATCAGGATACAATCAATGGTGTCCAGAAAGGCACAGACAGAGCAACTTGAAGAAGACAACTTCAAATTCCTCTCTCTAAATAGTGACAACCTCTTCTGTGTTTCCACATCAACTTCGGACTCGCAATGAGGAAGCAACTTCTGGGATGTGTGAAGACTGCCCTACTGTTTAGCCCTTGCCCTGTCCTTGTGCACAGCCCAGCACAGACACGTGCTCTGTCTTGGAATTCAGCAGGGCACCTCTGCCTCTGCTACCAGGGGGTTGGGAAGCTCTGGGCTGAATGGGGCCTGGGGGGACTCTAGCAATAGTCACCCGCAGTGACTCACCCATGAAGTAGGTGGTGGTCTTGCAAACGGCGCTCCCGAAGATGAAATCCTTGAGCAGGTTGGGGATGAGGTTGAAGGGCATGCAGAAGAAGCACAGCATGAGGTCGCTGACCGCCAGGGACAGCAGGAAGATGTTGGTGACAGTCCGCATCCTCTTGTTCCGGATCAGCACAGTGATGACCAGCGTGTTGCCCAGCACGCTGAGCAGGAATATCAAGGAGTACAGGAGAATCTGCACTGCCGGCTGCCACTCTGCCGAGGAACAGGGACGAGTCGGAGGGACGAGGTGATGAGAGCAGAATGTTAAAACCTCAGCGCACCAAGCCAACAGCTGCTTCCTGCCGACGGTCCCCCCAGGGGTGGACATCTTCACACCCAAATATTCCCGAACTGACATCCATCATTTAGCAGAAACAAACCGAGAAAAGCACTGTGTGATTCAGTAGCTTCTTGCTCGGGAAAACCCTTTTCTTTCAGGGCAACGCTTCTGAATAGTGATGGCTTTCTCTCCTAGACACTGGTCATTATTTTGCTTTAATCGCTTCTTCACGCCGGCTGTCCCCAAGAAAAGGGAACTGCTAGATTGTGACAGTGCCCTTTCTGTCAGGCTTGTAAGTTCTGGCTTCTAACACTTGTTCTCCTTTCTTGCTACACTTAGCTCTGCCTCACACTGCTTTCGTCCCCTCCTGTCCTGCACACGAGTCTCCAGCTCTCCCATGGGGCACAATAAGACTATTTTGACTTTTGTCTGTTCTGGGTCTTTTATGCAAACTTTGGCACATATGACTTGATATCACAATGACTTTATTATATTTTCCTTATCAGTCTTGCCTGCGCTGACTTCTCTCCAAACTCCGTAGTTTTCTGAATGAATAGTTTCTGGCACTTACCTTTGGAACGGTGGGGCTGATCCAAGCAGAACAGAGTCCCATTTTCAAGCCCCAGTTCACAGGGGGGAGCGACGTTGCTCCCATTCACAAGAAGGCTGTCAACCACGTCCATCCTTGCCTGCTGCTTCCTACCAAGTGCTGGAGAGCTGGTGAATTGCTCACTCCCGGCTCATTCTTCTCATGACAGCCTCCCCGGTGCAACCTGCCGTGGAGGGCCAGGGAGGGAGTGGTTTCCAGGTGTGTGCTTCTTCAGCCATTCCTAGAGACAGCCTAGCTCTGTGCCCTTAGTCTGGCTGGGCAGGCATCTGCACTCCTGTGGTGGAAAGGCAGCTGGTGTGAGCCCAGCCTGCTCCACCTTCCAGGCCCACCCCTCCCGTGCCTGGCCTGTCTGAGGTCCCCGAGCAGCCTGGCTGCAAGTTAACCCTTCCCAGAATGTGCCGCTTTATACACACACGTGCACACACACGTCTGCACACACAGACATGCACACATGCACTTCTCTGGTTCCTCTCTTCTCTGTAGAGGAACCTGTCACCATCCCAGACATGCAGAATGAAGCCTATGCTGGCTGTGTGAGGCAGGACCAATTAACATAGTAACAGATCCAATAATGCAGACCATCAGGGCGAAGGGACACGGAAGGACTGTGTTCCTACCTCCTCATAGAAAAGCAATTAGTGCCTTTTAATCTTTGGAACAATGCCCAGTTGTATGTGGACACAGCTCCTGGGTGGTGGTTAAGTTGTTACCAAGCAGAGTGCTGTTTCTTATAGTCTCTGACCTCGTTAACCAGAAGGAGAGGGACACTTGAATACAAGTTCTTGGATCCTGACTACCACAAAAGCAAGATTTGCCATTCACTCATTTTCCCACTCATTCAGCACACGCACACTGAGAGTCTACCATTTGCAAGGCATTTTCTTAGCACATCAGAAAATGAGTAAGATCATCTCAGATGGCTTTAACTATTATAAAGGAAGCTAAGCAGTAAGCAGTAATGGGTAGGAAAGGATTCAGGGTGCTAATTTAGATGGATGGTCAGGAAAGGCCTCCCTGAGAAAGGGACCATGATCTGAGATATAAGTGACAAGAAGGAGGAAGAAGGCTTGTGAAGATCTGGGCAAAGCTGTTTCTAGGCAGAAAGAATAATCCTTTTAGCAGGGGTCACAGCCAGTGCAAAGGCCCTGTGGTGTGGTGGAATGAGATTGGCTTGTTTGAAGAACAGATGATGGGAGGGGAGGTTACAGTGGGGACCAGCTCAGGGATCTGGGTCTTCCAGGAAGCCCTGTACCACTTGAAGGCCCCTTGCTACTTTGTACAGAGGGTCTCTTTAGTTTAGACACTTGGGCAGCAGATGACAGCGCTGGGATCTGCTTTTCTGGCTCGTGCTTGGCCAATATGAGAGCTGATCTATTTGTCAGATAGTTCTGGGCCCCTGTGCACTGACAACTCTTCCATGACAGCTGCATGTTAGATCTCTGCCCAGCTGCTGTCAGAGGGACTGGCATTTCCCCACCAGGGAGGGGGACACTTGAATACAGGTTCGTGGATCTTGACTACCACAAAAGTGAAGACACAGCGGTGCCTCATTCCTTTGAAATCATGAACACCTGCTGTTTGGGGCAAATAGTCTTAAAAACCAGAAGTGGGAGAGACATTGGTGAAGCGATGGGTAGTTATTCAGACAAGCTTTGACAGCAGACAGATCTGGGATTAGACCTCGGCCTCACTGGCTATCTGCTGGAAAACACTGGGCAAGTTCTTAGCTTTCTTGAGGTTTGTTTTCTTCATCTGTCAAGGGGAGATCAAAATGACTTCGTAGATATTTGTAAGGCAGATCTACTGATTGACTCAGGACAGTGTCTGATACACAAAAAGTTTTCAATGGCAGTATTAATAGCCTTCCAATAATAGTGGCTATTTTACTTTTTACAAAGAGGAAACTGAGGCCCAGGGTGGTCCCCTTGCTTTGGTCTTGAGAACCAGCAGCGGACATCCCCTTGGGGACCCAGCAAGCCCCATGCTCAGGACACTTCCTGCAGCGTGGAGCCTTCTTCATTATTCTAACATCATGTGGCCCATTTGGAGCCAGATGTCCGATCTGTATTCCTCCTTCCTGTTGGCTGACTCCTTCCCTGCAGCCAGCCTGATGGGAGCTGAGTACTGACCTGGGTAGGGACCAGCCCTCAGGTTTGAGTCCTGGCTATGGCTGAATGTCGCTTCACTGCTGTTGCTGGTTGCAGGCTGGCTGCTTAATCTGCTTTTCCTGGGTAGGCATCGCTGGCCACGGAGGAGCCCATGAGCAGTTAGGGGGAGCTGCAGGTCCCAAAGTTTAGGCCCTGAACTAAAATGGAGACCAACTAGGGGCAAGTTCCTTCCCTCCATCTCCCAGCCTCCTTCCCTCCTTTCCTTCCTTTTCTGATCTTTCAAGTCCATTGGTTGCTAAGAAGTGGGGGCAGGGTGCTAGATTCTATAGGATCACTAGGGGCAGTGCAGCTATTTTGAGTGCTAGTTCACAAGTTCTAGTGCACATCCACACTACACAGGTTAGTGGTTAAAAAATGGAGACTTACACTCCAAACCAGTCTCAGCAACTTAGTGAAGCACTAAGAAACTTAGGGAAGCACTAAGAAACTTAGGGAAGCACTAAGCAACTTAGGGAGACTCTGTCTTAAAATAACAAATGAAAAGGGCTGGGGAAGTGGCTCAGTGGTTAACTGCCCCTGGGTTCCATCCTTGGTACAAAAAAAAAGAGATTTCCAGACTCATCTCCAAGAGATTCTGAAAACTTCAGCCCAAGGCCTGGGACTCTGTATTTTGGGGATTTTATGTTTTTATTAGTGCATTTTTGTTTTATGTAATTGCGAGGTTCATTGTGACATTTTTCATAAACGCATATTACACGATTTGCTCCATTTCAATCCTGGGAATCTGCATTTTAATCCAGCAACCTTTGTGATCTGAAGGCCTGTGGTGAAGCTCCCTGGGTGCATTCAGAGCGGGGCGGGCAGGCAGCAGGCTGTGGAGCTCTAATTCACCACCGGCCAATTGTGGAGCATGAACAAAGTACTTAACCTTTCCAAGTCTTAGTTTGCTCTTGCAGAAAACAGAGACAAAATTATGCTACCTGTAAACAAAGCAGTACACAGAAAGAACCTAGAACAATGCCCACACAGTGCTGGATCCTGTTATTATCAATGGACAAGAGAATTTTAGGGATGCCGTCTTTATCCCTGTTATTATGGCCAGATTGATGGTCTGTCTCTTTAGAACACTAGGATGGTGTATTGTGTGTGTGTGTGTGTAAAATGGGAATGAATGAGAATGAGAAATTAGGGCCCTTTATGTCCTTTATGACTCTGTTATGTGGATTCTCTTCCTGGCCATCTCTGGACGTTTTGCTCTGGCTTTGTGAGCTAGGGTGATGTGTTACACTAAAAACGAGATGCCAGTGGGACATGCTAGAGTTTTCCAGAGAAAAGCTGATGCATTTCCAGGTGTCTGTCATCCTTTCAATTTCCTTGCAAGTACCAGGAACTGTGCTAGGTGCTAGGGATCTGTGGCTACACAGATGACATTCCTGTCCTCGTGAAGGGCTCAGTCCACCGTGGGAGATGAGCCATCAGCTGACTGGCAAACCGGGAGTGCTTTCTCACCTTGCCGCCCTGTCCTCTGGTTGGGCACTGTTCCAGGTTACATTGACCGAAATGGATGAACTTGAGACAGGATGGTGTAAGCTCCTTCTCTCTCTGAGACGTGTGATACTAGGCAGGGCATAGGCCCCACAGCCTCCTGCAAACCCTGTAGGTGCTGGGGCCTTTCTGCCAAATAGTGACCTAGAAAGAGAAAGAAAAATGAGAAATTGCGACGGGTTTCCAGGTAGTGTCTAAACTGCTCCCCACACTATTTTCCCTCTTAGGGAGTGATTGTTGCAAACCCTCGCAGAGACCTGTATGTACTTTTGTGCTCATTATAACATTATCACATGTTCAATGCCAATGTTTGTAATGAAAAAAAAAGAGGTAGGTATACAGACAGGACTAGAAAATAGCAGGACCAGCACGGTTTGTTCTCCCTGCGATGTCCCGTCTGGAGCAGCTCAATCTATAAGCCTGAGGTGGTTAGCAGGGCACTGAGGGTGTGTGAGACCCAATTCATGGGGCAGCATGACATTTCTGACAGTTCTCCTCCCTCTCAGTGGTTCCCCCATAGCCTGTTGCTCAGGGCGTCGCTGTCTGAATTCCTCACCCTCACTCACATCCAGCTCCCCCAGGCTGCAGCCGCTGGGCTTCTTTTTCCCTTCCTCTAACCATCTCAGCCTTCTGGAAGTGGCCGAGTGGGACTCCTCTCCTTCCCCACTATGTGCCAGCTGAGCCCAGCCACCAGGGAGGGCAGGTGCCTGGGGCCTTCCTGCACCCCTGCTCTCCACAGTTGTTTCCTGGCACCCAATAACTCATGGCTACTTTTCTTGGAGAAATCCTATCTGACAGTGGATCCTATCTGACACAGAACCCGCTCCACACTACAGACGAAGGCCAGCACCACGTCTGCTTGATGAGGCTGTCATTTGCTAGGCTTTAGTCAAGTAGCTTTGCCTCTCTGAGTCTCCATTTCCTCACCTGTAAAATGGGTTCACAGTGATAACACTCACCTCTGGGGGCTTATGGGACATTAAATGTCATGGTATGTGTAAATAAATATTCAGCACATGCAAGGCATGGCACCAGGGCTCAATAAATGACAATAGCCAGTCACAGTGGCACACACCTGTAATTCCAGCAGCTTGGGAGGCTGAGGAAGGAGGATCAAGAGTTCAAAGCCAGCCTCAGAAATGGCGAGGCACTAAACGACTCAGTGAGACCCTGACTCTAAATAAAATACAAAATAGCGCTGGGGATGTGTCTCAGTGGTCGAGTGCCCCTGAGTTCAACCCCTCGTTACCCCACCCCCAAATGACAGTAACAATAATGTTCTGCGGTATATGTTGAATATTGTTAGGAACATCAGAATCATCCTTATTGCCACTGCCTGGGGCCCTAGAGAGTGATGGTAGTGGGTTTGTACAACAGTGTGAATGTACTTAACACCACTGAATAGTACACTTCAAATGGCTAAAATGGTAAATTCAATGTTATGTATATTTTACCACCCTCTCTCAAATAACAGTGTTTCTCAAGGAAATCTGTAGAAACAGAATAAATTAGTGGTTGCCTAGATGGGGTGGGATAAGGGATTGACACTTAATGGGCAGGAGGTTCTATCTCTTTGGGGTGGATGGAAAGTCCTAAAACTGATTTATGTTAACAATCATACAGCTGGATATGATATGCAAAATATGCTTCAATAAGGTTAAAAAAACCCAACAGCATATCTAGTGTTAGTAGTTAGTAGTTCTACTGTGTTAGTAGTTAGCAGGGTGTCCCTTTAGCTCGTCCTCTAAATGCATTGTTTAGAAAACCAAACTAGAATAATATTCTATATACAGTGCTCTTCCTACATTCACTTTCTGAACACACAATTTTAAGAAATTTTTTTGTTCTAAATGAGAATTGTAGCTTTTGTAGTGTTATGGGAAAGTGTGTGTGTGTGTGTGTGTGTGTGTGTTTAATTCAGATAAAGAAGAAAGTAAAAAGTTCCATCATTCAGAAAATTTAAAAACTGTTTTACATAACTATTATCTAGAATGTTCTTTTTGGTTTAGTACTTCTCTGCAGTGAAGTCCATTGTTCCATTAAGAATCTATACTTGAATTTACTAAAATATTCCCAAATATTGGATATCTAGGTTTTATTTTTAGCTGTTTGTTTTTATAAGTGGCACTGTGGTAAACACTTACGCACACATATTTCTGTGGCATTTCTTATACATTGGTGACTTCAGGACGGCCATCAGCCCAACTCCACAGGGGGTGGGGTCAGTGCAAATGTCTTCCTATGGTGCTGTCCCTGCAAGGTCATGGCCTGGGCAACTGCTTTCCAAAAGACCATCCTGATGTCTGAGGCTACTAGTTAATACTGGTTTATCACATTTTGTCAGCACTGGGCATTATTTTTTACATTTTCCTTTAGCTGATTTAATCCTGGAAGGGTACTCGGTTGCCGCTTTAATTCGTGTGCTTTCCGTCACTAGAGGTGCCTGCTGTTGCTCATGTATGTTTACCGTTATTTCTTCTTTTGTCACTTAATCAAATCTACGACAGGCCAGAGCATCCGTAATGATCACGGACTTTGCCCGATGCCTTACCAGCTACCACGTGTGCGTGGAACACCACTCTGGCAGGAGCTGAGGAGACTCTGTCCCCAAGAGAGAGCGGAACCCAGTCCCTCCCCTTCGGAGCCCTCCTGGGGACATAGCAGACTGACACATGAACAGATGGAGTCGGGGTGAACAGTGCCACAAAGGGGAACAAGGCAGGTTAGGGGTGTAGGGGGAATCCGAGGCCCTTCTGAGGAGGTGACGGGAATGGAGGGAATGAGCCGCGTGACAATCTGGCACGAGACTGTTCCAGATAGGGTATTTATTTGGTCTTACTGTTTTTTCTATCATGCGATGGGAAACCTATGTAAAAGGTGATGTTTAATTTACACCATTGCCACCATAAACTGTGGCATGGAGTAGAGACAGCTTTCCTTCTCTCCCTAGTAATAAGATCTCTGGTTTTTACTTAGATACTCAATGCTCAGAATTAATGCTGTCTTTACAGCCTCCTTTGCAGCTAGACAGGCCTATGTGACAAAGTTCTGGCCAGTAGGAGGAAGGAATGAACATGTAGCTTCTGAGAAGTATCTTTACAAACAGGGAGTGTGCCCTTTGCTTTCCTTTCCATCTTTGCCCTGAGTAGAATGAAAGATTTGATTGCTGGAGCTGGAGCAGCCATCTTGTACCACAAAGTGGGTGCCTTTGTTGAGTATAGTACAACAAGATAGTCGAGGGAGTCTGGATCCCTGATGATCAAGGTAGGTGTCAGCCCAGAGTGTTTACTGTGTCTGTGTTCCCTGCTGTTGCCCCCTACCCCTCACATGGAAGATGGCAAGGCCTCCCTTCCCTGGTCTCCCGGCTTTTTCTTTGATTCCTCTGATCCTGTCTCCATGTCATAGTCTGCAGGCTGTTTTTGAAATAGCAACCAGAATGTCATTCCTACTTAGAACTCTCCCCCCCAGTCCACGAAGGGCCAACTGCTTCCTCCCTCTGCGGCCTCATCTTACACCCTTCCCCAACTCCCACCTCTTTCTCACTGGGCCAGGCTCTTAGCCCATACCCTCCCCTTCCCCCAGAGTCTTTGCCTGCTGTTCCCTCTACCTGGACTGTTCTGCCCACTGTCTTACCCTCATTAACCACCACCCACACTGCTGCCTCCGCCTCGGGGAACTCTCAGGTGGGACCAGACTACAACAATTTTTCCCGTTTGGATGCTTCTGGGGCTCCAGGGTCTTTTCTCTCACAGCCCTTGCTGTGGTTTGGAATATTCTGTTCATGGGATTTTTGAGTCCCATCTGGCTCCCCACTAGAGTGAAGCTCCATGAAGACAGGAGCCATGAGCTTTGCATGTCGCTATGGTAACCCCTCCATCCCCACAAAACCCCTTGGAGGTAGATAGGGTAATTCCCCTTGGCAGAAGAGATATGCAGACCCATAGGATTCACGTCGACGTCCATGCTCCTTCATTACACGGATACAGCATAAATGTCACCTGAACAATTTTCCACGCAGTTCTCCACTCTGATGGGAGCAGAGGCTGACAGCTGACCCTCACCGCAATATGGTCCTCAGCACAATGGTGAAGGGGGGCTTGTGAGTCTCTGAATGGAATTTCATAGTGCTTTTTTAATTTAATTTTATTTATTTTTTTGGTACTGGGGATTGAACTCAGGGGCACTCGACCACTGAGCCACATCCTCAGCCCTATTTTGTGTTTTATGTAGAGACAGGGTCTCACGGAGTTGCTTAGCGCCCCGCCATTGCTGAGGCTGGCTTTGAACTCGTGATTCTCCTGTCTCAGCCTCCCTAAGTGCTGGGATTACAGGCTTGCGCCACTGCGCCCAGCTAAGCATAGTGCATGGCAGAAACTGGCAGAGGCCCATGGGTCTCCCTGCAGTCGGGAGTCAACAGGAAGCCAAAACAGGATTAGCCTAGAATGTTTCACCCCAGGGCCACTCAGGGAGGGATGCCAGGAGGCTCCTGCTGGGAGAAGAGTTCAGGAGGAAGCTAATTTGCATCCCCGCTGGGCGGCTCCATGGGTCTGACTCAGGCAGGCTCCAACACTGATCTCCATCACTCTGTGTTTCTGGTTCTTGTCCATGAGGTCCAGGTCATAATGTGAAACTCGCAGGGTCACGTGGGAATCCCACGAGATGGCATAGTGTAGGTGTGTGTGGAAGGTCAGTGTGGACTCTAGAAAGATGCAGGAGAGATGAAAGCACCATGTCTTGCACACACCCTCTGAGGTGTCCACCCTGCAGCTCTATTTGCACCCCGCCCTGGGCTCCCGCAGCACAGCATCCTCCAGGTACTTGTGGGAGTCCTCAGAGCAGGCCTCTGCGCACCTGCAGCCGTTCTAGCTGTCATAACCTCGCTTGAACCTGCTGGAATCCACCAGGAGAACCCATGGACAGGATGCTTCTCCAGCTATCCTGGCCAAGGGATCCTTGGGGACCAGAGTGCACAGGTAAGGACGGAGCACCCAAGTGGCCCCTCTTGGGCCAGACTGCAGAAAACTCCTGTGGAAAATACTGTCAACTCCAGCACTTAGCCCCAGTCCAAAGGCCTACTGGCTTTCTTTTTGCCTCTGAAAATTAAGAGACACAAGGCCCCAGGAAAACTGGCGCATTTAAGGAGTCAGATGTGCCTCTTTGCGGTGGGGGCGGAGGGGGGCGGAGGTGGTCTATGTTCCAGCTCAGCCAGGTGGTTGCCCTACGACCTCAATGTTGTCACTGTCCCTGGTTGGCCCACTTATGCCAGGCTGAGGCTGCTGAGCACCCTCAGGTCACTAAAACCCTGAGTTTCACATGCCTCGGGGGTGTGGGCAACACACAGCATGCCTCTTACAGGAACCCTTCAGAGTTGTGCCCAGCGGGCATCTGGTCCACCCACATGTCCACGTTCTATTTTAGGATTATAACAGCTACTGGGTCCATTAGCTGAACTAACAGTAAAAGCAATCGGAGACATAAGTGGCCTGAAGTGTTTAGGTACACAACGCTTATCTGCCCTAATTCCTGAGGAAGTGGGGCTGGATGGGACTTGATTTCAGCCCCCTCATGACCCAATACACCAAAGAAGTATCAGATTTAAGGACTAAAAATATATATGCTTTATGTCAGTCAATAATCCAAGTTTGGATTTGAAATTTGGTTATCTCAGAAAGCCCTCCACAGCGGAGTCTTCATACTTTCCACGGTGGACTGCAGGCTCCCCAGGGCAGTGCCTTGCCGGCCATGGTCACACCAGAGGTACCCCTAGCCCTTTTTCCAATGTCTGGTGCGTTGTACACATTCGCTAAGTGTGTGTTGGGCACAAGAATGAATAGATGGGAGGACTGATATCATTCAATGTCATCCTATCAACCCCACAGATGGAAAACAATTAAGTCTGAAACTGAGCTGGGTGCGGTGGCGCAAGCCTGTAATCCCAGCACTTTGGGAGGCTGAGACAGGAGAATCGCGAGTTCAAAGCCAGCCTTAGCAACAGCGAGGCACTAAGCAACTCAGTGAGACCCTGTCTCTACATAAAACACAAAATAGGGCTGGGGATGTGGTTTAGTGGTCGAGTGCCCCTGGGTTCAATCTCCAGTACCAAAAAAAAAAAAAAAAAATCTGAAATTGTAGGATTTTCAGACTGGGTAAAATTACTTTTACTTGTGACAAAACTATTTTGAAAACTCAAGTCTCTTGAATGAAGTGCTTTTTCCAACCATTAATAATGGCAGCAACAGGGGCTGGGGACACAGCTCTGTGGTGGTGCGCTTGCCTAGCACATGTGAGGCACTGGGTTGGATCTTCAGCACCACATAAAAATAAATAAATAAAATAAAGCTATTGTGTCCAAAATAAAAATAAAGAAAAATAATGGCAGCAACAACAAAAGTAATGATAATAACTGACATTTTCCCAAGGCTACAACAGAACAGCAACATTTCTCACTAAAGTGGTTCTTGACCTTCCCTGGGTCTTGAACCAGCTGTAGACTGAATGCTTGTGTCCACTGCTCCATTCATGAGTCAAGCCCTAACCTCCAAAAGTCCTGGCATTTGGAGGTGGGGCCTTTGGGGAGGTGATCTGGTCATAAAAAGCTGCCCTCAGCTCCCTTCCCTGTCACAGGAGGACACAGTAAGGTGTCTGTATGGTCCAGGAAGTAGGCCTTCACCAGATTTGAATCTGCCTTGATCTTGGAGGCATTTCCACCTCTAGAGCTGTAAGAAATAAATACCTGCCTGTGGCTTATAAGCCAGACCAGTCTGTAGTTTTTTTTTGTTTTTATAAGCAGCCAGAATGGACTAAGCAATCAATGCCTTTGGGAATCCAATATTATGAATCTCTATAAAAATAAATAAACAAATAAAAGTATACTCCCCAACACACACACAATGTACCTACAACTTTAGGAAGTTCATGAACTTGTTAAGACCTAACCATGAACTATACATTGAGAACCACGTAACAACATCCTCAGGCTCTGAGTCAGACATGCCTGATTTCTCTTTTATTAAAAGTATTGTTAGTTAAGAGGTAATACAGGGTTACATCTTCTGATGAAAATTCAAATTTTAGATATCTAAATTCCCTATCACCAAATTATAGCTCCCTTCCTAGAAATACAAGTGTGATCATCTCATTTTTATATCTTTAAAAATATGTTATATGCCAACATATCCTTGAAAATTACTTGAATATGTTTATAGGTTATGAGGGAATTTACCCAAATGATACTGTATGGCTTTTTCCCCCAGACTAGCTTTTTGAGTCTCCTGTGTCTTTTTGAGTCTCCTGTTCATTATACATCACACTCTCGCCCATGTCTCACTACCTGATTTTAGGTTGTTTCTAGTATTTTTCTCATCCAAACAAAGCTGCAAAGAAAATTTTTATGTCTCTTTCTCTACCACTTGGGCAGGAATTTATCTAGAAGAAACATCAAAATAGTAGAATTACTGGGTCATAGACTATGTGCATTTAAAAATATATACATTAGCCAGGTATGGTGGCACATACCTATAATCCCAGCAGCTCGGGAGGCTGAGGCAGGAGTATAGCAAGTTCAAAGAAAGCCTCAGCAACTTAGCGAGGCCCTGAACAATTTAGCAAGACTTTGTCTCAAAATAAAATATTAAAACGGCTGGGGATGTGGCTCAGTGGTAAAGCACCCCTGGGTTCAATCCCAAGTACCAAATTAAAAAAATACATATATATCCCAAATTTCATGTATACATATATATCTCAAATCTCCCTGAGAAATGGTGGAGCCAATTTGTACTCTCCAACAATGTAGAAAATTTATCATTTGTTTATGTTGAACGATTACTTTTATCAATCTTCAGTTTTCTCCAATCTAATGGATAAAAAAATTATTTCTCATTATTTTAGTTTACATTTTTAATTGCTAGTGATATTGAACGTTTTTTGTATTTTATTAACTATTTGTATTTTTCTTTTGTGAATTACTTGCTTATTTCTTTTGCTCACTTTTCTATGCCTTTTCTTTGTGTCATTGGTATATGAGCTTGGTATCCTGATACTAAACATTTTTTAACTATGTTACAGATATTTTCTCTCAGTCTGTAGCTTGTCCTCTGTAGTTTATACACCTGGATTGGAATCCTGGCAATAACATTGACTTCTGATGACTTCAGAAAATACTCGTCTGAGCTTTAGATTCCTTCTGTGTAATATGGAAGTAACAGCAATAGTTACTTTGGAGCCGGGTGCAGTGGCACAAGTAATCCCAGCACTTAGGGAGGCTGAGACAGGAGAATCGCGAGTTCAAAGCCAGCCACAGCAATAACGAGGCACTTAGCAACTCAGTGAGACCCTGTCTCTACATAAAACACAAAATAGGGCTGGGGATGTGGCTCAGTGGTCGAGTACCCGTGAGTTCAATCTCCAATACCCAAAAAAGTAAAAAATAAAAAATAGTTACTTTGGGATTATTGTTAGGATTAAACGAAAAATGACTATAAAATGCTTGGCTCATTACCTGACATTTATAATTGTCCAAAGGTAATTATTTGTTATCACTCATGGATAATTTAAGAAAGAGTCTTCCACGTATAGCCAAAATAATATCTCCCTCTCCCCAGCGCTTCTACCCATTGATTATGGATCTATTTTCTACAGGACAAACCAAAGTTGGAAAGATCTTTTAGGTTGAATAGTAGAAAAAATATTACATCCGATTTTAGTTCGTAACTTCTACACTAGGTATGCTTTATTTTCACTTCTGGCCAATGTTGTAGAAATCAAATTGTCAGCACAGCAGGGAAAAGCCTGAATAGAAGTCAAATTCTGTTTTCATTCAAAAAACTTTAAAGCAAATTTGTAAAAACATTTTTCATAACAGCCTCAGCCTGTGGAGATGTAGAGACATCCTGTCCTCTTCTTCCTTTTGAAAAATTACCTGCAAAATCTTTGTTCATAAGACCACCTATTTGTTCTGAGAGACCAGGCAGCTCCCTCTGAAGCTGAATGATCTTAAGCCTTTCTGTGTGACCAACCATGCTCCACAGGTCACAGACCTTCCATGTGGACTTAATTCCCCCAACAAGCCCCTAGCACAGATGGGACAGGAAAGACATCTCCTCCAAATTTTTTAAAAAAATTTTTTAGTTGCAGATGAACACAATATCTTTATTTTATTTGTTTTTATGTGGTGCTGAGGATCGAACCCAGTGCCTCATGCGTGCGATGCAAGCGCTCTACCACTGAGCCACAATCCCAGCCCCCTTCCAAATTTTTGAATGGAGAAGCATTGGCTCTGAGGGCAAAGCCACCCTGGACTTTCCCAGTCTAACCTTAGGTGCCTCCAAACTACCATGAACAAAGCTCTATCAAACCATGTTCAAGTCTGTGTGTACGTCGTGGTTCCCTTCCATTGGATGGGTTCCATATGAGCAGAATCTCTGCCTTCAGTGCACCCTTACTGCCGGCCTAGTGTGAATGCCTGGAAGGATGGATGGATGGATGGATGGACGGATGGATGGATGGATGGATGCGTGGAAGAAGCATGGATGAATGAATGGAAGGATGTATTCAGTGTCATACCTGGTAAGAAATGTTACCCAGGTCTCCATAAACCATACCAAGCACTCCTTTAAATGTATTTAAAATATTAAAAAGTGGTTTAAATGATTAAAGAGTAAAATTGGCTTTGGGTTTATGTGTAGAGATTTATGATTTTAACACGTACATTCTCATGTACTCATATCCACGATCAAGTTACAGACTGTTCCATTACCACAAAACTTTCCAGTGATGCCCTTTGTAGCCACAACTTCCCCTGTCCCAAGCCCATCTTATTTGCCTTCTGTCACTATCTTTTTGTCTTTTGAGAATATCTTACAAATGGAATCCAGAGTATGTGACCTTTTAAGGATGACCTCTTTCTTATAGACTAATGCACCAGAGATCCACCCACGTTGTTGAGTTGAGATTGGTCTTTTTTTTTTTTTTTTTTATCACTGAGCAGTATTCTTTGCTGGGGGTGGACCACAGTGTACTTGTTCATTTACCTAAAGAAGACAATTTGGGTTGTTTCCAGTTTGGGGTGATAATGAGTAGAGAGCTGTACTGGTTTTGGTGCCAGGCTAAGTTTAAATTTTCTCAAGGGTCTATTCGCAGGGGTGGGACTATTGGATCTTGTGCTAAGTGTATGTTTAACTTTTTAAGAAATTGAAAACTATTTTCCAGGGTGGCTGTATCAAGCGTTCTTGCCTTTATACCACACAACCATAAAAAACAAAAGTGAAAACAAACACTGCCCCTCCCATACTCTCTCGGGATGGAATCCCTTTCCCAGGCGTCCGGTGCTGTCTTCAGAATGCTGGGTGCCTCCCTGACTCCCAGAGCCAAGGTGGCAGCCACTGCTGTGTGGCCTACGATGCCCCACAAGACACCCCCACCAACCACCCCCACACTTGCCTCCTGAGTTCCAGTGTCTTCCTTCCTATAACCCCCACTTCTGCCTGTCGTCCTTCTCAACACTATGTTAGCTTTTCATCACTGTGACAAAATGCCTGACAAGAACAGCTTATAGGAGGAAAAGTTTAATTTGGGCTCGCAGTTTGAGAAGCTGGCTACATCTCTGAACCTGAGGTGAAGCAGAGCATCATGGCGGAGGGTGTGGCAGAGGAAAGCTGCTCAGCCCATGGCAGCTGGGAGCAGAGGGAGAAAGCGGGAGGAACCAGGGACAAGAAAGACATCACCCCCAAGGAAATGCCTCCAGTGACCTACTTCCTTCAGGCACTTCCACCTGCCTACAGTTACCACCCAGGACAGTGTTCTTGTCAAATTATTAATCCATCAAAGGGATGAATCCACTTCTTCGGGCATAGCACTTATCATCTCATCATTTCACCTCTGAACATTCCTGCAGTATGTCACATGAGCTTTGAGGGGACACCTCATAGCCAAGCCATAACAAAGGCAGATGTAGAAAGCAGGACCGTACTGGGCTTAGTAGTCATATTTTCCTTAGAATAAAACACATCCAGCACTGGCTGAGTACAGACTCAGGTTCTGGAAACAGAACACTCAGGAGGGAGCTGGGCGTCCAGAGGGACTCAGAGGAAGAGGCCCTGAGAGAAAGACGGTGGGCAGCCAACCCTGCGTGTCTCTGCCTTGAGGACTTGGCCACTCTGACTCTCTATGATGGGGCAGGTGATCCCCACCCCTATCCCTCTTTCCTCCATGCATTTCTCTCAGTTCTCCTGTCATTCAACCATGGTGAATGTGGTATGACTGGCTCATGTCATCCAACTTCCCATTCTGTTGTGATAAAGCCTAAAAAGCAGGTTAGACACTTTCAGATCACAGGCCTATACAGCCTCAGATAAATGACTTCCTGTGTCCTGACTCATTTCTTGGGTCTAATTATGTATGTACCCTTCCTAAATGGATACCAACGTGGCACAGAATCTAGATAGAACACAGGCTAGAGGATGAAGAGAGTCCTTCCCCCAAAAATGCTGGAAGAGATACCACTGCCTCCTAATCTATGTGAACTATTTCAAGGTTGGTAGTCTTTATCTAGGATTTTAAACACAGTCCTGCCAATGAAATATGATGACATAAGACCTCATGTCTACAAATTGTGATGATATTTGAGTTGCTTCATTCTGGACAAACTTCACAAAATTGTGAAATCTTGATGTGATGCAGATCCACAATCCTCTAATGGGCCTCTGGCCAGCTGGGCAGTGGTGCAGAACAGCCCGCACTGGTATCTGGTCTGTGTGCAGCTGGAAGTTCTCATAGTGAAGCCTGTAGTGCATGCCTGCTGGAGATGGCATTTCAGGTGGACCAGACTCCCTGATTTCCTGTCCTCTGCCCCTCCTCCCTGGAGGGCCACTCTGCTCCCTGATTGGCCTGTTAGGAGCTCCTCATTTCAGGAATCAAATTGCTCCCATGTCTCACAGCTCAGAGTCCTGCACACTGCGGCCCCTCCTGTACTGAGGGGCCAGTAGGCGCAGTGGGAGCTCCTTTGCCTTACAGCAGGGTCTCACCACCTTTCCCCTGCAGCCTGCAGTTCACAGAATAGCCATGAGGCATGACTTAGGGCTGGGATGACGATGTTCCTGGGGGTGGTGAGTCTGATGCCGAAACCCTATCGTAGGGAGCTAGGGAAAGGGAATGGAGGCCTTGGAAGTTACCATATGCCCTCAGTCCCTGGCCATCCTAAAGGACCCTATGAACCAGGGTCCGCAGAAATGGCTATGCCTCTGACATCTCCAGTGATGCTAACCACTTACCCTAGGGAAAGGGAACCAGTAAGTCCAAGCTGTGCTCAGCAAGCTTTTTGTGTACCAGAGCAGATAGTCAACAGCGTTGGCTTTGTGAGCCACGTGATCTCTGTCACATCTACTCAGCTCTACCTGGATTGTGAAGGAAGTCCCTAGGTGATATGTAAGTATGGCTGTATTACATAAGATTTAAGCTGCAAAAACGGAGTGGCTTAGATTTGGCCCATGAGTATATATCATAGTTTGCTAACGTTAGCTCTGGGGATGGTAGATGCTATGGTTTGAATGTCTCCCTCAAAGTTCAAGTGTCAGACACTGGGTCCCCAATGCAATAGTGTTGGAAGGTGGAATCTAATGAGAGATAATTAGGTCACAAGGGCTCCAACGGGGAATGGTAGAGTACACAGAACCTCCCAGATGCCTTGAACTGCCTCATCTAAGAACCAAGATAAATTTCTGTTTATCATAAATTATCTGATCTGTGGTATTTTGATGTAACACCACAAAATGGATGAAGCAGATATGCCAGAGAAAGCTTCCAGGTCCCTATCGTATCAGCTCTGAATTGCTTATATTGGAGAGAAAAATAAATGCCTCATCTAGGCAGCTGCTCTGCAGAGTCTCCATCACATCAGCCTCTCCTGAACCTACGTGGCTTGCCTCTTAATTTAAAACTCACACTTGACTGCCCCCTTCTAGGAAGGACCTTCCCTGATCACTGGATGTAGAGGAGGACCACCTATCATCTCTAGCCCCTTGACCTGCTTAATTTTAAAATCAGACCTATCACCATATAATAATATTATAATAAACAAAATAGTTTCTTCCCGCCTATATCTCCCAGAAATTTCTATAAAGCCAAGGAAAATCAAACACACTGTTATATTCCCACATCTGGAGCAAGGCTGGCATACAGTAGAAACTCAATAAATATTTGATGACTGAAAGAATAGGGGAAAAATGAATAGCTTCAAAGGGTCTGTAAAGTTTGAAATATAAGAGACTTTTTTTCATCTGTCCCTCAGCAGTTAAACATTTTTGAGCATGCCTTCTGATTCGAGGTCTAGTTCATGATTTATAAATTATGTGGGAATTTTTGAGGATGAGAGCAAAAAACAGAAATAGAATATCCTCACCGTCAGTGAATTGCCTCATGCACTGACCTCGGAGTCCGCTTAAGGAGGCAGTGGTGAGGGGAGCCAGGCTCAGAGTGACTCTGGGGACCGAGGAGAATGTAGGAACATGAGCAGTGGGTTATTGGATCTTCCAAAGATGGTCAAGGGCATTGTCTTTTCTCACATCTTTATTGCTGCTGTGGAAAAAGCCTAGGCAGCTTTTCCCCCATTAAGGAGCTGACTCTTCTCAACAACATGGCATCTGTGCATGACCCCAGCCCTGAAGTAAAGGCTCGGGCATAGGCTTACAGGCCTAGTGGGAAAAAAAAAAAAAAAAAAAAAAAAAGCTATGCTTTCCTTTAGTGGAGGTAGCTGGGCAGGAGGGAAGGGTGGCTGCTTCTTTCTTTTAATTTCTGAACTGCTTCCAGTGAGCACGTGCTGTTTTGTTTTAGGTGGAGGAGGTGTCATTCATGTACCATAGTCCACCCGCCAGGACTGTGCCACACTGGAGAATGAATTCAAAGAGAAGGCTCTCAGAAGGTAAGAAGCACCACCTCCCTTTTAAGTGAGAAAAAACAGAATTTGGGAGAACAGCCCTGATATGGAGTAATCCCTGTTGCTTATAAATCATGGAGAGCGTTTTATGAAGCATTGAATATTCTGGAGACTAACTTCAGTATTGTTAGCGCCGCAGGAGCGATGGGCAGCTGCTCCCCAGAATATTTACCTTGTTATCTCTGTTACCCTCCTCCGGCTCTTGTCTTATTGCAATTCCCCTCACTTGCAGGAACCGACTACTCAGTATCCAGCCTGCTCTTGCTTCTGGCTGCCTTGAGAGAGACTTTATTTATGATTAACATTTCCCACACTGTCTCTGTGCCCTGGATGTTTTTCTTTGCTTTATTAAAACTGAATATGCTAATATTGTGTATTTTCACTTCTATGAATACACTGAAAAGCAGTTCATTATTGTAATTCCTTCTTCCCAGGTCTTGGGAATGAGTCTCTGGGGGCTAGGTCAGAGGGCAAACTATGGAAGTGACAATGGGACTCCATTGTGGGCTCAAGTGGTTTCTTTTTCCTCCTGATGCTGATCCTGCTGAGCCTGGATTACACCTGTGCACCTGACTCTAGCCTGGCATGAATTGTTCCCCAGAAGGATCCTTAGCTCTTCATGAAAATAAGATCTTGATAAGGTTTTCCCCATACTCCTCCAGTTGCATCTGAAGCTGAAAGCAAACAACCATTAGAGTCCCAACAAATACACTTGCATACACAGGATATGCTTGCTTTTGTTGAAATAGCCCGGGTTTTGCCCTCAGCAAGGCCTGGAACTAAAAGTGATTTCATCATATGCTCAGTGTATGACCTTGGTCTAGTCACTTTCTTTCCAAGCCTTGGGTCCCTTATCTTGGTGTGACAGAGAAAAAAGGAAAGATGATAGGAGATTATGAATATTTGTAGTGTTCTACACACACACACACACACACACACACATACACACACACACACAGAGTCAATATAATAGCAAGGATTCTTTGACTGCTTCATCAGTTATTGGGGTTGGGTTCCATCAGGGTGAGAGGTGAAGAAAATTAAAGGAATCTAGAGAGGCCCAATTATGCTGTTTAAGAAAGATGTGGCCAGGCGTGGTGGTACATGCCTGTAATCCCAGAGGCTCAGGAGTCTGAGGCAGGAGGATTGTGAGTTCAAAGCCAGCCTCAGCAATGGCGAGGTGCTAAGCAACTCAGTGAGACCCTGTCTCTACATAAAATACAAAATAAGCCTGGAGATGTGGCTCAGTAGTCAAGTGCCCTTGAGTTTAATCCCTAGTACCAAAAAAGAAGAAAAGAAAAGAATGAAAGAAAGAAAGAAACATGTGGAAGGTAGTGGTGAGCCAGAGGGAGTAAGTGGGAACCTTTTTCCTGGCAAAATATAAGGATGTGGGAGCTTTGGAGCTAGGCTTTAGAAGACATGTCATTTTGGGTCTTTCAAGAAGCAGACACTACATGAAGTAAGAAGAACAGAGATTTGCTGGGAGAAATGCCTGTAAGGTAAAAGGGAAGAGAACAGGAGAAGCAGAGGGAGATTTGAAATCTGTGAAGAAAGAGAGAGAAGGAAAGGTTGAGTAGAAGTGCTTCCATTTGCAGGATGGGGAGCCCAGGGCAGAGTGTCTGTTAGAGGAATCCCTGTTGGGCAGGAATGGCTGGGCTCCAGGACCCCCACTAATGCTCAGTCATTGGCTGGGCTTAGACCTGGGGAGGCTCGCTGTAGCTACTGCCTGTTACGGCTCTCCTCACTGCAGCTTCTCACTGAGGGCCCTTAGAGAGACACACTCCCACGTCTGTCACCAAACTGGTCAGAGATGAGCTTCTTCTGTTCTATACCATCATGGCGGCAGGGGTGATGGCCACTGTTGCTGTTTTAGCATTCTATTGTTGCTATAACAATTACCATGAACTTGGTGGCTTAAAACAACACAGATGTATTATGGTCCTGTAGGTTAGAAATCTGACAAGGGTCTCACTTGGCTGCAAGCAAATGGCACACAAGCTATGTTCTTTTCTGCAGGCTCCAGGGAAGAATTTGTTTTTAAATTTTTTCCAGGTTCTAGACGCTCATGGCTGATTTATGTTGAAAGCCAGTGACAGTGTCTGGAGTCCTTTCATGCCATCATTCTAATCTTTTTTTCTGTGGTCACATCTCCCTCTCTTCTCTCTTTCACTTTTAAGGACCCTTGTGATTGCACAGGGCCTGCTTGGATAGTTGGTGATTATTTTCCCATCTCAAAATCTTTGACATAATCATATCTGCAACTTCCTGTTTGCCAGGTAAGGTAACATGTTCGTAAAGTCCAGGGATTTGGATGTGGACATCTTTGTGGGGCCATTTTTTTCTGCCTGCCATGGTATCTGTGAGTTTTCAGTTCTGATTTTGTGTCCCATCAAAAATGCACTCCACAGAGGCAGCCAGGGATGGAGAGGGAAGCAGTTTGGTTTGGGGGCAAAGAGGTGAACTCAAGTGGGATTTTTATCAAGAATGATGCAGAATGTTCTTGATGCAAAAAAGTATACAAGCCCATATCCTTGAGATATTTTTGTTCAGGGAAAAATGAAGAGGAGAGAATCGATTTGAAAGCAGAATTAGCCATATCAAAACTCTTTCCATGAAAAGAACACAAATATAACAAGTTTGGGGGAAGTTTTATTCTGCATTGAGTTCTTTTTGTCCAACAGCCTGTTATCATGAGGACACAAAAATATCATCCACGTGATCAAAGATTCAAAAGAAAATATTCACAATAAAGCACAAAATTACCTATGCAAGATGAAAAATCTTAATATGTCATGAATTTGAAAAGGATTTTATTCTTCCATGTAAGAACAGCAATTTCACTGTGCGGAAACTCTTTCATAGTAAAGACTATGAGATGACCTTCATCAATGCTCAAAATGGGATTACCATCCCAGAATTCATAAAGGAATAAAAGCCACAAGGGTAATGAATGAAGAGGGCCTTTAGCTTTAGCGAGAATCTAATTTTGCCCAACATCAAGAGATATATGCTGGAGGAAAATGGTAGGAATATAAGTGACAGTGAGGAGCCTTTTAGCCGGTGCTGTGCATTTACACTCTATCACAGAATCATCCTGTGGATGGAGCCTGTGAATGTAGTGGGTGGAGACAGGCATTTAGCAAATGCTCATTCTTTACAGGACATCAAAGAATTTATAACAAAGATGAACCTATGAATGTAGAGACTGGGAGAAAGTGGGCCCTTCAGTCATGGCTCCAGGTTTGCCTGACATGAGAGATCCTGCTGGAGAAAAACTCCAAGAATATACGGATTGTAAGAAGTTCTTTAAGCAAATCTCCAACATCTATCCACATTACAGAATTCACCCTGGAGAAAAAGAACTCACGTAAGCAATGGCTGCAGAGGTCTTTGACATGGGCATTTCATGCAGTGAATACACCCTACAAATAAGGAGTGTGGGAGCCAAAGTCTGTTTGTCCTCACGCCTTTCAGAACACTGGAGAATATAGGAGAAACACCCTTTAATAAATTTTATTGTTTAGTATCAAAAAACTTAAAGCTGTGAGAAAACTCTGAAATGGGGCAAAGCCTTCTGTAGCTCAAACTTATTGGCAAGCAAAGGATTTTTATCAGGGCAAAATCCAAATCTAGGAGCAAGTGAATCATTTGAACATAAAAGGTAGCAAAAGAGAAAAAATGTGAAGACATTTATTTGTTTATATAAATACAGGGGTTTTGTGATTCTGTCACAGTATTGGTAAATAAAGCCAAACAGAGAGGGATATTTTCTTAGTCTGTTTGGCCTGCTTGAACAAAATATCATAAACAATGTGGCTTTTAAGCAACAAATATTTATTTCATACAGCTCTAGAGGCTGGAAGATCCAAGATCAGGTGCCATTGGATTCAGTGTCCAGTAAGGACCCACTTTCTGGTTCATGGTCGCTCTTAGCCTGGCCCTTGCAGGGTAGAAGGACGGACGAGCTCCCTTGGACCTAATTTATGGGAACCCTACACCCATGCTGTAATCACCTCCTGAAGGTCTTACTTCCTAAAACCAGGACACAGTGGGTTAGGTGTCAGCATATGAATTTGGAGCAGGGGAGGCACAAATATTCAGACCTTAGAACATAGTAAGAGCTTACACCTTGGAGTCAAGATCAGTGGTGGCAGTGGCTTAAAATTAGCCTTGTTCCTACTGCAAGGAGAAGATAGGCACCTTCTCTGTTGTAAGGAAAGCCTATCACATTTTTTCCCCCCACATTTGGTTTTAAAGGCCTGTCTTTTAATATTGTGAACTATAGGAATTGTACATGAGCTTATTTTGGGTGGATAAAGTTATAATCTGTTTTAAAGGACTCAGAGAAGATACTGAAAAACTAACCACTCCAGAGCCAGAGTCTCTGGGTGAGGCAAGTGTCAATACCTGTATGGAACTGCACTGGCAGTGAAAAGGAAGGGGGGACCGGAAGAACCTGGTCATCTGAAAGTGGATAGCAGCCAAGGTGTCAAGGAAAGTTGACTTACATGGAGAAAAGCATCAGCACAAAGGTCAAGGTGGAGATTTGTGGAATCTAAGGGAAAGTCCTGCTTCAGAATCAGAACCCTGCAAAGAAACAAGCATGGGGAAGAAAAATGGACATGGCCAAGAATTCAGCAGGACTCAATCCACAGCAAAGAGAAGAATTTGGGATTAGATTATTATTTTGCTGGAAACAAATTTCATATATTGTATAAATAAAAATGTAATTATGTTTTGGAAAAAAAGAACACTATGGGACTTCTATGGGGGAAAATGATTTGGGAGTGGGAAGGAGAGAGGATAGAGAATGTGAGGCACTGGGGAAGAGTAGCATTATGGGGCGGGCAGGGGGGATGAGATGGGAGCTCCCGACCAGGGGCATCGTGAGCTATGGGAGGGGGGCTGGGGTGGGCTCTGCAGGGCACATCATTTACTTGGCCTTCTTGTTCTGCTGCACCCCAGCCCAACACCATTGCAGTGAAGACTCGTGTTCTTTTTTTTTGGTACTGGAGGTTGAACTCAGGGGCACTCAACCACTGAGCCACATCCCCAGCCCTATTTTGTGTTTTATGTAGAGACAGGGTCTCACTGAGTTGCTTAGCGCCTCACCACTGCTGAGGCTGGCTTTGAACTCGCGATTCTCCTGTCTCGGCCTCCCAAAGTGCTGGGATTACGGCGTGCACCACTGCATCTGGCTAAAACTCGTATTCTTTATATGTCCTCAGGTCTGATTTGAGCTTCCTGTAAAGTGGCCTTGTTTTATTTGGGCTATGTTTAAACTGCCAATAAACACATACTTTTTGGTATCATAAGGACTAAATAAAGAAATGGAAGTAAAATTGCTTGATTCCCAATCTACTGAACACTTGATATGCTCCTATCACTATGCTATTTGGGAAGAATGAGGTGATAAGCCAGGACAGACACAATTCTGTCCTTTTGATAAATGGTACTTTTAATCTTCCTTTTCTTAATATTGGGAGCATTTGAGTTAAGGAGATAATGCAACCACAAAGAATTTGGGGTCAGGCACAGTTGGGCACAACTATAATCCCAGTGGCTGGTGAGGCTGAGGCAGGAGGACTGCAAGTTCAAAGCCAGCCTCAGCAACTTAGTGAGGCCCTAAGCAACTCAGCCAGACCCCATCTCTAAATAAAAGATGACAAAGGGCTGAAGATGTAGCTCAGTGGTTAAGCACCCCTAGTTTCAATCCCTGGTACCCACTCCCCCCAAAAAAAGAAAATTTGGATCTCATTGAAATCCTGAGAGATTGCCTATCCTGTGTAGATGGGAAATGCCTCCATTGATAAAATTTTGATTAGTTAGAATTATAATGATTTTAGCTAGTATTTGTGGCTTGTACCTTGGGGTTCCCGTGAATGAATTCATTTAATCCTCACAGCGTACCTATAAAGTGAGTATTCATATTTGTCCCAACCTATGGATCGTGAAAATGAAAGTCAGAGGTCTTGAAGCACTTGCCAGGGTCTTAGCAGAGGTGAGAATTAAACCAGGAGTCAGCCTCCTTCCCAGCTGCTGCTCTTAATGGCAACTCATTCTATCACACAAAAGCAAAAGGTCCGTTCCCTCCAGAGAAGTAAGCGTTATCTAATGCCCTGCCCACGTAGGCCCTGACAATCTAAACGCTGGACAAATGTTTGCTTTTCATAAAACAAACCTTAATGCCTTTATCTTTCCAAATGTGTGTAGTTCCCACTCTAGGCTGTTCCGGAGCCAGGGAACAGAGGCAGCCCAAATGCGCCTGTATTTACACTTCAAGAAGGAACTTCAACATTTTTGTTGGCTGCAGAATAGTGCTAGTGTCCCTCCACCTTGAGAGTGCATTCTGAGCTGGAGGCTTGGCTGCTGCTCTTCCTGTCCCTGGCCACCAAGACTGAGAGCTCTCGCTCATTCTGGTGTTGCCGAGATCTCCCTTGCTCTCAATTTCAGACAGACATGTCCAATGCCAATGTCAAGAGTAATTCTTTAACAAACTGCCATGTTTGTTAAACATGTTTGTTTTTAAATGAGTTGTGTGTTGTTGGATTAATTTTAGGTTCATGGCAAAACTGAGAGGAAGGTGTGGAAAATTTTTCCCATGGGGTTCCCACAAAATTCATTGGCCTCCTCCATTATCAACACCCCCCGCCCTGAGTGGTACATTTTACAATTGATGAACCTGAACCTACGTGGCTCATCATTATCACCAAAGTCAGCACTTTGGTTCACTCTTGGTGTTCTACATCCCATAGGTTTGAACAAATATGGGACATGTGTCCACCGCCACAGTGTCAAAGGGAGAATTTTCACTGCTCTAAACGTCCTCTGTGCTCCACCTATTTATCCATCCTCCTCCAATCCCTAACAACCATTAATTTTTTTACTCTTTCATTTTTAAACTTGTGGCTCAGGTTAATTATTTTCCATTGAGTGACATACCTTTATCTGAATTCAGTTTTCTTTTTTTATTTTGTTCATTTAAATTTTTCTTCCTATTATCCAAGGTCAATGGTGATATTAATATTTGAATAGTGTTTTCTGAATACAAGTACTTTTATTTATATTCCTTTAATCCCCTCAATGATGTCATGAGATGGGCACTTTACACCCATTATACAGATGAGGAAACTGAGACTCAGTTATTTTTAATGATTTGTGTCATGTGATTGTAGTTTGTTGTTTACCCAGAGTCGATTCTCCTTTTTATTGATACTATTCCAGTTTTCATTGGTGCTAACATCTCTACTCTTGGGAACCACTGGAAATTAGTTAATGACTCTGTCAAAGATGACCAGAATTCATATTGAGAATGACCTGGAAAAGGGCCTACTTTTTACCAGATGTAAAACTTGAAGAAGGATCACCCAGAAAAGAGGCAGCTGAAAATGGAGTTGACTTGGAAGAATGCAGAATTTATAAAGTCAGCATCTTTACAACCTCGACGAAAGTTTCGGTTGCAAAAGCCAAGACACTCCCTAGCTTGTGCCCAGTGACCTAGGTGTCTGCTGCCAAGTCCTGATTACAGCCCACATGTTCCAAGGTGACAGAGGTCACATGACCCAGCTCAGCTGACTCCAAGACTAGCATGCCGGACACTGCTCAGGACCCTCTTCAAAGCACCCGAAGTGTCCTCCCTTGGAGTGACACTGGAAAGCCTCAGGGGCCATTCGCAGTGAGGCCACCCCTCCCCTGGCCCTGCTCCTCATTTCTTCTGGCAGCTGTGTGTTTTACTTGTTTAAGGATCTTCTGTAATAGCTTTCCAGTGTAAAAACAGAGTTAAAAATGCCCAGCCTACAATGCTCGAGGCCATCTTTTTTTAAAAAAATTTTGAGTAGGGCGGTGACCTTTTCTCATTTTTCCATGGCTTCCTTTATCTTTTCAAAGAACTAAAAAAATAATAGTGAATGGCTTTGCAGTCATGTGGTCCCATTCCCTGAGTACCTAAGAGTAAATGGCGCGGAGCCTGGCTCATCAGAACATGTTTGGCACCTATATTCTCTTGGTTACCCTCTCTGTTTGTAGAGACAGAGATTAAAGGAAAAAAACAGCAAAAGCTGCTGACCTTAGAGATTATGTTTGCTGTCTCTTGCTTTTTATTGCGTGTGGTTTTCTCTCAATGATTTTTGTTATCACAAAATTAATATATATCTACTACAAACATTTTGAATATTAGCTTCAAACTGAAAACGTAATTCTACTCTCCATGAACCCACCCTACTCAGTTTAACTCTCTGGAAATCACCACCATCCACAAATTACATTTGCACTCTTTCAGATACTTTTTATGCATTTCAAACATATTCTTTGAAAAAAAAAGCATGTATATATATATAAAGAAAATATCCTCTCTGCTCGTTCTCAATTTCCACTCCCTTGGGGGAGTCAGTGAGACTGTTTTATACTATTCTGTAGTGGTTTATTTTTATTTCAGAGTATATAATAAATGCTTACCAGGTGAATATAGCTCATACCTCCTTCTTCACAAATGTTACGTAAGATTCATAGTTTAGTCAAATCATGATTTATTGAACCATTCTCCAATTGATGGTTACTTAAATTGTGTCTGTGATTATAACTAATATAGCAATACATATCCTCATACACAGATCTTTACATACAACTGACACTGGTATTTCTGAAGATTCTATTTCTAAAAGTGGAATTTCTGGGTGAGAGATTACACATATCCATATTTTTGATAGATATTGTTGAGTAACACTCCAAAAAGGTTGTATCAGTTTATATACCATCAAAGTGTACGGAAGTGCCTGTTTCTTAACATGCTGGCCAACACATGGCAGTAATTATTTTTTTCCTTTTTTTTTTTTTAACCAGACAACAGGTGAAAAATGAAATTCTGTTGCTATTTTAAGTTCACTCTTTTTACTATCATGAGAAATTTGTTGCTTTCTTAGTATTTCTTAGCCATAAATATTTCTTCTGTGAATTGTGTTGATAATTTCTTTTTTTTCAGTCTTCAAATATCTTTTTTTTTGGTACTGGGGATTGAACTCAGGGGCTCTCGACCACTGAGCCACATCCCCAGCCCTATTTTGTGTTTTATGTAGAGACAGGGTCTCACTGAGTTGCTTAGCGCCTTGCCATTGCTGAGGCTGGCTTTGAACTTGTGATTCTCCTGTCTCAGCCTCCCTAAGTGCTGGGATTACACGCTTGAGCCACCGCGCCCGGCTTCAAATATCTTTTATTGGAAGGCCATGCATTGCCTTCTTTTATTGTATTTCAAATCACTGTACAGTTACTTTCGTGAAAACACTACCTGCATTTTCTTGTACAGAAAACCCCTAAAAATTATTTTAGGAATGTAGAAAAATATCCAACTTAAACAGCTAAAAAGTTGTCTTGGTAATTCCTATCAAGTTTTAAAATTTTTCTTATTGATTTTTATTTTGTACAAAGGATTGAACCCAGGGACGCAACCACTGAGCCATATCCCCATCCCTTTATTTCTTGATTTTGAAAAAGGGCCTCGCTAAGTTGCTTAGAGCCTTGCCAAGTTGCTGAGGCTGGCTTTGAACTTGCAATTCTCCTACCTCAGCCTCCTGAGCCACTGGGATTACAGGCATGCTCCACTCCACCCAACAAATTTCTATAAATGTTGTTATAAATACTGCAGTGACTCATTTAACTCTTCCAACTACAAGATATCTGTCCATTTTTATGCAGTTGAATTCATTTTTATGTATTGGTCAGTTTTTCCTGATTCAGTGATCTTGATTTCTTTTCATGATTGGGAAAATCTACCTCAATCAATAGTTGTTTTTTTCCTTAACATATTTTCAATACTTTATTTTACTTTTATTTATATGGTGAGAAGTAGGAACTTAATATTAATTTTCTAGTTAGTAGCTAGTAAATAGCGCTGAATCCTTTTTCTTCTGATTTGAAGGGCAACATCCATCATGTTTTGTAAGCCTGTCTTTTTTTTTTTTTTTAAATATTTATTTTTTAGTTGTAGGTGGACACAATAGCTTTATTTTATTTTTATGTGGTGCTGAGGATCGAACCCAGTGCCTCCCGCGTGCTAGGCGAGCACGCTACCACTGCGCCATAACCCCAGCCCTGTAAGCCTGTCTTTAATCTCTTTCTGGATTCCCTAGTCCATTCCAAAAATAATATGTCTGTGTAATTGTAGCCAGGGTTGCAGTTTATCTCAATTCTAGATTGTATATTATATGGACTACGTGGTTAAAAGCACAGCTCTGGAATCAGACTGCCTGGGCTAAAAACCAGCCATCTCACTCGCTAGTTGTGTGACTGGGCAAGCTAATAACTCTTGACCTTGACTTTGTCATCCTCATCTGGAAAATATAAACCATGATAGTATCAGTCTTATGATGTTGTGGTGCCTGAATGAAATAAGACAAGCTGAGCATTTAAGACTTTTGACTTGTTATAAGTGATGCTTTCCTAGGCAACTGGCCATGTGCTCCATACTCCTTTTACCTGTAAGATTTTAAATTTCCTTATAAAAAACAATGAAGAAGGGCTTGAGCATGTCCTTAAGTGGCAGAGTGTATGCTTAGCATAAGCAAGGCCCTGGGTTTGATTCCAACAAACAATAATGATGATAATAATAAAACTTAAAAAGAGAAACTTGCCTGGCAGAATAATGTGGGAGGCATGGTTCTAAACTCTATTCGTCTCATTGTAAGATATGTGCTCTTTGCATCAGTTATCCTTTTTTTAAACGATGGGCTCTAGGCAATAGTGATTTGTGGCTTGGCTTCCTCATGTTTTCTAACTATTATCCTCACTACCTGAAAGCCATCACTTTTTATGCTGTCTCCACTCTCTGGTTTCCATGTCTGTGTCAAAGTTCCTTCTTGAAAGGGACGTTCCATGCACTAAGAATTGGGAAGTGGCAAATTCTACAGCATAGTAATGCATTTTCTATTCTAGTGATTTTTACAGCTATGTCTTTCAAGAAAAATAAAGTTCAACATAGGCCATTGGTCAAGTCTTAACATTAGTTTTATTGGACTGAATTCTTAAAACAAGATTCCTGGTAGTAAGTTTAGTTAGTGTGATCTTGACCTGACCTTTGCTCTGAGTTTCCAGCTTGTCCTATATCCTGACACCCCCTGTCCTCTTTGGCAATTTGCTGGGCATCCTCCTCACTTGGTTCCAACACTTCTGAACAGTTCCTTGCCAGATCACGACCCTTTATATTGCAAACCCAGTACAAACCAAGACTAGCTAGGCTCACCAATTCTTTCCCTAGACACATGGGAAGATTTTACTCTTTGGCTTCCCTTGAATATAGATTGGGTCCTTCTCATAAGTTATGAACAGTAGAAGGTGGTCAGAGGTAATACCACTTCCAGGTCTGAAAATAAGGTGCACAGTGTGTAAGGGTTAGGTTTATGTGTTAAGGTGGCTGAGCCACAGCACCCAAATATGTGGTCAAATCTTATTTTGTGTGTTTCTATGAGGGTGTTTTTAGATAAAATCAACACTTAAATTAGTAGGCTAATGCAGATTATCCAATCAACTGAGGTTCTGTATAGAATGGAAGGCCACCTTGAAGAAGGAATTCTGCCAGTTGATAGCCTTCAGACTTAAAGTTCAACATTTATCTTTTCTTGGTCTTCAGATTTCTGGCCCATCTGAAGTGTGTTAGTCAGCTTTCCATTACTATAACAAAATACCTGAGATGGTTTACTTATAAAGAGCTGAGTTTTATTTTGGTCCACACTTTTGAAGATGCCAGTCAATCAATTGGTCCTATGGCTTTGGTATTATAGTGAAACAGCATATCATAGCACGAATGTGTGGTGGAGCAGTGCCACCCTCATCATGAACCAGGGAACAGAGAGGAAGAGACTGGGGTCCCACAATCTCCTTTGAAGGCATACTTTCAATGACCTAAGAATCTGGCATTGGTCTCCATTTTCTGAAGGTTCCACTGCCTCCCAATAGTACCACCCTGCAGACCAGCCCTTTAACACATGGGCTTTTGGGGGGGATATTGGAGATCCAAACTGTAGCATACAGACTCTGGACTCTTAGACTCCATAATTGCATGAGACAGTTCCTTAAAATAGATCTTTGTCTATTTATGTACACATTCCATTAGTTCTATTTCTTTGGAAACCCCCAATCTATGGTGCCAATTTCCATGCTATTTTGTTCTCTAGCTGCATGGCTTGAGGCAAAGGTCTCCAAAGATAATGGAGTCACTTGGTGAATGGAGCTTGGATCCCTGATTCACTATGGAAGGCAATTGTCATCTAACCAGTATTGAACTTTATGTAAACTAGAAATAAATGGGGTTTTTTGTTTGTTTTTTTGAGTCACTGGCATGTGTTACAGCAGCTAGAGTTACTCATCCTAACTAATACAAACAAATCACTGTTGTCTAGAAAATCCAGTGACAAAATCTGACTTTTCTGATGCTCTTCTTCTAAACTAGGAGTATCTCTCAAATGATAACCTGACCCTGGAGACCTACCACACTTGAGTGATAATTCTGGAGCTGAACTGCATAGTCCTGATAATCTTGTTATAATCAGAGTTACTTTCTATAGTGGGACAATAGTCTTAGTTTGCTCAGTCTGCTATAACAAGTGTATCTGACTCCATAGCTTAAGGATGTTGTTACATTAGTTCTTAACCTATAGTTTGATTGGGTCTTACCAAGTTCATGAACTTCCTAAAATTGTGTGCACATTGTATGTGTATTGGGAGTGCACATTTTTTCTTCGATAGAGATTCATGATGCTGGATTCACAAAGGGGATCTGTCTTTGACCATTTGGGTTGCTATAACAAAACACTCTAGGCTGGGTGGCTTATAAACAACAAACTCTTGTTTCTCACAGTTCTGAAGGATGAAAAATCCAAGACCAAGGTGGGCATGTAGAGAAACTGCTTCTTGGTTCATAGATGGCCATCTTCTCATGGTGCCCTAATGGTAGAATAGGGAGGGGTGCTCTCTGGGACCTCTTTTATGAGAGCACTAATCTCATTCAGGAGGACTCCACTTACATGAGCTCTTTTCTTTCTAATACACAGGACTTCTACATGAACTTCAGGAGAGGCAAAAACATTTAGTCACAGCATTAATTGATTTATAAACATTGTTTCATTAAATTTTAACTTACTCAGGAGCGATTTACAGAGTGCCTACAGATTCTAGGCACTGATGGCATTAAGGACACCACAGTGAACATGATATACATGTGCCTGCCCCACAGGACACGCATCATGGGGGGTTTTGTTCTTGCTAAATCTTGCCAGGTTCACATTATCATATCTATTCTACATATGAGGAAAGCAAAGGACCTGGGTTAGGTGGCTTGTTAAGCAGACTCACTGGGCCTCCAGTGAGTAATGCATATCTCTGGCTTCAGCTTCAATTTAGGAGGAAACAATTGTTCATCACTGCTCTTGATTGCTTTTTCCTGAGCTCTCCCACCTTTTTCTGTACAAAAAGTAGTGTCCAGTGGGCCATGGCATTGATGGGCTTCACGGGGACTGCTGCGCACATCCAAGTGTATCATCAGGGTTTTTGATTGAAGAAATTGGGCAGAAAGTTAAGGAGTCATTAAGTCAGGATTGGGTTTTTAACAGAAAAAATGGAAGATTTACAGAACCAATTGGGAAAAAGTGTCAGACACCCAGATTGGCAGAAACACAGCCAAGACCACACCTCAGGAACTTTCTGGCCAAGCTACCACAGCTACTGTGGCCGCTGGATTCAAACTATAATTTCTGCTATGAATATTGTCCCTCCATTTTTGTACTATTCTCTGGATGGAAGAACTGATTCTCAAACCCTGGGTCGTAGGAGTGGAGATGTAGCTCAGGTAGAGTGCTTACCAAGCATGCATGAGGCCCTGGGTTCAATCCCCAATACCACCAAAACAGAAAGCAACCCTGGGCCAGGTGTTCATGCCAAAATGATCTGGAGTCAAGAGGGATCTGTTTGAATACAAATAGTGGGTGGGGTATGCATATTCTGGGTAGCTAAAGGTAATGAGTGCCCATCAAATGAAGACAGTCCCAAGTGATACTGGGGTCCAGAGCAAAGGCACAACCACAAGAAACTCTGGGCATCAGTAATCCCAAAAGGGAGGCATTGGCAGGGTTCTGTTCCTAGGGTGAATAGGATCCATTAGATTTTGAATGAGTATTAATGAGGATTTTTAATTTCAAGAAATAAAAACAATTTAAGTTACTTTAAGCAAAAATGGATTTTATTGCCTCAGGAAATTGAAATTTCTGGGAATATTCTGACTTTCAATACTTGATCCAGAGATTCAACCAAAGTCCCTAGGAGCCAGTCTCTCTATCTCTGATCCCTACCTTCCCATGTTTGGTCTGTTCTCACTTTCACCTTGGAAGCAAGATGGCTACCAGCAGCTCCAGAGCTACATTCCTACACATTCATAATCATGAGAAAACAGTGCATGCTTCTCTCTCTCCAGGAAGTCCCAGAAGAAGCCTAATTATGTCTCATTGGCTCTGACTGGTGGCATGCCCAGCCCTCAACTCATCAGCAGTGTGAAGGAAATATAGCTGCTTGGCCAAACCCCAGTCACAAGCCCACCTGAGAACTAGAGTAGAGTTAAAGCCTCTTGTAGCCCAAGGATGGAAAATGGATAAAGAAGTCGTCCTTCAGAGAAGAACCAGAGAGAGCAAGTGTATGTTAGTAGCAAAAGCAATCCATGCATTCTGGAGCAGCCCAGGCCACAGTGGAGTGGTACACTGGCCAGGAGGTCTAACTCAGTAGATGAGCAGAGGTTTCACTCCAAGTAGATAATCCTGGTGAACATTAGGAATTGATAAAAAGGGGCCTGAGCATGGAGCAAGCAGAGATATGAGTTTATAGAAGCTGGAAGCTGCCCTGGAGAGTCAAGCTTCCACCAGCACAACAGATATCTATCCTGCAAAACAAATTCCAGACTCCATCTGATGGGTGGGAGTTGGCTGTCTGGTCAGCATCAACTTAAGGACTCTCCTGTGGAGCCAAGGCTGGGACCCCATCCAAATGACCCAGAATTATTTCTTACAGAAGCATAAGGGCAATGTTGGTAGCTAGAGCAGCAAGTCATCTCTTCTGTCCAACCTCCCTTGGTCCTTTGGTTAGTTCCTACTTCCCAAGTATCCCTGCCCTTCCTGCTGGTTTTGTTGACATCCCAATTTCTCGCTCTTATTCTGATCTTCTGTAATGAGCTGGGTCTCTTGCTTCCTCATTTAATTCTCTGGCTCAGATCCATATCTTTTCTTGGGCTCCTAGGCATCCATACCAGAATATAGGAATCAGAGACAGACTCCAGCCTTACTCCAGGATTCAACTGTAAAGGATTAAATAGTGTCTTCCAAAATTTATGTATCAGAACGTGATCTCAGTTAGAAATAAGGCTTTTGCAGATGCAATTAAGCTAAGGATCATGAGATAAGATCATTCTGCACTTACAGCAGGACTTCTACGCAATGTCTGATATCCTTATAAGAACTGGTGAGGACACAGAGACACACAGAGAGGACAACGATGTGATGCGGTGGCAGAGACCGGAGGGCTGTGCCTCTAAACCCAGGAAGGCTGAGTTGCTGACTTCCACTGGAGGCTGGGGGAGACGCATGGAACGAATTCTCTCTCAGAAATTTCAAAATAAACTGATCCACTGAATCCTTGATTTCAGATTTCTACCTCCAGATCTGTGAAAGAATAAATTTCTGTTGTTTTGAGCCACCAAGTTTGTGGTAATTTTTTTCGGCAGCCCTAGGAAACTCATATACCCCTCATGACTGGATGTGGCTTTCATCTGTAGACTCACATCACATTGTCAGTGAATGGAACAACTGGGATTTGAACCTGGTTGTTATGGGGCCCAAATTAAGACTGTTGACTTCTGGAGCTTGAGGCTTGGAGGAGGAGTTCACAGAAGAACACGTGGATATCAACCCTTACCACATCTACTTTATCATAAGGTTATGGGTTAAATATCCCTGTTGCTTAATTCCTACATTTCCTAAAACAGAGAGAGAGAGAGAGAGAGAGAGAGAGAGAGATCTCTGCAACACTCGTTCTCTGAAATAAAATGGGAAAATTCTGTTTGTTGTCCAAATTTTTACCTGCTAGCTTCAAACTGTTAAATAACAGAATTCTCCAAACGTCTTTAGGATGTTTGCTTGGCTCAGGTATGGAGGGGGTTAGACATCTTCTCAGTTGGCTGTGTTTAAGGAAAAAACTAGAGAGGTGACTCAGAATGTAAAAATCGTATTACCTTAAACGATATGAATAGCAGTCAAGGCAAGAACACAATTATCTGCGGGTGGAATCAGAAAGCAGAGATTCACTGTCATAACCCAGAATAAGGTTTATGGTCGTCTGCTTTCCTTCCTTTCCCAGGTGATTTAACCGACTGCTGATCAATCAAACATAATCAAGAGCACCAAAACCAACCCGTGTCTATTTAAGAAAGCAAGATGAGATTTCAAGTTAGTTGAGGAAAATATGAACTATTATTATTGTTCAACAATTCATAAAAAGAGCAATTAGCTATCTGGGAAAACTAAATTGTATCCTTCCCTCATAGCAGACTTGAATTAGTCTGTTTCTTGGTTGTAGACAACAGAAACCTTTCCAGTTCATGTAAGTGGAAAAGGAAATGATTAAAGAATTAAAGCATATGGTAGCCTTGAACTCTCTAAAAAGGACAGGAATCACATGTAAAGACAGTGCATCCAGGGACAACATCAAGATTATAGCACAAGCCGGACATGATGGCTCACGCTTGTAATCCCAGCACTTTGGGAGGCCGAGATAGGAGAATCGCGAGTTCAAAGCCAGCCTCAGCAATGGCGAGGCGCTAAGCAACTCAGTGAGACCCTGTCTCTACATAAAACACAAAATAGGGCTGGGGATGTGGCTCAGTGGTCGAGTACCCTTGAGTTCAATCTCTGGTATCAAAAAAAAAAAAAAAAGATTATAGCACAAGCCAGTTCTAGTGGAAAATCTGTCCCCACTTACACTCCCCACCTCTGCCGCCCACATACCAAAGGAATTCACTGCTTCAGTCAGGCCAAGGGCAGTGCCCCAGAACTTCAGCCATCACAGCCTCTGAATCAGGAGGCTGGGCCATCACCCTCCCGCCACTAGACCCCCTGAGATCCCCACTCCTGCTCCACTGGTTTCTAGTTGAAATTGCACACGGAACCAACTGGTTGGTGGGACTTTGGTTACATAACTGTGTACTATTTACCAAGGCAGCTGGGACTTCCAGTTTCTGGCTTCCCTACCATGGGAGAAGTTCAAAATGACAAGGTGGGTACATCATCCCCCCACATACACGGATGCATCAAAATTCCTGGCCATCCAAAAATATAATTAATGTTCACTGCTATACTTTAAAACAAATTCTAGCAATTAATGAGCTAAAGAATTAACTGTACAAAAGGAACTGAAGAAGATAGAGGTGAATATTGAACCAATCTTAGGACTAAAGAGGACTTTCTGAGCATAAAAGCAATAGAAGAAATCACAAAGGAATAGATCGATAGATTCAACTACTTAAAAATCCAATCTTTCTTACATCAGGCAACCCGTGAACAATTTGACTGATCACCCCATGGTGCTGTTTGCCCCCTTTAAAATCCACACATGCATAAGGCCAAAGTCAGGTGAATAAAATCTATTTGGATGGTCATTAGGAATCACACAA
>CM053408.1:101866607-101888169 GCA_028644305.1 Xerus rutilus | reverse complement strand
AGGAGCTTAATTTAAGCCAGTGGAATCTGTTTTGCTTTTGTTTTGTTTTTTATAATTTTTTAAATATACATGACAGCAGAGTGTATTTTGACATATTATACATACATGTGGTATAACTTTCTGTTCTTGTGGTTGTACATGATGTAGAGTTAAACTGGTTGTGTATTCATATATGAACACAGGAAAGTTATGTCTGATTAATTCTACTGTCTTTCCTATTCTCATTCCCCTTTTCTTCCCTTCCTTCCCCTTTGTCTAATCCAATGAACTTCTATTCTTCCTTCCATGCCCCTTATTGTGTGCTAGCATCTGCATATCAGAAAGAACATTCAACCTTTGTTTTTTTAAGGGGGAGAGGATTAGCTTATTTTGCTTAGCATGAGGTTCTCCAGCTCCATACATGTACCAGAAAATGCCATGATTTCATTCTTCTTTAAGGCTGAGTAATATTCCATTGTGTATGTATACCACATTTTCTTTATCCATTCATCTGTTGAGAGGCATCTAGGTTGGTTCCATAGCTTAGCTATTGTGAATGAGCTGCTGTAAACACCAATGTGGCTGCATCACTATTATATGCTGATTTTAAGTCCTTTGGGTATATGCAAAGGAGTGGGATAACTGGGTTAAATGGTGGTTCCATTCCAAGTTTTCTGAGGAATCTCTATACTGCTTTCCAGAGTGGTTGCACCAATTTGCAGTCCTACTAGCAATGTGAGTGCACCTTGCCCCCCACATCCTTGCCAACATTTATTGTACTTGTATTTTTGATAATTGCCATTCAAGCCAATAGAATCTTAAACAGATGAAATTTCCATCTCTAATTCCTGAAATTAACTCATCTACCCATTTTTCAAACACATCCAGTTTCTCAGCAAAAAGAGATGCTTTGTACAGAAAACAGTGTGAGAGAAACCACCCAAAAGATCCCAGTAAGCCTTTTGGTTTGGCTTGTGACTTCAGTAACTGTCCATGATAGGGGATGCTTAACTCATCAGGACCACCCACTGCACTTTTGTATGCAATCTTGGTAACTCTCTAGATATGCCACAGTACATGTTATCCAAACACTGACAAGGAACCCAATTGCCTGTCACATGCTGGATCTATTTTCTTTGTTTTGTTTCAGATCTTATCACCAGGCTACTCAGGATACGTCATGTTCAGAAAAGACATTCTCAGGGAGCAGTAAGTGGATTTTATAACTTGATGTTGTTTATACAGGACTGGGTTTGGGGGTGGTTGAAAGTGAGCAAAATCTAAAACTAATTTTTGTTCCTAGCTTTTAATTTACCTTAGATAAATAGTCTACTGCCTACAAAAGAAGAGCATCCAACCCAGGATCATAAAAGGGAGAATTTGGGTCTGGTTTCTACCAAATTATCCTCTTGCTAGGATCTCTCTTCAGTGATATTTGTTAACCATAAACAACGCATTTTATCTCTCTATTTATTTGCAGTTGGAAATAGCATAGTTATCTCTGTTCTAGAATAGAAGAAAAGGCACCGCTCTTCCTCTAAAGAGTGTGGTCTGAGGTGCTGTCACAGAGAATCCCTCATTTAACCTCTACATCGACCTGTGAGTTGCATGTTATTTGCCCATTTTATTGGTAAAGAAACTAAGGCTCACAACTTTAATGTAACTTTCCCACAGCCACTTATTAATTGCAAAACTAGAAAGAAAATCAAAGTTTAAAGGAAAGGAGAATAAGAGTTTTTTTTTTTTGATTTGAGGGTTAAAAGAATGACACATTAGGCTATGCTTTTTTGAAGACACAGGAAAAATTTGCATAGAAAAAGTAGCTAAGTTAAACAATGTGTCCAGAATCTCCACATTTCAAAGTGAGATGCTAGACCATCTAGGCAAGCCTTGTAAAGGATCTTTGTAAAACCCTGTTTGGTGATGTCCTATGGATGATCTTTCAGGGTCAAGGTCAAGGGTCTTCCTGAGAGCTTCCTGTGTTGTGTGTTGTCTTCCTGTGATGAGTGCAAGGAGGAGGGGCCGCCTTCCCACCTCAAGCCACATCTGAGAGCCTGGCCTGTGCCCATGGAGTTGCAGGAGCTTGGGGATTAGTAATTGACCCACTTCTGACAAATCCTGCAGGCAGGCGACTGATGAAATAGCCTGAGGTGGCCCAGTAGAAAGACCCACACTGGTAGCAAACTCTTCACTGAGGGGAGCAGAGGCACCTCCCAGTGGACCACCCGGGGAACATCTTGGGACGACTTTGCTTGGAGCCATCTTGAACTCCACCAAAGAAATCTCTGGAAGGGTGCAGTGATTCCAACAGAGAGAGTGAGGGGCAAATGTGCCCAGGTTTTGGAAAAGTTTTAAATAGCTAGCCAGAGTGGAGAACTGTCTACACTAAGGTAGCTACAAACACATGGGGCACCTCTGGTGGACCTGTGACTGCAACAAGCCATCTCTGGGAATCTGCATTCAGTGGAGACAATGCTGTGCATTCCCACTCCCAGGTGCATAGATTGTATTTCCCAGCTGTGTCTGCCATTGGGTGGCGACCTTGTGATTGAGTCATAGCCAGTGGAACATGCACAGAAGTAATGTGACAGACACCTTCTACCTGGCCCCAAATACTTCCTACGGGGTCCTCTTGAGCTTTTGTTCTCTTTGCCCACCAAGAGCAGAAGCCACAGTTTAGAGGAAGCAGGGCTGTAAAAGACTGTGTGGTGCAGAGTCCCCTCCTCTCCTGAGGAGTTGGGGGGAGTTGCCTGTGACTTGGGGGAGAAATAAACCTTCCCTGTGAAATTAGTCTGATTTGATGAGAGGGCAAGAGAGCGTGCTGACTGACACTACAGTCAGTATAAACATGACTAGCGTACTCTGACACCTACCATCGCCAGATTCCTCTGCAACAAACAGCTGAGGCCTTTCCGACTTAACCTCTCTTCCTCTCACTCATTCCCTGGTGCTTCAACCCTGGAGGAGTCAGTCAGACTCTGCATGGGTCTGGGAAGGGAGGAGCTAGGGGGGAAAACGGCAGCCTGCCATGTCCCCTGTCCCCTGCCCCAAAGCAGACTTTCAACTTGGCTGAAGGAAGGGGAGAACATTAAGTAGATATTCAGTTAATACAGTAGGACCAATCTTATAATTAAAATTACCAAAGGTCTTTTTATAATTTTAACTATCCAGAGGAAAATATGAAAGCAGCTTGCAATTCATCTAGCTACAGAAAAGAGCTAGCCCAAAAGTGAAA
Source organism: Xerus rutilus (assembly GCA_028644305.1). Lineage (NCBI taxonomy): Eukaryota > Metazoa > Chordata > Mammalia > Rodentia > Sciuridae > Xerus > Xerus rutilus. Next base: position 101,884,955 of record CM053408.1, on the reverse strand, counting down.
GAAAAAGAGAGTTAAGTTGTTTTGTTTTGGTACTGGAGATTGAACCCAGCAGGGGTTAACCACTGAGCCACATCCTCAACTCTTTTTATTTTTATGTATGTATGTATGTATGTATGTATTTAGTAGTGCTGGGGATTGAATCCAGGGCCTTGCGCATGCAAGGCAAGCACTCTACCAACTGAGCTGTATCTCCAGTTCTTATTTTTAATTTTGAGACAGGGTCTTGCTAAGTTGCTTAGGGCCTTGCTAAGTTGCTGAGATTGGCCTTGTGATTCTCTTGCTTCAGTCTCCGGAGTCACTGGGTTTATAGGCATACCCACTATCCCCAGCTGACAGTTAAGTTTTTATTGAACCATGGAGTTCAGTTCATTTAACAATAAGACCAACATGTTTAGATTGTTTCCAGTTTTTGCTACAAATAATGTGTCAATGAACAAACCTGTATATATGTGACAGTTACTCTCTGAGTCCCAGAGGAGCAAAGTCCAAGATAGGGGGTTGGAAGAGAGCAGGGGCTGCCTTCCCTCTGGAGGCCCCAGGGGAGAATTCTTGGCCCTCCTTGCCTGCATCAGTCCATCTCTGGCCTCCCCTTTGCAGGGTCTCATCTTCTGTCTGCACAATCTCCTTCTGCTTCACTCTAATCAGCACACTTGTCATTGCATTTAGGGCCTGTTTGGATAATCCAGAATTGTCTCAGCTCAAAATCATTATCTTAATTACAAAAGACCCTTTTTCCAAATAAAGTCACCTGCACGGGTTCCAGGGCTTAGGATCTGGACATATTTTGGGAGTTCATCATTCAACCCACTACAAGTTTATTAAACCTTGTTAAACTTCATCAATCCTCTGAATGAAGAAATAGTATCTCTTAGCTGTGGTTTAAGTGTCCTCTCCAAAACTCGTTTTGAAATTTAGTTGGCATTGAAGAAGAAGAAGTGGGCCCTTGAGAGGTGATGGGTGAGTTACTCTGAGGGTGGCTCCTGACAAAAGTCCAGTTTCCTCTCCTTGTGCATGCTTGCTTGTCCTTCTACCATGTTGGGACACAGCAAGAAGGGTCTCACCAGATTCCCATCCTGCTCTTAGATTTCCCAGCCTTCATAACTGTGAGCCAAAAAAAAATCTCTGTTCTTCATAAATTACTCAACCTCAGGTGTTCTGTTAAGGCAGCACAAAACCCATGAATACACTGTTCCTGCTGCAGGATCACAAAGCACTCCTTCCTTTTCTAAGATCTCTTATTCTTGAATTCTGTGAGTCGCTCTTTCTTGGGTCCCCCCTTCTGGCTGCTCCTTCTCAGCCTCCTCAGGGCATACTCCTCAGACCTTTTATCTCCTGGATCTGCATGCTTTCCCTCATCTGACCTCAATTAGTCCTGAAGGTTTAAATACCACATTTATATGCTCACATTCCTACATTTGTATTCCTGTTCCTCTTCTGTCCTCTGGGCTCTGTATCCAGATTCAACCTTCCTACTAGGAGGCAATGTCCTGCAGAACCACATTGAAGCTGGAGGCCAAATAAAACACATGAGGCCCCTTGTTTATCCAAATGTCCTGTAGAATTTTGCACCAAGTAAAAAAAGGCAATAAAGTTCTATGTTTAATAAAATGATGACATACAGAGACTCTAGCTGCATGATCTGCTGGATCTATGCAAATGAAAAATGATCTATGCAAATCAAAGTATGCCACCGTCAGCTCTCACAACACGGGGCCAGGAACCTCAGGCTCAGGCAATGACTATTCCTGCTGCAGGATCACAAAGCAAATCCACCACAGCCCATCTTGATTTATATTTTTGATATTTTATTCAACCTAAGTTTTTGCATTAATTTTTTTCTGGTTCCATGTCTCTCTCCCCTCCTTAGCACAGCTTTGAGCAATTAATAAAAATCCAATAATTATTTTCATCATTAAATCAGGAAGAGGTGGTACAAGTAGACTGACATGTGACTGAAAGTCACCCTGGAGAATCATGCTGATTGGTATCCTATGAGGTAGAGGTCAAAACGATTTAGCTCTTATAATGTGGGTGAAAACATCTCCAGGCTTATTTACATTGCTGGTTGATTACTCCACTAAGCCTTGTTGTTAACACATTGGGGAAAATATAATTCAAAGTCACCTTTACCCGAGAGAAAAATGATCTATGCAAATCAAAGTAGACTTCAAGAGAAACAAGTTAGATAATTTGGGGGAAATTTTTGGCTGTGCTTCAGGCTGGGAAATACTGTCCAGGACAGATCAAAGTGTGGCACTGCAGCGCCACCCACACTGTCCTTGACACTAGAGAAAGATGGCAGCTGGCATTGGTGGGACACCTGGGAAACAGGCATGTGGAGTCCTAGAGAGGAAATGTCATCATCGCCACCTCACAGAGGTGAGTTAATTGCCCGGGCTGCACAGGCTCTCAGAACTCAGCTCCTGACCCCTCCTGGGCTGCCTCAGTGCTGGCTGGCACCCCAACCAGGCTGAATATACCCCAGGGAAATCACAAGCTATGAGAAGAAGCTCTTCTTATCTAGAATGAGAGATATGGGTCCTAATTCATTATCTCTATGTTAGAAAGGATTTGACACAATCCACAGGGGAGCCAGAGGAAAATGGTTTAGAGGAATAGAAATGCATAAGAAGGTATAAAAGCCAATTTGTTCATGGTAGAGGAGGGAAAATAGTTGTTTTTCTCCTCTAACAATGCTGTCTTAGTCCATTATGGGCTGTTAAAACAAAAATACTACAAACTGTGTGGCTTATAAATAACAGAAAATTGTTTCTCACAGTTCTGGAGGCTGGGAAGTCCATCTAAAGGTGTTGGCAGATTCTGTGTCTGGTGACAGCCTGCTCTCTGGTCCACAGACAAAGGTCTTCATGTGGCAGTAGTGGGAGGGATCTCTCTGGGTCATTTTTTCATAAAGGACCTCTACATTCATTACCTAGTTGCTTCCCAAGTGCCCCACCTCCCATGCCATGACACTGGAATTTAGGTCTTAACATATGAATGGGGGCACAAACATTAGATCTAGAACATTCCTTCTCTCAAATAATTTTATACTCTTCAGCAAAGAAAAATAGGCATGCAATAGAATAGAAAGATAGTAAGATTTAAAAACCTTCATTGCATTTCAAAATAACCTTCCACCTGCATGCTTAGGGTAGTGAGAAGACAGAAACAAGCATTGTTGGAATACTATTCTCTATAAATTATAAACAACAAGGTGAAATTAAAATTATAATGTAATAGATCAGGTTATCCTATATATAATTCCATCATTGACCTTGTTATACTGTCTGAACTATTCACTGAGTGTTTTCTTGGGGACCGTCCCCATAGTGGCAGCCATTTCTTTATCACTTCATCCCCTGCCATATCAGTTGTTGATTTTACTTATAATAAATCATGGCCACTAATTTTCCTGTTAATTAAAGACAAGTCAGACCACTGAGAATCTGTGAATAATAATTGAGCCAGGTCTCTCAGTTAAAAGACATACAATTTTAACTAAGTTCAACTACCTAAAGCAAAGCTCAGAGTATATTCCCTAACTGGAATAGCTCACAATATTTAAAGCAAGTCTTGCAGGAATTATGGCAACTCCAGGTGTATCTGGAAATGCAACTAGACCCTAATGCTCCAGGACTCATCTGCAAATCATATTTTTTCGTCTCTCTTTGTTTATTCTCACCTATTAAAGGACACCATCAGCTTCATTTTTGCATGTTTTTATCTTTCTGTGGCCTCAATTCTAAATGTTGGAAATCCAAAAGAAAGGCTGTGTTTGTTTTCCCATCTTCAAACCATTCTCTGTGGCCAGGAGAATAGGAGACTGTGGCCCACAGGGAATGGCTGAGCAATGGGATGGGGTAACTTTCTACTGGAGTGGCAGGATATGCTTCTGTGCTGGATAGGCAGAGACAAGCAGGTGATCACCTTGAAGTGTTTCGCTATCTGGGGTAAATCTTTCATCAATATTTGCTGAGCTTCTGAAAGTGGATATTGAAGGTTGATGTGTTAGTCAGTTTTCCGTTACTATAGTAAAAAATTTGAGATAAGAAACTTAAAAAGAGAAAAGGTTTATTTTGGCTCATGGTTTTTGACATTTCAGTCCATGGTTAGTTGGCCACAAAGTTTTGGGCCTGTGGTGAGACAGTACATCATGATGGGGAGCATGTGATATAGCAAGCCATTCACCTCACGGAAGTTCAGATAATGAAAAAGAAGGAGACTGGCATCCCATAACCTCCTGTAAAGACACACCCCCCATGACCTCCCACTTGGCCCCACCTCTTAAAGGTCCCCACCATCTCCCAATAGCACTAAGCTGGGGACAAGCCATTAACATATGGGCCTTTGGGAGACATTTGAGACCTAAACTAGAGCAGCAGCGTACAGCAAAAGTTTGAGATCCAAACTCTCTCTTCAAGGAGTTCCCAAATAAATTGAGGAGGCTCAAGACCATTACATGTGCTAATTTCACTTACCCATCCATCAGGCTTCATCTGGAATGTCAGAGCTTCCTTCCCTAGTCTTCCAAACTAGATGCATTCCTTTGTTATATACTCATGGAAATCTTTTCTTTTCCTTAAGGCAACTTGCATTTATATATTTACCATTTTGAATTAGTTGGTTTCCTCCCAGTAGAGGGTAAGCCCTGTGAGCAGAGGCCATGTTGATTTAAACTCTCCAGCTGTTTTAGTCAGCTTTTTTGCTGCTATGACTAAAAGATCTGACCAGAACAATTTTAGGAGGAAAAGTTTATTTGAAGGCTCACAGTTTCAGAGGTCTTAGTCCATAGAAGGCTGGCTCTGTTCCTCGAAGCTTGAGGTCAGGCAGAACATCATGGCTGAAGAGTGTGGCAAAGGGAAGCAGCTCACATCATGGTGATCAGGAAGCAGAGAGAGGTCTCCACTTGCCAGATACAAATATATACCCCAAAGCCACACCCTCCATACCCCACCTCCTCTAGCCTCACAACGCTGCTTCAGTTACCACTCAGTTAATCCCTATCAGGGGATTAAGTCACAGATTGGGTTAAGGCTTTCACAACCCAATCATTTCTCCTCTGAACCTTCTTGCATTGTCTCACGTGTGAGGTTTTGGAGGACACTTCACTTCCAAACCATAATACCAGTATCCCCAGCACTGAATAAAACACTTTGAAGTTTGGATATAGTTGCTGAATGTATCATCTTGAATGGCCTATCTGAGGAAGTGTGGAGAAAAAGCAAAGTGCAGAGCCAACTGCTGATGATGAACCAGGGATGAGAAGGGGGGCTGGCTTCCTGAGCATCACTCTGGCCAAGTTAGGTTACAGTTTCAGTGAAAATGGTGAAATAGCAGTGCTTACTTCAGTGCTCCAGGGAAGAATGAACACTTTAACTCATATTTCCCCAGGTTTGTTCTGGAAAAGATAGATGAAACTTGACTCATCAGCACAATCCCACTCAACCCACACAAAGAACTATCTCCTCATAAGTTATGGAAATCTCTCCTCTTAAAAACAAAACAAACAAATGAAAACCTGGAGCACTTAATCTTGAGCCCAGCCTATATATTAGGTCTGGGCTTCATTCACAGTCTTTAAGGAAAGTGAATAATTTCAAAACTTCTGCTTATTATTTGTTTTGTTAATGGTTGTAAGTTGGAATCCATTCCTGATGGTAGATAGGAGTGATTAGGTCTTTAGCTATGCAAAAGAGTCCAACCTTATACTGGAATTGAGAAGCTAAGAAAGCAAACAAGGAAGATGGGACTTCTTTACTCTGCACATTACACCAGATGGAGGGCTTTTAAAATATAATCGTATCCTGGCACCAATTCAGAACATGCGAATCAGAATCTCCACAGGTGCAGTCCAATCACTGGAAACTTTGTAGAAGCTCCCCTGGTGACTCTAATGTGTAGCCAGGGCTGAGAACCATTGAACTAAATTGCTTTCTATAAGGTAAAAGCTTGGTCTTCCTTGGGGGCAGAGATTGTATGAGACTTTTGGAAGTTTAGTTTCCTCTTTATGGGGCTGTAGGTGGAACACTGGAACTTAGAGAAAATAAAATTTGATTGAGGAGAGGGTCCTCTGCAACATGAGTCCTGGCTTAGAACTAAGGAGGTAGACAGCCAGTATCGGATGCCTGCCCCCATACCCCTCGTTCCATCACTGCCTACCAATGAAAGGGCCAACTCAGTGAATTTTGGGATTTTTGGTCTCTGATTAATGATTGATAGCATATTTAATTTTTTTGTCCTGTGTGATAACTCCTTTTAATAAACTTGCATTTTCAGGGCCACAGGGAATGGCACAGGGGTTATGTCCACACTTGGGCAACAGTGTTAGTATTGCAAGATGTAGCCAGGAGAGCAACCTTGGACAACCATTTTAAGAAAGATGACAGGCATCCCTCACCAAGCAATCCTTAGTTATATCCAATAAGAAACTGGATTTCCTATAGTAATGCAAAATATGAGCAAGAGATTTTCTTTGAATATATTTTTTAAATGTAGCATGAAGGAGTGATCAATTTGCTTGGAGATAAGAAGATCAAGGACCAAAGAAAGACTTCTGGATTTGTCACTCAGCTCTGTAGAGACACCTGAATCACCCGTTTCAGAGGCATGAGGTCATATTGTAGCATCTTAAGAATGGGGTCTGAGCATGTGCGTTAGGAATGTGCATGTTTGATGAGGACAAAAACAATGGAGGTGCAATTACTCAAGAAGCATGGGCACCATTGGTGAGCACAGAGAGGAGAGAAATAGAACCTCAGCTAGGACAGTTACAGGATCAAGTGTGAGAGCTCCTGTGTTTGATTTCAAAACAACACGGACGTGCACATGCTTGCATAGAAAAAAAGAAGCCACTAAGGGAAACTAAAGATGTTGAAGAGGAAGGTATGGGGGTTAGTCCACCGACATGAGGAAATAGACATTCATTTTTAGGTGAGTGGGATTTAAATTTTTCTGCTTGGGACATTCCTACCAGTAAAATAGTTTTGAGGGTTTACTCTGCATAAAAGTATGTTCACTTGTTTATAAGTTGCTTAACATGTCACTATTACATGCAGTATAGAATTGTGCAAAAATGGGTATTTTTAAAGGATGATGTAGAAATAAATATTTCAAAGTGGTGTTTTTATTTATGATACATAAATAAGTTGTACTCAAAATACCATTTATTCCCATTATCATCATCAATAGTAACAGTGATATTTTCAGTGGCAGCAAAAGGATTAGAATATGCATCACCAATTTTTGAAACTCTCAATTTAACATTTTGTATTATTGCAACCAAAAGGTCTGGTTCTAATTTCAGCTTGATATTTGATTTTATGTCTCTCACAGCTGAAAAACACCCTTCACAAAAATATGTAGGTTCAGCTAGAAGGAGGAAATCATTGGCTTTGCTTACCGAATCATAACACTTATTTTTCATTTCCATCCATCAATTATGCAAGAGTTGTTATTGAAATTCCACTAGGAAATTTCCACCTTCCCTGATGTCAATCATTTATTCATGCAAATTAACTGTTTCACCTCTATATATTTAACAAAAGGGTTTAAAAGCCACTGAAATTCTTTGTTGAGGAAAAATAATTCTTTCTTTTCTTTTTCTTTTTTTAAGCCATAACTTGCACAGTAAAATACATTTGTCTAAAGATCAGTAGAGGGTTCTTAAGCACTAAGAAATCCAGTTTCCAAGTTTTTTGAGTGTATATATTTGGCTGTTTCTACAGGTGACAAACAAATCATTTGGAGAAGCATCATGAAATAATCATGGAAGACTTTTAACACCAGTTTTCAAAATGATCTTTCCAGAGCATAAATATATATTATAAAACAATAGCTTTTTTACTCACTGTTAAAAATTTACCTTTCCCTTAAAAAAATTACCTTCCCCTTGAAGGGACAGATAAAATATATTTGCATTTCTTCAAAAAATATTTGCTAGGCAACATTTTAATGACATTCATTTGTTATCAGCAAATTTGCAATACTGTTTATTGTAAAAGAAATATGAGGGCTGGGGATGCAGCTCAGTGGTAGAGCATTTGCCTAGCAGGTGCAAGGCTGGGTTCCAACCCCAGCACCATCGATAAAATAAAACCAAAATCAAAGAAAGATGAGTAGCATCTTTCTGACAATCCCTTGGCTTTGAGAAAACTGTTGTGTGTAGGGTTCTGTATTAGTTCACTCTTACTGCATTGGTGACAAATGACCAGCAACACTGGGACTTTTGGCATAAGCATTTTCTTGCTCACAGATCAGGGACGCCTCTGCTTTTGGCTGCAGGGAATTAGAGCCGATTCTGGGCAGTAGGCCTGTTCCATGTGTCTTATTCCAGAGACCAGGCTAATGGACAGCAGAAAGAATGCTGGGCAGAGCCAAGTCCAATTGGCAAGTACGTTTGAAGGCTCATGGGACAGCTCATGGGACAGCTTCTCATATCCTGTTGGCCAAGATGAGTCACACCCTGAACCCAAGGTCAAGAGCAGCAAGAAGAGTCTGTCCACCAAAGCCTATGTCAAGCATATGGAAGTGTGATTTTATAGCAAGAGAATGAAGAATTGAGACCAAAATAATTCAGATTACCACACGTTCCTAAGATTACTGTAGTCACCTCTCATCTCACTAAAGTATACTTATGCAAATTCCTCCATAGGAATTTATCTTCAAAACTTTCCCTTAATGTGTTTATTTATTCCCATTGAATCTCTTGCCTATCAGGAGTTACATTACCACAGGTGTTAACAAAAATATCTTCTTTTTTAAATGAAAGTAATTTCTTATTGTGTCACTACTGAACTCTTCTACTGGACACCTTTCCTTGGGGACGGACACACACACACATGCGTAGTTCTTCTTCCTCATCTTTTGGTGCTCTCAATGGATCCAGGCTTTGCAGGCTAAGCACACACTCTACCTCTGAGCCACACTTCAGCCCCTAGCATTTCTTTCTGTTTTGTTGTTCTCATTAGTTATACATGACAATAGAATGTATTTTGACACATCATATATAAATGGAGCATAACTCTCATTCTTCTGATTTTACATGATGTAGAGTTATATAGGTAGTGTGATCATATATGCACATAGGGTAATAACATCTAATTCATTCAACTATGCTTCCTACCCTCATACCCCCCCCCCTTTCCGTCACTCCCCTCTGTCTGATCCAAAGTAACTCTATTCTTCCCTAGCCCTCCCCATTATTGTGAATTAGCATCTACATATCACAGTAATATCATTTGACCTTTGGTTCTTTGGGATTAGCCTATTTCACTTAGCATATTTTCCAGCTTCATACAATTACTGGCAAATGCCATAATTTCATTCTTCTTTAGGGCTGAGTAACATTCCATTGTGTATGTATACCACATTTTCTTTATCCATTCATCTGTCGAAGGGCACCTAAGTTGGTTCCACAGTTTAGCTATTGTGAGTTAAGCTGCTATAAACATTGATGTGGCTGTGTTACTGTAATATACTGAAACCAAGGAGTAGGATAGTCAAATGGTGGTTCCTTTCCCAGTTTTCTACTTTCCAGAGTGGTTGCACCAGTTTGCAGTCCTACCAGCAATGTATGAGTGTACTTTCCCCCCATATCCTCACCAATATTTATTGTTGCTTGTATTCTCAATAATTGCCATTCTGACTGGAGTGAGATGGAATCTCATTGTAGCTTTGATTTTCATTACTCTTATGGCTAGAGATGTTGAACATTTTTTCATATATTTGTTGATCAATTGTATTTCTTCTTCTGAGAAGTGTCTGTTCAGTTCCTTAGCCCATTTATTGATTGTGGGTTATTTGTTTTTTGTGGTATTAAGTGTTTTGAGTTCTTTATATTTCTTGGAGATTAATGCTCTATCTGAGGTACGTGTGGTAAAGATTTTCTCCCATTGTGTAGGCTCTCTCTTCACATTGTTGATTGTTTCCTTTGCCAAGATGAAGCTTTTGTTCATTACTGAACAGAAGGCCCTGAACTGTCAAGTGAAGCCTGTCAGCGACATCTATATCTTCCTCCAGCAAAGTACTCAACTTCTTAAACTGCTTAATGTGCTCATTCTGATTTGTTCCATTTGTAGCAGTATTTCTTGGTACATCTTGAATAATACTTCACAATAGATGACTATGTATCTGTTTGTAACCATATTGTTTTCCCATGGGAAGAGCAAGTGTTTCCTTGGTGTTATGTGGCTTGTTTGGCTTCATCTCAGATGAATATTCGAAACATTTGGCAAGATGGTGGAATAGAGGGGTCCTTTTTCTAATGGCTCCATGGCATAAACCAAGAAAAGCAGACAGGAAGCTTTTCAACAAGGTGGAAGGTGAGTAAATGATCAAGAATTAGGGGAACTTTACTGGAATTTAGTACTAGATACTCAAAAGAGATCCTAGACTCAGGAGATCTTGTATAAGAAAACAAGTGGGAAAGATCCCCAGACCCATAGCTGGGACAGTGAAAGGAGCCGCAAACCAGGACAGTCCCTACATGTCCTATGTGAACACAGTAAAGCAATAAAGGAATCAAAGGAAATCCTGTTCTTAGGAAGACTGAGGTGTGTCAGGGTACAGAGAGCCTAGAGATCAGAGACACTGCTTGAAAAAATAAGAAGCTATGCTGCACAGTATCTGTGTGTGGGTGAGAAGCTGCCATCTCTCTCAGCAGGGGGCACACACAGCCGACAGTGGAAGGGGCCATTTTGCAGCTGCAGTGTGGAGAGCAACAGCCAGGGGAAGTGATTACTGGCAGACTCGAGTCTGGCCTGAAAAACAAAATGGGCAAGCCCCTGTGGGTGACAGCATGCCTAAATGACCGAGGTAGAGAAAAGTTTACACGGGAATACTGGTCATGGAAACTCACCTGGCTTCCCCTCCCCTTCCAATCCAGCTGCTTGCAGGGCTGGCTGGGAGAAAAGCACCTGACCAGGAATTCAAAAGGGTGGGGGCAGGAGAGAGTGAACTCAGAGACTGAATCTCAGAGACTAGGAATTGTGGAGACCACAGGCAAAGTAGTGGGCTAAGAACAGGCTCCTACACCACCTGAGTGGAGCCCAAGGGAGATTCTTGGGGCCATCTTCCAACATGGACTGGCAATTGCTGGGCCTTAAAGGTGTACTCACTTAAAATCTCCAAACCAACTGGTACCCAGAGGAGACACAGCATACCTAAGCCTCACCTGCTCCCAGGAGTTCCGCCCCCAGGACTAACCTTCTCACCCTAGCAACCCCAGCCATCCTGAGGGAGCAGCTAGCATCAAACTGCAAACAACCTCACCGAACTGCTGAGAAGGGAATCTGAGAGACTTTAGAACTCCAACAGAAACAATTGTTTAATTTTTCATCAAGATCTTTTTTTTCCCTTTTCTTTCTCACATTTCTAGCATTTTTGAAACCAAGTATTTTTCATGCATCAGTTAATGAGGACTGGAATGTCTAAGTAGTATATTACAGATTTGTTGTGTATTATTTTATTTTTACTTTTTCTTTCTATTTTTTTGTAAATAAATCAAAGGAGACACAGGCAAGATACAGAGGCAAAAAATGGCTTCTCCTCTAAGCTGCCGACTTTATTTATATCAATAGGCTACCTTAGGTCACTGGCATCATTAGTACATTATTTTTCATTGTATCATTAGGCAGGTTACAGAGTCAGCAACATTGTGAAGCTTATTTCTCAGTTACATACTAAGTTGAAATGTGCAATGTTAGGAGCTTTGAATGGCTTTCAAGAAAGTCCATTGTTTAAAGTTACTGTTATGTGGACAGATTCAGGAGCAGTGGAACTTGGTGAAACATTGTGGTTGTCTAACAAGAGAGTTCCTTTACTCCTAGGAGCTGAGGGAGATCAAGGTCGAGGCTGAAAAGACACTAGCACAGAGCCTCCTCGTGGAGGGCATTACCACAGCAGCTAGGCATCCTGCGCCTTTGCACAGACACTTTCCCAGTCACTGAGCATGTATTACTTATCTTATTAGTTCCTGGGAGAAACTGCAGAATGTTCCAGCTGTGGAAAACAAAATGCCTATTATTCCCTGGGAGTTTGCTCACCAGGGAAAGGTGGTCTTGTACATTTCCACAGCCAAAATCCTTAACATTTTTTTTCTTTTTTTGAGAATGTTTACTTTATGTATATTATTCCTCTCACTTACCTGTTTCCCTGGATTCTCTTTCCCTCTTTTCTCCTGCTAACAGCCAACCTCTCTTAATTCTTCTTTCATTCTTCCTATAATTTTTTACTTCTTCTCTCCTCCTTCCTTATAAACCTCACATCTTACACCACTTCTCTTCTCTCTTTGTCCACCATTTGAAATTATAAATGCTTTTGCAAACTTACTGTTTATATTGTAGACAATAATCGAACACATCATTTCTGTTTGTTGCTACAAAACTGTAGCTATCTTAATAGGAGCTATTTGGTTTAAGGCTGTATATTGTTTGCATTGGGTGCTGTTATTATTTGTCTCCCTCTTAAAGGCAAGGTATTGGAAATCTTCAGGAACACTATAAGTCTAAAGGGCAGAAACTGTACTGCCTCAGATCCACACTGCTAGATGGATAGACACACAAACAACATGAAAAAAGAAGGGAACAAATCACCCCAAACAAACCAAGATGGTCCAATAATAGAATCCGTTGACACCACAGAGGAAGAAATGTCAGAGAAGGAGTTTAGAATATACATAGTTAAACTGATCTGTGATGTAAAGGACAATGTAAGGAGTGAAATCAGATATAAAATTCAGGAGGTGAAAGATCACTTTAATAAAGAGATGGAGATTCTGAAAAAAAAATCAAGCAGAAATCCTTAAAATGAAGGAAGCAATAAACCAAATTTAAAATTCAATGGAAGCCAGGCACAGTGGCACACTTCTGTAATCCCAGCACTTTGGGAGGCTGAGACAGGAGAATCGCAAGTTCAAAGCCAGCCTCAGCAATGGCGAGGAGCTAAGCAACTCAGTGAGACCCTGTCTCTACATAAAACACAAAACAGGGCTGAGGATGCAGCTCAGTGATTGAGTACCCATGAGTTCAATCCTCAGTACCAAAATCAAAAAACAACAACAAAAAATCAATGGAAAGCATCACCAACAAACTAGACCACTTGGAAGATAGAACCTCAGGCAATGAAGACAAAATATAAAATCTTGAAAATAGAGTTGACTATGGAGAGATGTTAAGAAACCATGAATAGAACTTCCAATAATTATGGGATAAGAAAAGACCAAATTTAAGATTTATTGGGGTAGATGAAGGCACAGAGATACAAACCAAAGGATGGCACAATCTTTTCAATGAAATAATATCAAAAAATTTGCCAAGCCTAAAGAAAGAATGAAATGGAAAATCAAATACAAAAGGCTTATAGGACTCAAAATATAAAAATTACAACAGACCCACACTAAGGCACATTATAATGCCTAGCATACAGAATAAGGATAGAATTTAAAAGACTGTGAGAGGAAGATATCAGATTACATTTAGAGGGAAGCCAATTAGGATCTCAGCTAATTTCTCAACTCAGACCCTCAAAGCTAGGAGGTTCTAGAATAATACATACCAAGCTCTGAAGTAAAATTGATGCCAAGAATTCTTTATTCAGCAAAATTAAGTTTTAGATTTGAAGATGAAATAAAAACCTTCCATGATAAACAAAATATTCCATGAAGATGAAATGAAAAAACAAGTGAAAACAAGCAAAGGAACTACACTAAAGGAAGAGTCAATCAAAGGAGAAACTAATTCAAATTAAAAACCAGAAATAAACCAAAATGACCTGGAATACAAATCATATCTCAATAATAACCTTAAACATTAATGGCCTAAACTCATCAATCAAAAGAAATAGACTGGTAGATTGGATTAAAAAACAAGACCCAATAATATGCTTTCTCCAAGAGATTCACCTCATAGGCAAAGACATCCACAAACTGAAGGTGAAAGGATGGGAAAAAACATATCACTCACATGATTCATGTGAACAACCAGGGGTTTCTATCCTCATAACAGATAAAATGGACTTTAAGCCAAAGTTAATAAGAAGGGACCAAAAAGGACATTTCATACTGCTTAAAGACATCAACAAGATATAACAATCTTCAATATTTATGCCCCAAACAATGGAGCATCTACATACATTGAACAAACTCTTCTCAATTTCAAGAAGCAGACAGACCACAATACAATAATACTGGGTAAGTTTAACACACTTCTCTCACCACTGGATAGATCCTCAAAACAAAAACTAAACAAAGAAATGATAGAACTAAATAATATAATCAATAATTTAGACTCAACAGATATATATAGGATATCCATCAGTGAGTGAACATACTTTCTTCTTGGCAGCACATGGATCCTTCCCTAAAGTAGACCATATTTTATGCCACAAAGCAACTCATAGCAAATACAAAATAACAGAGATAATACCCTGCATTCTATCAGATAATAATGGAATTAAATGAAGAATCAATGATAAAATAAAAAATAGAAGCCACTCTAACACCTGGAGACTAAATAATGCACTATTAAATGATAAATGGATAGCAGAATAAATTAGGAATGAAATTTAAAAATACTTAGAGTAAATGAAAATAATGATACAATATATCAAAATCTCTGGGACACATGAAGGCAGTGCTAAGAGGAAAGTTCATTGCATTGAGCTCATTCACTAGAAGAATAGTAAGTCAACAAATAAATGAACTAACATTACATCCCAAAATACTAGAAAAAGAAGAACAAATTAACACCAAAACCAGTAAAAGACAGGAAATAATTAAAATCAGAGCTGAAATCAATGAAATTGAAACAAAAGAAACAATTCAAAAAATGATAAAACAAAAAGTTAGGTCTTTGAAAAAATAAATAAAATTTATAAAACCTTAGCCACATTAATGAAGAGAGAGAGAAATCTCAAATTACTAAAATTCATGATGAAAAAGGAAATATCATGACAGACACTACTGAAATACAAATTATATTCAGAAACTATTTTGAAAATTTATACTCCAATAAAATAGAACATCTTGAAGCCATCAACAGATTTCTAGAGACATGTGACCTACCCAAACTGAAACAGGAGGATATGCACAATTTGAATAGATCAGTTCCAAGCAATGAATAGAAGATGCCATCAAATTGCTACCAATTAAGAAAAGCTCAGGATCAGATAGATTCTCAGCTGAGTTCTACAAGACCTTCAAGAAGAATTAACACCAATACTCCTCAAATTATTCCATGAAATAGAAAAGGAGGGAACCCTTCCAAACTCATTATATGAAGCTAGTATCACCCTGATACCAAAACCAGACAAAGACACATCAAAAAAAGAAAACTTCAGACCAATATGCCTGATGAACATAGATGCAAAAATTCTCAATAAAATTATGGCAAATCACATATAAAAACATATTAAAAAGATAGTGCACCACGATGAAGCAGAGTTCATCCCAGGGATGCAAGGTTGTTTCAACATATGGAAATCAATAAATGTAATTCATCACATCAATAGACTTAAAGACAAGAATCGTATGATTATCTTAATAGATGCATAAAAGCATTTGGCAAAATGCAGAATGCCTTCATGTTCGAAACACTAGAAAAACTTGGGATAGTAGGAACATACCTCAACATTGTAAAAGCTACATATGCTAAACCCAAGGCCAAATTATTCTAAATGGAGTAAAATTGAAACAATTCCCTCTAAGAACAGGAATAGGACAAGGATGCCCTCTTTCATCATTCTTATTCAATATTATCCTTGAAACTCTAGCCAGAGCAGTTAGACAGAAGGAAGAAATTAAGGGATACAAAGAGGAAAAGAAGAACTCAAACTGTCCCTATCTGCTGATGACATGATTCTATATTCAGGGTTAAAAAGCACTGGAAAACTTCTAGAACTAATAAATGAATTCAGCAAAGTAGCAGGATATAAAATTAACATCCATAAATCAAATGTATTCCTCTACATCAGTGACGAATCTACTAAAACAGAAATTAGAAAAACAACCCCATTCACAATAGCCTCAAAAAATAAAATATTTGGGAATCAATCTAACAAAAGAGGTGAAAGCCCTCTACAATGAAAACTACAGGACACTAAAGAAAGAAATTGAAGATGATGTTAGAAGATGGAAAGATCTCCCATGCTCTTGGATAGGCAGAAGTAATATTGTCAAAATGGCCATACTGCCAAAGCGCTATACAGATTCAATGCAATCCCAATTAACATCCCAAAGTCCTTTCTTATAGAAATAGAAAAGGCAATCATGAAATTCATTTGGAAAAATAAGAGACCCAGAATAGCCAAAGCAATCCTGAGCAAGAAGAGGAGAAGGCATCACAATACCAGACCTTAAACTTTACTACAAAGCTATAGTAACAAAAACGGCATGGTACTGGTGCCAAAATAGACATATAAACCAATGGTACAGAATAGAAGACACAGAGAGTAATGCACATAAATACAGCTATCTCATATTAGACAAAGGTGTCAAAAACATACATTGGAGAAAAGATAGCCTTTTCAACAAATGGTGATGGGAAAACTGGAAATCCATATGCAGCAAAATGAAATTAAACCCCTATCTCTCATCATGCACAAAGTTCAACTCAAAGTGGATCAAGGACTTAGGCACTAGAACAGAGACCCTGAGCCTACAAGAAATAAAAGTAGGCCCAAATCGCCACCATGATGGCTTAGGAACTGACGTCCTTAACAAGACTCCTAAACTGCAAGTAAATTCAAGAATCAATAAATAGGATGGAATCAAACTAAAAAGCAAATGAAACAATCAAGAACATGAAGAGAGAGCCTAAAGAATGGGAGAAAATCTTTACCACATGCACCTCAGAGAGAGCACTCATCTCCAGGAGATATAAAGAACTAAAAAAAATTAACACCAAAAAACAAATAATCCAATCAATAAATGGGCTAGGAAACTGAGCAGGTACTTCTCAGAAGAAGAAATACAATTGATCAACAAATAGATGAAAAAATGTTCAACATCTCTAGTAATCAGAGAACTGCAAATCAAAGCTACACTGAGATTTCATCTCACTCCAGGCAGAATGGCAACTATCAAGAATACAAGCAACAATAAATATTGGTGAAGATGTAGGGGAAAAGGCACACTCATACATTGCTGGTGGGACTGCAAATTGGTGTAATCACTCTGAAAAGCAGTATGGAGATTCCTCAGAAAACTTGGAAAGGAACCACCATTTGACCCAGCTATTCTACTCCTCGATTTATATCCAGAGGACTTAAAATCAGTATACTACAGTGACACAGCTGCATCAATGTTTGCAACAGCTCAACTTGCAATAGCTGAACTGTGGAACCAACTTAGGTGCCCTTTGACAGATGAATGGATAAAGAAAATGTGGTATACATACACAATGGAATATTACTCAGCCTTAAAGAAGAATGAAATTATGGCATTTGCTGTTACATGTATGGAGCTGGAGAACCTCATGCTAAGCAAAATAAGCCAATCTCAAAGAACCAAAGGTTGAATGTTTTCTCTGTTATGCAGATGCTAATTCACAATGAGGGAAGACTAGGGAAGAATACAGGTATTTTGTGTTAGATGGAAGGGAGTGAAAGGAGGGGAAGGGGGATGGGGGATTGGATGGATAGTAGAATGAATCAGACATTATTACCTTATATACATATATGATTGTGCAACTGGTGTGATTCTACATTGTTTACAACCAGAAGAATGGGAAGTTATGCTCCATTTATGTATGATGTGTCAAGATGCATTCTGTCATATAACTAATTAGAACAAATAAAAGTATTTATTGTTCGATTTAACAAAATGTTGTAAAGTACTAGATTCTCATCACATGATTTTAAATAATGCTAAAATGTTGTGGAGTTCTTTCATGTTTTGCCTGCTTTTAAAAAAATGTGGTAAAATACATATAACATAAAAATCATTATTTTAAACATGTAAGTGTACAGTTTAGTGTTAGTAAATATTTATGTTGTTGCACAGGTATTTCCTCTTTCTCCAGATCTCTGTTTACCTTACAAAATTGAAACACTTTACTCATTAAACAGTAATTCCTGATTCTTTCCTCTTCTAGCTCCTGGTGAACACTATTTTACTTACTGTCTTTATGATTTTAACAATTTTAAGTACTTCATACAAGCAGAATCATATGGTGTTTTTCTTTTTTCAGTTGGCTTATTTTGCTGAGCTTACAGTCTTCAAGTTTTACAAATGTGATAGTATTTGTTAGACTGTTTTCCTTTTCAAGAATGTATAATATTCTGTTGTATATACATACCAGTTTGCTTGTCCATTCATCCTTTGATGAACATGTAAGTAGCTTCCATGTTTAGCCA
>CM053408.1:101581306-101866107 GCA_028644305.1 Xerus rutilus | reverse complement strand
TTTGATGTAGTTTGGAGAAGGTAAGTAAGCAGAGCTGTGATCATAGAATTTGGGAGAAAATGAGCCAAGTGAATCTGACTCTATTGTCATCCAAAATCTGAAGGAAGTAATTGGGAAACTGGGATGTCACCGTGAAACTGGGATGTTCCAAAATATTAGACTATCAATGTTCATCCCTGTTTGTACAACCAAACAGAGAGAATAACCTAGAATTATAGTAGAGTGACCTCTAGATAGAAGAAGGCCTCAGTTGAAAGGAATTTACGAACAAACCGTCCTCAAGTCACAATTTTTTGTCTTTTTTTAAAAAATAACATTTGCAAATGATCTGCTCTTGTCATGTTATCTTAGACCTTATTTTGTAATGGGTCACACTTATTTGTTTTTGGTTTTTAAAATGTCACCATGATACTGAGAAAAATGTTCCATAGATAAGTAATATAATTTAGATTTGGGATCTGAATGGAGCAGAGCCATCTGTGTGTAAATGGTACAAAATATGGATATTGTCTAACTCTGAGTAATTTATTTGTGGTCTGATTGGCCCATGTATGAGGCAGGGATGCTCATACCCAGGTGTTCCTACTGCAGCACCATTCTTACCCTGTTGTTATTTGGACTAAAGCAGACCACAAAGCAGAGCCAAACCAGAATTGAGGAAAAACCAACAGATCATGTTTCTAGACTCCTGTGTAGCTAGGGTGGCCACATGAAAAGCCCTAGGTGATAAGACAGTGGAAAGTCTTCCTGGGAGCTTCTTGAGACAATATTCTTTTCCTGTAGGAGGATGCATAGTTGGAACTGCAGTACCATCTTGCAACTAAGGCAGTCAGCTGGAGGGGGAATGCCAATATGCTGAAGTTTGAAGAATGGAAATGAGAGGGGAAACTTAGATTCTTGATAATGTTTTTGATATGCTGAACCAACCTTGGGGCTCTCTTCCGGACTTGTTGGTAAAAATAAACATCCTATGATTTAAACCACTGTAGTTGGGTTTTCTCCTGTTTCATATTTAACATAGTATCAACACAGTCCCTGAAATTACTCATGGAGCCAGTAGCCCAGTTCTCTTCATACATGTACAATTGCCTGGGGGTACAGGTAGGAAAGATGGGAAAGTGGAGAAGAAGATGGCTTGATACTCAACCTGGACTCAGAAATAAGGTCTGACTCCCTTTGCAAAAAGAAGTGGTAAACAGAATCAGACAGGACTCCCATGATTCTTCATGAAGGCCTTTGTAAACCTTAGGACTCAAGCATCTTTGGTGTTTTGCTGTTTTGATAGCACCCAGAAACAGCACCTTGGACAGTAACTTTAGAGTATCAATCCCGCTGATGTAGGAAGAACAGAAGATCATGTGTAGACTTTTTCCTGAACCCACATTTATTACTTCCAGTGGACTCCTAGAAGTAACAAGAAGAGTCTTTGAAAAGGGCCCAAGATCCTGGCCAGCATGTATGGGCAAACTATACAGTGACGGGTAATGGCTATCATTATAAGCTCATTTGTTTCCAGACAGTGAGGTCTATGACATTGGTAATGCACTCAATACACATAATAATTTTTATTTATGTTGAGTGCAGTTCAGTTTATTCTGTAGACACAGCCTGCTAAAAGCAGCATCTCCTAAAACAACTGAAAATATTTTTCATTGTAGATGGTGGGGTTTATGCAAGCCACACTTGTGTGAATAAAATAAATAGACTCAGGGGGTCTGTCTACCATTACAGCTCTTTGTGCACTGGTTACATCATCCCTTTGGAACTGAGAATTCCTTGGTAGAAGGGACCATTTCTTACTCATCTTTGTATTCTCTGCCATTCCTAGCTTAGCACAGATGTTCTGAAAGGTCTTGCCCAATTGAATTTGAAAAAGAGAACAGAGGCCATTCTAGAATTGAATTATACTGCAACACACCTGTTTCTGTGTAAGTAATATTTTTTGAACATAAGGATTAAGGCTTTTTTCTTGAGTTGGATATGCTTTCAGAATCAAAATTAAACTTCATAATTGTTACTTTAAGGTAACAAATTGTTCTGTCTTTTAAAAAATGATTTTAAGCCTCTATCTGTGCAAGGAATTGTTCTGGGCACTTTGATATTTGTTGCTATGTTTGTTTAGTCACTACCCATTCCTTATCAATACTACTGGACATATTTTACTTTATTATCTCAGTTTCAGTTTTTAATTTATTACTATTTGTTATTAATATTTTAACACTAGTTATATTTGATCTTCATAACTTCCTTCAGGCTGATTTTTTACTCTCTTGCTGCAGATGCAAAAGGTCAAACTCTGGTAGGTGAAGAGACTCATGCAATTCCTAGGGTATGTAGTAGGAAGGGAGCTAGAAGCTTATCTGATTCCTAGCACTGTGGTTTTTCTTCTGCTCCCCTCTATGCTCTATTATCTTCTTAAGTGAACACCTTTATCTCATCTCTTTACTTATCACCCCCTCCTCTCAAAGGAACTTTACCATAGTTATCCTCCTATCTTCTCCCTCCCCTCCCCTTCCCTCCTCTCACTTCACCTCTCCTCAATTTTCTTTTCTTTCTTCAAAGTGAGATTTGTATTGAGATTCATGGATGAGTGGGGTATTGCCTTGGAGGGACTTTAAAGAGTTAAGATGATCTACCCATTTATGGGGTTGTGAAATTCTGAGTTGTGAGAGAATATTTTATAAAGAAACAATATGTTTTGTAGAGTTGGTCATTAATTGCCTTTACACGTTTTGTTTCTTTCCTGTCTGCCTCTTTCCAAAGTTGGCTTAATAAACAAATTTATTCAAATGAGATTAGTTAGGTCACTTACTTATAGTTCTAAAAATTTTTTCAATATATTTCCTTGAACATAAGAATCATATCTTAAGCCAGGCGCGATGTGCATGCCTGCAATCCAAGTGGCTCTGGAGGCTGAGGCATGAGGATCACAAGTTCCAAGCCAGCCTCAGCAATTTAGTGAGGCCCTAAGCAACTCAATGAGACCCTGTTTCTAAATAAAAATATAAAATAAAGGGCTGGGGATATGGTTTAGTGTTAAGCATCCCTGGGTTTAATTTCCCAGTACAAAAAAAAAATCATATTCTATGAAATCTTTGTGGTAGATTTAATACAATTCATTTTAAGAAATAAGTTGAAAGCTGAATAAACAGAATAAGTTGAGAGCTGAATGTATTGTGAATAAATGATTGAATTAATGAATACACAGGAGGAATTTAGATGGTAAATTCCATTAAGACGACAGTCTTTTTAAAAAATATATATATATATTTTTAGTTGTTGATAGACCTTTATTTTATTCATTTATGTATATATGGTGCTGAGAATCAAACCCAGGGCCTCACACATGCAAGGCAACTGTTCCACCACTGAGCTACTTGATTTGATGATACTTTTTAGAAATCCTACCAATCATTTTCTGAGGTTAATTTTAGCTGTTAGATGAGAAGAGACTGTCTACTTATTCTAGCACATAACTAGGGAATAGAAAAGGGAGAAAATAAAATAAAATTGTGCTATGTACAGTCCTAGGTATCTTCATTGGTTTTACTTCAGGCAATCACCACAACATCTTGGGAGCTGGGTTTATTTTACGGAGGAGGAAACTTGAGTTCTCAAATTTAAGTACTTTGCCCAAGTGCACACAACTAGCGTCACACCCTGAAAAATCTAGGGGGTAATTTGCCCTATCATCGCATTCACAGCGCTGTTTCTGCAAAAATTGAGAAGCGGCAGAGGATTGATCCTATAGCAAAGCAAACACACATCTCTCTGGGTCCCCCTTCCGCATCTGAGACGTCGTAGCTCAGGAGGCCAGGGCTTCTGTTGTCGCCTTTCAATCACAAACTAGGCAAGAACAATGAGGTGACAGTTACAGCCTTTTTCAGCCAGCGGAACGCAGGTGCTGGGGCCTTCAGGCGCGGAGGGGACCCGAGAGGGACGGACTCACGGCCTGACAGTTGCCTGGTAACGCCCGCTGGGGGAGTTCTAGCGTAATAAGGTCCCAGAGAAGTATCCCCGGCCCTGAGCGAGACCCGGTGGCCCGTTCTCTCGGTGCGAGTGGCTTGTCCCCGCGGCTTGGCCGGCTAGGGCAGGGGAAATGTTGCAGGAGGAGTCGGATCTGTCCCTCATTATTGCCCAGATAGTCCAAAAGCTTAAAGGCTCCAATCTGTACGCCCAGCTGGAACAGCAGGCCTGGGTAAGTGGGGCCGAGTGGGAAGGGATGGAGACGGGCGGGGCCGCGGGGACGTCTCGTTTCCTCCGCGCTCCCCTCGCCCGAGCTGTCCTGTTGGACTCTGGAGCCTGAAACCTCTTTTACCAGTGCTCAGCCGAAGGCATGGGATGAGAGATTTTAAAAAGAAGGGTGGGGCGCATCACGCCTTTCTTCAGGCCAGAGAGGAGCTGAGGCTACTCATTCATTAGTCTGTTCTCGTGATTTTGCGAGATCTAGTTTGTTCAGCTGTTTATTAAATGTAGCTTGGACCAAGGCTTCCCTCACTTTTTTTGCCTTGTGGGTGGATTTGGGACGTAGGTGTTTCTCCCACACCCGGTCTCTGTATACTTTGTTGAGCTTTATCTTCCCTGCAGTGATTTTCCCTCGATTAGTCCACCTCGCTTTTATTGAGTAATTTGTAATGCGGTAGGCTCTGCGAATGCATAGATTGAGACTTTTGCTTTTTTTTTTTTTTGGTGTGATGTCATGTAAATGGAATCATAGAGTATGTGAATTTTTGTGCAAGCTTTCTGTCATTTAGCATAAGGCTTTTGAGATTCATCCATACAGTTGATATTTCAGTAATTCTGTTCCTTTTTATCAATAAATAATATTTCTTTGTTTGGATGTCCCACGATATCTGGGTTGATTACTGATTAAAAAAGTAAAGTTGATATATATATTCCAGAATAGGTTTTTGCTTGGATATTTATTTTCTTTTTTCAAATACCTAGGAGTGGAATTGCTAAGTCCTATGATGGCCTCCAAGCTTTTCCTAAGTGGCTATACCATTTTACATTCTCATCAGCAATTAGGAAAATTCCAGATGTTCTAAGTTTTTAATAGCAAGTGAGGGTGCTTTTTTACTTATTACTTCTGATTGATTCATTTTATTAATTACACTCCTCTAGTAGGAGCATAGTGGTATTTCCCTAGTGACAAATGACATTAAACCTTTCTCATGTGCTTATATCTTCTGTGGTGAAGTAGTCTTTTCAAATCTTTTGCCCATTTAAAAATTTGTGTTGTCTTTTTATTGTTAAATTGCAAAGATTCTTTATGTATGATACAATTCTTTCATTAGATATGCATCTTGCAAATATTTTCTCCTAGTCTGTACCTTGTATTTTCATTTTCTTAACTGGGCCTTTCAAAAACCAAAATTTTAATTTTGATAACATAAATTTTTTAGCCATTTCTTTCTTATGATTTGTGCTTTTAGTGCCCTAAGAATCTTTGCCTAATGCAGAGCCTCATTTTTTAAAATGTTTGTTTTAATAGTTTTATAATTTTGGTTTTTATGTTTAGGCCTGTGATCCATTTTCAGGTAATTTTTTAAAACAATGCAAGATAAAGCCTCCCCACCCCTTTCCCTCTGTATAAATGTCCAGTATTTCCAATATCCATTTGTTTACAAGCCTATCCTTTCTCCATTGATTTCCTTGGCAACTTTGTTGAAAATCAATTGTGGCTGGTGCTTTATTCTGTTCCATTGATCAATTTGTTTCTTATTATGCCAGTACTACACTATCTTGAGTTTTGTAACTTTATGGTAAGCTTTCAAATCAGGTCCTTCAACATTGTTTCTCTTTTTCAAAATATTTTCTAAACTTTATATGGTAAAGCAAAGGACTTTAGAATCAACTTTTAAATTACTACTATATTTTTTAGGATTTGGATTAAGATTATGTTGAGCCTGTAGAAAAATTTTGGGAGAATTAACATCTTAACAATATTGATTTTTCTGGTTCATGAACATAGTTTACCTTTTCACATATTTATATCATCTTCATTTTTTTCTTGTCAGTGTTTTGTAGTTTCAGTATCCATATCTTGTATACTTCTTAAGATTTTTCTCTAAGTATTTCATGTTTTTGATACTAAGTAATAATTTTCTAATTTCAATTACCAATTGTTTATTGTTGGTACACTGAAATAAAATTGATATTGATCTGTCTACCATGTGTTTAATAAAGGACTGAGACCTTGCCGAACTTACTTGTTAATTATAGCACCATTTTTGTAGATTATATAGGATTTTCCAGGTAGGTGTAGTGTGTATAAAGACAGTTTTGCTTTATCTTTTCTGTCTGTATGCTTTTTATTTCTTTTTCTTATCTTAATTGTGCTGCATAACACCTCCAGTGCAATGTTGTATAGATGCTTTTTATCAAGGTGAGGAAGCTATCTTCTGTTCCTGGTTTTCTGAGAATTTTATTATGAATGAATAATAAATTTTGTTAAGTACTTTTCTTGCATGTGTAGAGATGCTTATGTGATTTTTTCCCTTTCAGTGTGTTGGTAAAGTGAATACTACTGACTGACTTTGAATATTTCATCAATTTTGCATTCTGAGATAAATTGCACTTTGGTCTGATGCATTATTCTTTTAATGTACCTTTTGATTCAGTTTACTGATGTTTTGCTGAATATTTTGTGGCTTTATTCATTAAATATACTGGTAGTTTTCTTGTAATATTTTTATCTGGTTTCGATATTGGGTAATGCTGATCTTGTAAAATAAGATGGGAAGTATTCTCTTCTACTTTCTGGAAGAATTTGGGAAGCATTACCTTTATTTCCTCTGAAAATGTTTGATAGAATTCCCAGTAAAGTCACAGGGATTGAGAGGTTTGTGTGTGTGTGTGTGTGTAGAAATGTTTTTAATAAAAAATTTAATTTTAAAAATATATGTAGGGGGCTGGGATTGTGGCTCAGTGGTAGAGCACTTGCTTTGCATGCATGAGGCACTAGGTTTGATCCTCAGCACCACATAAAAATAAATAAAATAAAGATATTGTGTCTTCTACAACTAAAAAAAATTTAAAAAAATATATATGTTTTATATATATAGGCTATATGTTTCTTCTTGTAACATTTAGTGATTCTTTTTTTTTTTTGGTACTGGAGATTGAACTCAGGGACACTTGACCACTGAGCCACATCCCCAGCCCTATTTTGTGTTTTATATAGAGACAGGGTCTCACTGAGTTGCTTAGCGCCTCACCCTTGCTGAGGCTGGCTTTGAACTCGCGATTCTCCTGTCTCAGCCTCCCTAAGTGCTGGGATTACAGGCTTGCACCACTGCACCCGGCTTTTAGTAGTTCTTAATGTTTCCAAGTTATCCTCATAGAAGTAGAGAATAGAATCGTGGTTACCAGAGGCTGGAAAGGGTAGGGGGATAGAGAGGGGTTCACTGAAAGGTACAAAAAATGCAATTCAATAGGAGGATTAAATTCTACTCTGTAGCACAATAGAGTTAACTATAATTAACAATAATTTATTCAAAATAGAGGATTTTGTATGTTTGAACAAAAATGATGAATGTTTGAGGGGATGGATATGATAATCACCTTGATTTGATCATTGCTTATTTTATACATGTGTCAAAACATCACAGCATATATCATGAATGTGTGCATTTGTGTGTCAGTTAAAATTTAAAAAATCAGTAAAAGGTGGTACTTAATCTACATTATCAAATTTATTCACAAGAAATTGTTTATATCATTCCTTTATTTCTCTTTTAGTGATAGCTCCTCTTTTATTCTTGATATTATAGTGTTTTATCTCTTTTTCTTAATTAGTCTGCCTAGACAGTTATCAATTTTATTGATGTTTTCAAAGAGCTAGCTGTTGTCTTCGTTGTTTTTCTGTTTTCAATCTTTTTTTCTTATTATGTTTTTCTGCTTGCTTGGATTTAATTGCTTTTTTATAGTCACTTAAGTGGAAATTTATATTACTGATTTGATACTCTTTTCTTCTTCTACTATAAAACTGTAAATTTCCCTCTATGTACTGTTTTAGCTAAATTAAGATATATTCTGTTGCATTTTCATTTAAAAAATTCTGCTCTGACTTTGTCTTTGATTCATAGCTGTCTTAAAGGGCATTGTTTAGTTTTTAAGTTTTAGGAAATTTTACTGATACTTTCCTCTGATTTCTGGTTTAACACTGTTAAGATCAAGAACATAATGTGCATGTTTTCAGTTCTTATAAATTTGTTGAAGTTTTGTTTATTACACAGAATAAATTCTATTTTGTTGAATGTTTCAGGTACCCTTGAAAAGCACTTTCATTCTGCTGTTGCTGTTCTATAAATATCATTTAGGTCAAGCACTAAAATTGATAATTTTTTTCAAGGTACTGTTCTATAAATGTCAATTAGGCCAAGTATCTAAGATGGATAATTTTGTTCACTTATTCTGTGTGTTTATTGAGTATGGGGCTTCAGACAGTATAGCCAAGGGTCAGGCTAGGTTTGGGTTTTGTTGTTGTTACCTTTGGTGTTCCACAGGTTTCAAGTTCCTGCAGTGGTGGGCTTCTGTTACCTACTACTTAAAATAGGTCCTAGGGAATGAGAGAGTTTGTCTTAGTGTTTCTCCCTCATCCTCACCTTTCATCCATCTCTGCTTGCCTGTTACTTAGAGGGAGGTATTTCCTCATGCTTTTGTTCTTCCCCAGCAGTAGTCATTTTTAGTCAGTGCTAGACTCTTGTTAGGTGCAGGAGTTCTTTATTCTCCCGTCTCAGTCCATGTAGTTTGTTCTTGGTGTGGGTCTTTCTTACCTTTGACATGTTCTGTCCTGTTTGGTAACCAAACTGTGCCTTGTATCAGGTATGTGCCTTATATCTGTGGCAGGCATTGGGTGAAAGAGACACCTGCCCTTCCCTAGTGTTAGTTTATTTCTGCTTTGTATTGCTATAGTATACTTGGGCCAAGAGCTTTTGCAACTATCCCACAGCAATAGATTACTGCATTGTCTTTGGAATGGGGGGGGGGATTTCTGAACCCTCTGCTAGTGATTAAGGCCTTTTCCTTGCACATGAGAAGAGAGTTTGGTCATTAAATGGTTTCATGAATATTCTACACTGGTAGCCCAGCCCTTCTTACACATTTGTGCCACAAACATGTGCTCTCTCTGAGTGTTCCTGCATTGCCAAAATCTTCTGTGAGCCTGGTAGAGACAAATGGATAAGAGCATCCAAATGAGTGAATTCTTTCTGCTTCTGAATTTGCCCAGCTACTCCAAACTGACATGCTGGCCCATACTCAGTGTATAATAGGGAACATATAATAGAAACATATTCTTCTTGCTTTCTTGTATGGTAGCTTCCTTTTCCTTCTGTGTTCCACCAAAGGTGAAAAAGTCTGACATCCTATCTGTGCTTTGAGGAGCTTTTTCTTCTTTGGAATTTAGTTCATTTGGGGTTTTTTTTTTTGATGGTTTCAAAGTTATGATTTTTGTTGATTGTACTTTTTTTTTCTCATTGTTAGATTGAGAGTAGCATTCTCTTACAATGGTTTTCTACAATGGAGTTAGCAGAATAATTTTTGAGATTGCAACTGTGTCATGAGAAAGAAAGATTGGTGTGTGATTTTCTTTCTTGTAATATCTTTGTCAAGTTTTTTTTTATCAAGGTTATGCTGGCCTCATAAAATGAGCAAGAAAGTGTTACCTCCTTTTTTTATTTCCTGTTCTCTGCAAGAAAATTTTGAGATTTGTTATTTTTTAAGTGTTTGGAAGAATTCGACAAAGAGGCCTGTGTCTGGAGTTTTCTATTTGGGAAGTTTTCTTTTTTAAATGAATATACTTTAAAAAAATTTTTTAGATGTTGATGGACCTTTATCTTATTCATTTATTTTCAAACTCAGTGCTTCACATATGCTAGATAAGCGCTCTACCACTGAGCTATAGCCACAACCCTTATACTTTATTTTTAGAATAGTTTTAGGTTTACAGAAAAACTGAGCAGAAAGTGCAAAATTCCCTATCTCCCTCTCCCTTGCACGTAGTTTTCTCTATCATTCACATCTTACATTGATGTGGTACATTTCCTACAGTTGACTGGTATTGATTTATTATTTGTCACTAAATTACATTAAGTTTCACACTCGCCTAGTCCTAGGTTCAATCCCAGTACTGTAAAAAACAAAACAGGGGCTGGGGTTGTGACTCAGTGGTAGGGTGCTCCCCTTGCACATATAAAGCACTGGGTTCAATACTCAGCACCACATAAAAATAAGTAAAAATTAAAAAAGGTATTGTGTCCATCTATAACTAAAAAAAAATTAAAACAAAACAAAAAAATCTGGCCAACAAATACATAAAAAATGTTCAACACCATTAACAATAAGGTAAATAAATACAAATCAAAACTACCCTGAGATTTCATCTCACTCTGATCAGAATGATAATCATCAAGAATACAAATAATAATAAATGCTGGTGAGGATGAGAGGAAAAGGTATACTCATACATTGTTGGTGGGACTGCAAGTTAATATAACTGTTCTGGAGAGCAGTATGGAAATTCTTAAAAAAATAGAAGTGGAACTTCTGTATGACTCTCCTTGGTATGCATCCAAAAGAACTAAAAACAGCATACTGTAGTGATACAACCACATAATTGTTTATAACAGTGCAACTCACAATAGCCGATAAATAGTCAGCCCAGCTGCTGGTCAATAGGTGATGGATAAAGAAAATGTGGTATATATACCCAATAGAGTTTTAACTAGCCATAAAAAAGAATGAAATATGACATTTACCAGTAAACGGATGGAACTGGAGAAAACATGCTAAGTGAAATAAGCCAGAATTAGAATATCAAGTGTTGAATGTTATATACAAAAGCTAAAGCAAAGTAAGTGGAGTGAGATGGGGTCAGATATCGTAAAGATGGGGAAGGTCAGTGAAGTAAAAGATTGAGTAGGGGGAAAGGAGGACTGGAAGGGGGAAGAAATACAGAATAAATTTGACAAAATTACGCTATGTGCATGTACAAATGTACTACAGTGAATTCCACCTTTATGTGTACCTATAAAGCACCAATTAAAAATATACAAATGAGTGCAAGGTAGACTAGTAGAGTAGAAGAAAGGGAATATGGGGAGGGAGGAGGAAAGGGAAATGGGGGACACTGGGGACTGCATAGAGTAAATTAAATTCCATAAATGTATGATTATGACAAAATGTCCAACTATTATGTGCAACTGTAATGTCCCAATAAAAGCAAAAAATAAAAAAAATTGTCTTATATTTTTGTTCAAGTCCATTATCAGATGTATTTTGCAAATATTGTCTCCAAGTCTGTGACTAGTCTTTTTATTCTCTTCCGTAGTTTTCTTAGTAGGGTTTTAGTTTTAATGAAGTCCAGCCTGTCAGTTTTTTCTTTTATAGCTTGTATATTTCACTAAACCAAACGCCACCTGGTTTTACTCTTATGTTATCTTCTAGAAGTTTTATAGTTCTATGTTTTATGTGTAGGTTTATGATTCATTTGGAGTTCATTTCTATGAAAGCTATAAGGTCTATGTCTGGATTCTTTTTCTTACCAATTCCACAACATTTTGATTTTTTTAACTTTATACTAAGTCTTAAAGTTGGTGGTGTTAATCCTCCAACTTTGTTCTTGAATATTGTATTGGCAAGTTTTAAGTAACAGATTCAGATATAATACATACAGGAATATTCAGATGTTCTATTACTTCTACTATGTGTATTGTAAGTTGTGTTTTTCAAGGAATTTATCCATGTAAATTGTAAATCATTGGCCTAAAATTTTCTAGTAAATTTTAATTTTTTTTTTTTTTTAGTGTCTGAAAGACTTTTTCATTTCTGGTAATGATGATTGTGTTGCATGTGTGTATGAACAGTTTTTCTAGGGGTTTATCAATTTTATTAATCTAATCAAAGATCCAATTTTTGTTTTGCTGATTTTTTATTAATTTCGCCAGATTTTTATTATTAATTTCCTCTTACAATTTTAGGGTGGAGGTGCAGGGGAAGTGAACCCAGAGGCACTTAACCACTGAGGCATCCCCAGTCCTTTTTATTTTTTATTTTGAGACAAGTCTCACTAAGTTGCTTAGGGCTTTACTAAGTTGCGGAGGCTGACTTTGAACTTGTAATCCTCTTGCCTAAGATTCCTCAGCCATTGGGATTACAGGCGTGCACTAGGATGCCGGCTAATTTTCTCCTACTTGCTTTATGATTGATTTGCTATTCTTTTTCTAAGCCTTGAGATGGAAGCTTAGATCATTAATTTGAAGTCTGTCTTCTTTTCTGAAATATACAGTGAAGATTATAATTTTCCATTTAAGCACTATTTTAACTGCATCCCACAGTTTAAATGAGTCATGTTTTTATTATAATTTTATTCAAAATATTTTAAAATATTAGTGTTATTTTGAAATTTAACACTAGTATTATTTGAAAGTATATTGCTTAATTTCCAAGCAATTGAGCTATTCGTTTTATATTTTTGTTGTTGATTTTAATATTTTGTTGTTGATTTCTAGGCTGAGGCATGCTTTGCTGATTTGCTTCTTCTTGATTTGCTGAGGCTTGTTTTATATAGTCACTTTTGCTGAATGTTCCATGTGACCTTATAAAAAGTATGTATACTGTCACTATTGGATCAGATTATGTGTATATATCACTGAGGTCAAGTTGCTATAATTATTATATTTAACTCTTGTATATTCATATTGTATCTTTTTTCTGTTTATTTCAGCTAATGAAAGAAATGTTAGAATCACCCACCATGGCTATGTATAGTAGTCCTCTCTTATCCATGGGGATATGTTCCAAGACCCCCATGGAATGTCTAAAACCAAACAGTACTCAATCCTATATATACTATATTTTTCCTATACATATATACCTATGATAAAGTTTAATTTATGTATTAGACAGTAATAAATGAACAATAACTAATCCTAAAGTAGAACAAATTTGTGGATAAAAGATTTATTCTTATCATAGATATTTGCAACATCAGCATATGATTTCTTTTCTTATTGAGAGATGGCACATTTTTGTTTAAAAGAAGCACTTTATGGCTTCCCGTTACCATGCCTGAACTGATAACATCACTATCTTGCACTTTGGGGCCATTATTAAGTAAAATATGGATTACTAGAACACAAGCACTGTGTCAGTGTGACAGTAGATCCAATAACCCAGAAGGCTACTAAATGACTAATGGTGGGGTAGTATGTACAATGTGGATATGTTGGGTAAAGGGATAATTTGCATTCTAGACAGGATGGAATGGCACAAAATTTCATCATGCTATGTAGAATGGCATACAATTTAAAACATGAATTCTTGGTTCTGGAATTTTCCATATAACATTTTTGTATCAGAGTTTACTGCAGGTAACTGAAACCATAGAAAGTGAAATGCGGATAAGGGGGAAACTACTGCATTTCTCCTTTAATTCTTTCCAATTTTTTGTTTATATATTTTATGGCTATTTGTATTAGTTGTACATAGATTTATATTGTGATATGTTCCTTTTGGATTAACCTCTTATCATTATGAAATTTCCCTCTTTATCTTTAATATGGTTCTTTGTGGGAGAGAGCTGGCCTGAGGGCTTCCGCAGTACATAAGTACAACAATATCAGGTTTTTCAATCATGTGCTTTTGGCCATAGTTCCATAATGTAACAATAGCCGCATTCCTGTGAATAGCAGCAAGGTGCTAATGGAATAGTCACACCCTATGCACCCTGTAGCGCTTGGAGGACAAAGGGCCTCATAGCATATATAAAGAGGGACCTGAGCTCAATAAAGAAGAGTCTCTTGCCTTGTTCTGTGTGTGTGTGTGAGTGATTTGTCATCCGAGGCTCCCTCGCCTGACTCGGTTTCCCTTTGTGCTGGCGTGGGCGCTGGCAGTTCTTGCCTTATGGTATTAGTATATCTACATTTGCTTTCTTTTAGTTAGCAGTTGTATGGTGTGGTTTTTTTCCTTTTATTTTCACCCTCTTTGTGACTTATTATTTAAGGTGTGTTTCTTGAAAGCATCATCCAGTTGTTTTTAAAATCTAGACTGACAATTATAGTCTTTTAATTGTATTATTATCTATTTATATTTAATGAATTTACTGATATATTTGGTTTCCTGTTTTTCATCTTAATATTTGCTTCTTACTTGGTCCATTGCTTCATGTTGTTTTCTTACTTTATTATATTTGATTATTCAATAATTTTAATATATTTCCTCTCCATTATCTTGTTTTATTAAGTATTGTCTCTAGAAGTTAGTGCATTTTTTCTTGATTAAATGTAATCTCATAAAATTATAACTTTTACTATTTCCCTGTAATGTAATGCCTGAATTTAGAACACTTTACTTGTCCTTCCTTTTGTGTTGTTTTTGACATGCATTTTAAATATGTGTACTCCAAATCCCATAAGACATTACTGTTAGTGTTTTGTATTGTTAATAATTTGGTCAATATTTTTTCACTCTTAACCACATTGTTATCCTTTTTATTTTTTATTATTATGCATTTCCATACTTATTCTAGGATTATCTTTCTAAATTAGCAGTAATTTTCTTCAGCATAATGAGATGTCATTATATTGTTTTGTGTCCTATCTGTTTTCTTTTGAGAAGTCAGCTGTCACTGAATTCATGTATGAGTGTATGCCCCACATCCATCTGGCTGCTTTTAACATTTTCTTTCTGTCTTTGGTTTTCAGCAGACTTGTTAAGCTGCGCTTTTTGGTACGGTATTGTTATTTGTATTATTATTATTATTTACTTAAGGTATTCGGTTTGGGGTTTTGGGACTTCTTAAATACAGAGTTGCTACCTCTCACCAATTTTGGAAAATTATTGATGATTATTTGTTCAAATGTTAATTCTGCCACATTTTTTGGTCTCCTTTCTTTCTGAGTCTCAATTTATACATTAGCTCTTTTCACCAAGTACCACATTTTCTAATAACGTGTTTTTCTGAATTTTCTATAATAGTAATAATAATAATAATAACAACAACAACTATTATTATTATTATTATTCTGTTCAGTTTGGATATTTGGTTCGACTTCTAATTCATTAACCCTATTTCATATCTTTGGTAAATCCATCTAATGAGTTATTATTCATATAGTGTATTCTTTAGTTCAGAAAATTCCAAATGGCTCTTTTTTATGGATGATAAAAAAGATTAGGTGAAATCCTCAATTTTTCATTTATTTTATCAATTTTTTCCTTGTTTTCTTTTTGTTTGTTAATGCTGGGCTTTGAAACACTCAAAATTATTTTAAAGCTTTCATCAGCTTAAAACCAGTATGTGGATCACCCGTGTATCTCTTTCTGTGTTTTTTCTCTTAGTTTTTAGTGACTTTCTTGGCGCGACTTAGTTGACTGCCATTCATTCTGTATGAAAAAACTGTGGAGCCTCCAGATGATATCGGCCCCTGTAGAGAGTCCACCCTCCCCACAAAGGATCAGAGAGTCTTGTGACTGGTTACATTAATTCAGTTAGAGAATGTATTGAGTCTGGGGTTTAGTCTCAGGGTCAATCTTTCTTTGGGTCTTTTCTGTGTTTTCAGGATCTTCAACAAAGGATTTGATATACTCTGTAGATTTTCCCCCCTTGGGTCCCAAGCTCTCTCTCCTTTCTTACTATTTCCCTGCTTAGGTTTTTCACTTTCCACCCTACATAGTTCCAGTGTTCAAAAAAAAATTTGTGAGGAGAAAAACAACCATGTGCTTAAGACTTAAAGTCTCTGCCAAAACTCGACTTCTTTCTTTGTCTACCCTCAGTAGCCATGCACTAGGTTTTGTTCCGAGTTTGACCCAATTCTCAGACTCTTGTCCATGCTCAGAATAGGCTAATAATCCCAAAGAAAATGTTGCTATTGTAGCCAGTTCAGCTCTCAAGATTTTCTCCTGTTACTTCAACTGTTGTTTCTTAGCAACTGTATGTGCCTTCACATAGATTGTGTGTGTGTGTGTGTGTGTGTGTGTGTGTGTGAGAGAGAGAGAGAGAGAGAGAGAGAGAGGTGGGGGGGAGAGAAAGAGGGGAGGCTCTGTTGTTCATTCTAGGAAGGGGTGCTAATCAGCTACCAGCTACTCCATACTACTTGGAAATATATATCTCATTCTATGAGGATTGAACAAGATAATATACCTTTCATAATAAGTGCCATTTAAAAGGAAGCCTGAGTGTTCTTTACAAGTCCAAACAAAATATCACTTTTTAAAAACTTAAATCCTCCATGTTTAAGTCCTCTCATTGATTTTAGAAAACCTAAGTACAAATATGATTTTTAGATCTTTTCCCTGCCAATGAATCTTCTATTTTAGTACATATAGTTAATATTGACTATATTTTAATATATCCTCATATATAGCGAAATATTCTCTAGAAAGGGGAAATATTTTTTGTTTTCTGAATATTCCTGAGTTAATAAGTCAACTGCATCTTAAAATTGAATTTCCTCATTTATCTCCTAGACAATGGGGTGATAGTCTAATTCAAAATTTGATGTTAGTACCATATCAGAATTGTTATTTTGTTTTTTTATGCATTATTTGTATTTAAAATGGATGTTGGATAAAACCCCAAATGTTATTTCTATTCCATTAAAATGTTAATGTCTTGTTACTCAGATTATCATTATGAATAATAGAATTGTGAAAAGATAGGCTTTGAAGAGAGAGGGAATAATACAAACTAATAGGCTGTTATCATTCATCTGAAACCCAGAGCATCTCATTATGGCATCCCTTGCTGAAACTTACAAAATTATATCTCAGACATATAGAATCTACACTGATATTTAAAATTCAATACCGTGATTAATGCTTGATATCTCTTTAGGGTAGGATTTGACCTCCACTAAGGGAAGATCCAGATTGGACTACTGCAGTTGACATGTTAATTAATAATTAAGGGATTCTGTATTTGGCATGAACCAGGAATTGATGTCATACTTACACATTTCTCCTTTGGCTACTTTTGTGTCCTTTACTTTTAATCCTAGAAAGATGGTGAATAAATGAATGATGGCATACAAGATTTCAAAATAAGAAAGTTTTTGTTTTGTTTTGTTTTGTGGTGCTGGGGATTAAACCCAAGGCCTTGTGCATGCTAGGCAAGCACTGTGCCAACTAAGCTATATCCCCAGCCCCAGGAAGTTTTTGTCTACATGCAATATATGTATTTGAGAGATAAGATAAATATTAAACTGTGGGTTTGCTTGTCTAAGTACATTTCTTCTTTTCTTTCAGCATTGAATTTATTAGAAAAAGTCATGTTGGGTTCCTGAATTCGTAAGACCAAGTTGAAATGAGATGGAAAAGACTGGTTATTCAATGTAAACTGAAAACTGAGGCATAAAGTATATCATGAAAGGCTAAGAAGTAAAGATGTAAGCTGGGCACGGTGGTGCATGCCTATAATCCCAGTACTTTGGGAGGCTGAGACAGGAGAATCATGAGTTCAAAGCCAGCCTGAGCAACAGCAAGGCGCTAAGCAACTCAGTGAGACCCTGTCTCTACATAAAACACAAAATAGGGCTGAGGATGTGGCTCAGAGGTCTAGTACCTCTGAGTTCAATTCCCGGTACCTAAAAATATAAATAAAAAAGAAAGATGTAAATGAAGGTGGAGAAGACAGTGCTGGAAGAAAAGCTGATAATCTTGGGGACATCAGCAAAAGAAGGCCAGTGAGGGATCCATCTACAGGGGAGAGAAACCAGAGCAGGACTGGAATTAATACAGGTTGAGTAGAGGCACAGACAGCTTTTGGAGAGCCAGAATCTCCAATTTGAAACTAAAACTTATTCATGGCTCCATTTGTCCACAATGTCTACCAGGATTACAGAAACAAATCTGGTCTACAGTTTTAGAAAGAACCAAATACATATTAGGAAGAAATGGAGATACGTAATTCAACATGTTTTAACTGCGGTAATGTGGTAGTGATGGACTCTTGAAAGAAATTAGATGAAGACCAAACAAAAGCTAATTATAAGGATGTTTGGGAATTGATGTGGGAAAGGGCATTTTATCTTTTTAATTTTCTGATAGCACTTCTCTCTTAGGTTTTTATTTATATCCCTAAATATAGTGTGAGTTTCTCAAAAGAGAGAGGATGCCATGTTTTCCTTTTTATACTCAGCAACTATTACATAGGAATCATTTAATTAATTATTGAAAAAGAAATGAAAATGAATAGGACATAAGTATACTGAAAGGAAATGGAGATTTAAGAAGTCTGGAAAGTTTTCAAGGGGGGAAGGTGGGAGTGGGTTCCTGTTGTAAGAGCAGTGAGAAAGCTAGGCAGAGGGTTTATAGGGTCATTCTAGAACAGGTAAGATTATATAGATTGGATGGGACTAGATTTTTAGAGAGTTATAAATTTCAGAATAAGTTTGCCTTGATTCTACAGGGAGTGAAAGGCTTCCTGAGAGCAGAGTGAAGGAATGGGGTTGTTTTTAGGGAACATTAATCTGGCACTAATGAGCAGGATAGGTAGAATCAGAATCAAGCGCTTTAGTTTCATCCTCTTCTCTTTTCCTTCCTATGTTTCGTTGGATCTTTGGCTGTTGCACAAGCTTGAATGTGCCTGAGACCATTTCCATGCTTTTGCCCAGTGTTTACACTCAGCCTGTATTGCTTTGCTTCCCTTTTCCAATTTCTTTAGTAAGAATTGTTCTTTTTGCTATAGATGCTACCTCTGTTGTAACATATTTTCTTTCTTATACTGGCTTTTAAAATCTTGGCTATCTTCCTTACTATACTAAAAATCAGAGAACAAAAACAATGTCTTAGTCCTCTTCTGTTTCCTGTGGGTTGCAGGTTGCAGGTTGTAGGTCTGTTTAAGAAATCACTAGTGCATAAAAGAATGGCAAAATTCATTAACTAAATGCTATGTAATAGCTACTGTGCTGAATCTTGATATACAAGAGAGAAAAGGCTTTTCTTTAAGAAGCTTATAGCCTTGTGCAGTGGTTGTTAAGGTATGGTCAATGGACCCCTGATGGTCCCTAAGACTACTTCAGAGCATAATTATTGTATAATAATAATAAACTGTTTTTGACTTTTTTAGTACAATGGCAATGGTGATGGTTTCAATTTCTAATATATAAATCAAGACACTAATACCAAACTTTCTAGTAGTTGTTGCATTCTTTACCACCACATACTTACGATGGAAAAAAAAAAGCCAGTCTGACT
Organism: Xerus rutilus; assembly: GCA_028644305.1. Classification (NCBI taxonomy): domain Eukaryota; kingdom Metazoa; phylum Chordata; class Mammalia; order Rodentia; family Sciuridae; genus Xerus; species Xerus rutilus. The sequence goes on along the minus strand of CM053408.1, from coordinate 101,846,907 downwards.
TAAGTGTTCTTGGTGAAACACTAAATAATTAATATTATTAATTATCCATTGAATACACATCTTTATAATATTCTGTTTAATGAATGGAAAGTATGCATAAGTCACTTCTGCTGCATACTGATATAAGATGGTTATCTAGAAAAAAACATTTATGAGCTGAGTTACAAACTGAACTGCTATTTAAAAAACAAAACACTTGAGTAACCAAATCTATTGTTGTTCATACTTATTTATATATATATCAATACATACATATATAAATATATACATGGGTATATATTTATATATGTAAATACATTCCCATGTATATTCTTATTTGTTACAATTCATGTTGTCATTAAAAAATATTTAGCTGATTATTTTTTTTAAATGAGTGAAGTGAGTCTGTCACTTCAAAGGAAAGTTTTATGTGTTGCCAATGACAAAATTCAAGCTTTAAGTAAAAATTAAGGTTTCGGAAAATTTGTATCTGCCACTCTGAACTTGATAGCTTCTCAATATTTAAAAATGTTTTTGATGATATTGGTGGTGATTTTTAAAAATTTTTTTATATTTATTTTTTAGTTGTAGGTGGACAGAATATCTTTATTTTATTTTTATGTGGTATTGAGGATCGAACCCAGTGCCTCACGTGTGCTAAGTGAGCACGCTACCACTGCGCCATAACCCCAGCCTCTTGTGGTGATATTAATGAAAATTACTTTTTGATACTGTTTAATGAAATGTTTCAGCCACATAACTTAGTTAACCAATATGTTTGAACATACATGTTACATATATATATAGACAAGAGGTCAAAGTGCAAGGCAGATCAAGATCAATGTATTTTCATGTTATAGAGTATGAATTTTTTTTTTTTTGGTACTGGAAATTGAACTCAGGGGCACCCGACCACTGAGCCACATCCCCAGCCCTATTTTGTGTTTTATGTAGAGACAGGGTCTCACTGAGTTGCTTAGCACCTCGCCATTGCTGAGGCTGGCTTTGAACTCGCGATTCTCCTGTCTCAGCCTCCCTAAGTGCTGGGATTACAGGCTTGTGCCACCGCGCCTGGCTGAGTATGACAAATTTATAGTTGTCAGATTCCACATCACAACTTAACTTTAGAAAACCACTACTTAATCAAATTTGGTGTACTCTCAAAGGAAAATATCTCCAGTTACCTGAAAAAGATAGCAAAATATTCCTCCTTTTTCCAATATATATGTGTGTGTGTGTGTGTGTGTGTGTGTATGAATGCATATGTGTAAGGCTGGATTTCTGTTTCATGTGTATCAATGTATATCAATTTGTTTCATATATATAATGTATATCAATCAAAACAACACAGCACCACAGATTAAATACCATGGCAAATTCAAGAATACAGCTGTTCTATTAAGCCAGGCATTGAAGAGACTTGCAAAAATGTAATAACAGTGTCTCTTTTATCAGTTTTTATTTCTGAAAATCCAGTTATGTTAAATAAAAATTTTTAAGCTAATATATAAGAGCTTTATTATTCTTATTTTAAAATGAATTGAACTTTTTTATTTTAGTAAAATATACAAAAATAAAAGTTTATCACTAACCATTAAGTGTACAGTTCTTTAGCATTAAGTACATTTACATTGTTGGGAGGTCATCACCACCATTCATCTTCAGAACCTTTTCATCATAACTGAAACCCTGCACTTGTTAAATCATAACTCTTCATCTCCTCCCCCAATCCCTGAAAATCACCATTGTACTTTGTGTCTCTGAGTTTGACTACTGGGTGTAAGTGGAATCATAACATTTTTTTGTGGCTGGTCTATTTCACACAGCATAAAGTCTTGAAAGTTCATCCATGCTGTAGCATGAGTCAGAATTTCCTTCCTTTTAAAGGCTGAATAATATTTCATTGTATGCATAGGCAACATTTTGTGCATCCATCCACTCATCCATCCATATGTATTTGTATTGTTTCCACCTTTTGGCTACTATGAATAATGTTGCTACAAACATTGGTATAGAAGTATGTGTTTGAGTCCTTTCTTTGATTTTTTTCAAGTATGTACTCAGAAATAGAATTCCTCAACCACATTTAATTTTTTAAACTATGGTATTAATAAGCAATTATTTAAAATTATTTGTGTTTTAACTTCTAATGCTATAAGTATCAATACATGTAATTCACATAAGCAAAAACACTCTGGAGTCCTCAATAATTTTTAAGATAATGAAGATCGTAGACTGAAAACATTGAGAACCAGTAGTCTAATGGAAATAGAGAGCTACAATGATCAAAAGACAAGTTGGGCTGGACTCTGCTTAGAGAATGGCCAAGGTGGTAAGAAGACTTGTACAGAGAGAAATTGAATAACCTGGGAATATGTGTGGCCTTCAGAAGAAAAAGTTTAGGGAAGGCACAATAGCTAATATTTGAAGGCTTCTCACAGAAAAGGGATTAAATTTATTTTTCTGTGACCCAGAGAGTGATGGTTGCAGATGTTAAGGGAAGTAAATATTAGCTCATAATAAGGAAGAGCTGTCTAACAGAATAGTTCAACACTGGAATCGACTAAGGTAGGGATATGAGCAATTTCTAGGAGGAAAGCAAGTTTAGAGTTTCTAAGTTAGAGATCCTCGGCCAGAAAGTCACTTGGAGAGAGAAGGCAGGCCTTACAAGGTTAGTTGACATAGAAGAGCTCTGCAGGCCCATCTAACCCTGAGATTCTGTGATTCTTCAGAACGATTGGTGACTCTAAAGTTAACCTGAAAGCTTAGTGAGAAGTGGAGAGGACCAGGCCTGGCTAGAGGGAACTAACTCCCCACACTCCTTTGTGTAGACCTCCCTATCCCCGCAGCATGGAGTGTCCCCTCAGCCTGCTTCACAGTGAGCTAGAAGCATTTTGTTTAAAAGAAGGCTTAATGTTTGTTGTAGATTTTTTAAAAACCTCTACCTTCAACCCTTTGTTCCTTCCCTGACAATCTATTATAAATATTTAGTCCATTTCCATTTGGGCACATCTTATATTACGTGGCCTAAGAATAACTGAAAAATTTTCTATTTGAATAGTTTAGGTAGTATTTTCCCTATTAAATAAAGAAGCTAAGATGTAGAGAAGTTAAATTACTTGACCAAGCTAGTAAATAAGGCCGGGAGATTATTCCAGAACTTTTGATGCCAAATTCTACTCTCATTTAGTCCCCGGTAGTTTTCAAATTGTGCTCTATTATATCCAAAGATTCTGAAAATTCTATTCACTTAAAAACATTTAATTTAAAAGTTATGGTAAGAACATTCTTGCGAATGCATTAAGTATCAAACCTTTAGTGCATTATTCACTACTCTGCTTCCAAATTAACTTGCTTATGGATAGATCCCAGAAAAAAAACTCTCTTTTTAAATCTCTCTCCATATGTTTGGGACAGCTTATAAATATGCCATGGATGAGAAAGAATATAATGCTGTGCTCGTTTTAAAAAATATTTGGGCTTACACGTGGTTTCTCAAGGTGCACTGTACAAGTGAGGATACTATTGCGGCAGGTTTGCTGTGCTTGGTGTTGGCCATGGAAAGGACAAGTGTATGTGCTCAGTGCTGGACCCTGTCATGGTATGCAGCTGTTACATGACATCTGAGCCAGTAACACACCATGTGGCAGTAATACCATGTTATACATAATTTTAGCAGTTATAAGGATTGGAAGCTCTTTGTCTGACTTTTATGTTTGTGATAAATAATTTTGGAATTTGTCATTCAAATAACAATTCCTAACTACTTCTCTTTAAATTTCTTGTACCAGTTTAATTTGGGACTGTGCTGAGGTTGCCAGGAAAGCTATTAAAAATGCTCGTGTTTACCTCTGTGAATCAAGATTTTTCTCTATATGAGCAACTGAAACAATATGAAAATAAATCAGATATTGAGGCCATATCACAATAAAGCTATACCTTTTTAGTGTTAATTATGACATTAGCCATTGATAAAAGAGCCTTCTTTGTTCTCATTGTATGGTAATACTACTTTCAATGTATTTTATACAGTAGAATTCCTAGTAATATTTAGATTTTATTTGCAAAAAGAATTATGTTGCCAAGTCATCATGTACCAGAATGATTGTACCTTATCATGTTGTCCTCCTTGTCCTCACTGTCCTGAGAGTGATGGTTTTTTTTTTTAAAAAAAACTTCTTGGTAGTGCTAAGGATCAATTTCAGAGTCTTGGGTATGCTAAGCAAGCGCCCTACTGCAGAGCTACAACTGTTCTGCTTTTAGATCTCAAATCAGATGGTTAGTGAATTTGGTTTGCCTTTAGTATAAAAAGTATGTCTAGGAAGTCTAGCAACTTTGAAATACTAAAAATGTTTAGAAAGATAAACCATGTTTTTTTTCCTCTTAAAATTCTTTATATTGTGCTCTCTGAATCATTTCTAAATACAGGCTAGTAGAAGAAAGCTTATTTCCTTTTGTCTTGGTTATTTTGAATAAAGAGGAGAGATTTTACAGCTTTTAAGATATTGGCTGGGAACAAAAGATTAGAAACCACTCTATTCAGTTAAAAATAATTTTATGAAGTTCCTTGTTTGTTTTGGGAGGAACTTGGCTAAAAAGAATAGAATGATGTGATTTTGTTAAACAATAATATCAGGATAGTACTTGGGATGCAAAAATGAAGAAGACCTGGCTCTTGTCCTTGAATTTGTAGTCTAGCCAGAAAGACAAGTGAACATTACCTTGTAATGTAGCAAATACGATCACAGAGGAACAATGTCCTATCTTTGCTGGAAGAGTTGGGAAAGGAGGTGATATCTGAGGGATGTCTTAGAAGCTAGTGGTTGTTTCCAGGTGGCGAGAAAGCCCTTCTATCTGAGGAAAACAACAGAAATAAAATCTTGGAGCCCTTCAGGGACTTGGCAGTTGGGGGATAAGTAAATACAGTTCACGGCAATAGAGAGTGAGTGTGTGTGGTGGGGAGGTGCGAGAGGACAGAGGCGGAGGTGTTGCTCTGGGTGGAGCAGCAGTAGGAGATGAATTTGTAGGGAGAAGTTGGGTCTGCATTGTGAAGGGCCGGGCATGCCTATTGAAAAAGTTAAACTTCTGCGTGTTATGGAGAACCACAGCCAGGACAGACTTGTATTTTTAGAAATAAAACACTGGAAGATGCATTGTGAAAGGGAGAAAATTGTTCCTTCATTCCATAAACATTTATTGAGTACTTCCAACATGAAATTAACTATCCTAAGTACTTAGGATACAACAGTAAAAGAGAAAAAGATGTCTACTGTAGCTGAGTTTACCACTTTCAGTGTAATGAGGTATATAATATGCCAGTAAACATAGTAAATCAATTAATCATACAGCATATTAGGAGGTAATAAATGCTAAGAAAGAAGAAAAATAGAGTAAGGGGGCTTGGGAATGCCACATGGGATGTGGCTGCAGTTTAAGTAAGGTGGCAAGATGTCCAGTTCAACAGCTGTAGCAGTGATCCAAATAAAGAGTGATGAGGACGTAGACTAGAGGTGGGACTTTAAAATAGAGAAAAGGAATAGAAGACAAATTTCTTCTTTTTCTTTTTTGAACCTTTTTATTATAAAATAGAATTCCCCCAAAATTTTAAAAATCCTGCACAAGTCTATAATGCATTGTTTTAAGGTGAATGACTGTGACAACCACCCTATAAAGAAGTGAAACTGTCAACCACACCAGAAGCCCCACCATTTGCCCATCCCTGTCACCAACCTTGCCCTCTCTGACAATCTGATGTTTATGCTAATCACCTTTCTGAATTTCTTGATAGTTTTATTAACCAAATGTATATCCCTGGGTTTAGCTTAGTATTGTCAATTAAAGAAGTTGTGATAAGTTTTTTAAGTCTAAATTCATAAGTTTCCTCCCTTTTTCTTTACAATTTACTATTTGAAGTACTAGACTGTTTGACTTTAGAGACTTCTACAGCTTGGATTTTTCTGATTCTAAATTCATTGTGCCACTCAACTTGTTCTCCTATTCTTTGTATGTCTTATAAATTGAGAGCTGGACCCAAGGCTTCATCAGCCTCTGGCTCAGCTATATAGGTAGGTAGTAGACTATTCTTTCATTGCAAAGTATATACTGTTTGGTTGTCTCTTTTACAATGTTTAATAGCTATTTCTGCTTAATACCTAGAATTAGCAATTCATTGGTGTTGGAAAATTGTGAAATTCTAATTATATCATTATCTCTTTGAGTTATTAGCTGTAATACTTTTATAAAGAGACATTTCCCTTCATTTACTATCTGGTTACCTAGTGGTATAGTTCCATAGGAAAGATAGGTTAAATGCCTTATTATTTATTAACTAATTTTCAAGGCACTGAATTAGTTCCCTGTCATTTACAGTTTTGGTTAATGTCAACATAGTGTGACATTGTAAGACAAAGGAGTGCTAATTGGTGAGTTTTAAAAACTAATAGCTGCCACCTCCTATCTTTTCATATCTCAGCTACTATATATTGGATTTGGCAAAAGCCATCTCTGATTTAGCTCCTGTTTTAAAATTGGATCATCATGTGTTCTGGAGGATATTTGTTAGCTATTTTGGGGTTCTCTTGCATTCACATACATCAGCTAATCTCATTGATCATTTCCATCTATTTCTTCTTGTACAGATGTTAATACCATACAGATCTTGTTACTGTTGGTTTGTCCCAGCTGATTGAATTTTGAGTTCATGGGGGATATCTTACCGCTTAATTTTGTTACAAATGTTTTCCTTGGGGTTTTGGTTATCTAGTTACTTGGTCAGTTTGTTCCCTGCTATAGAAATCAGGGAGATTAAAAACAAAACCAAAATAAACAAACGAAAAAATCCAACCCATTGCTACCAGTACCATCTTCCAAAAAAAGTGTTGAGTTATGGAAGAATAGGGTGGAATTGAGAATAACTTTGACATTTCTGACATGGAAGATCTGGTGGGTGATAATTTTATTGATGAAGTTTTAAAAGTAGAAGAAAGGAGCAAAGTTGTAAGTGGAAGACAAGCTCAGTTTTTGATTTATTAGGTTTGAAATGTTTATGAAACACCCAAATGGAAATGTCTTCTTAAGACCTCTGCTTCTTGAATTTGACAGAGCGAGCTAAGTGATGAAACATCAACAACTTGGGAGTAAGAAAAGCCATTACAAGTAGGGAAATATATTATTTGTGGTAAAATTGAAGCATGAGAAACCAGTAGAATAGGAAGCATGAACTTGAAGATGAAATACACATTAATAATAAACATTTAAAAACTGGCAGTTTTAAAGTGTTTTTCATAAATATATACAACAAATACGTATTTACATTGAGGAGCAATCCAAAGCCCAAGACACTGTATAAAGATAGATTTACATAGATACAACTTGTGTTTTGGTCATTAGGTGTAGGTGCTGTATCTGTTGGATACAATATTAAGGGAATGAATATATAAAATCTGATGTTAAGTATTCATAAACTGTAATTTTTATATTTTGAGTAGATTATAATATACTATCATGGAAACTCTGTTTTAAGAATATGTAAGAAAGTCTTTCTCTTATGAGTTATAGATATTTCTAAGGTACTGTACACCTCAAAGTGAATTTTTCAAATAGTACTCACATTTGGACATTCCTTTTTAAAAATTGCATTAACATTATATATCAACCACAAATGATTCACTTTTGATCTCTGTCTTTTCTTCTTTTTCAAAAAAACTAGGCCAGCCTTCAGAGACCTGAGATTAAACTTGAATCACTCAAAGAAGACATTAAGGAATTCTTTAAAGTATCAGGTTTGTATTTTTTCTAAGTCTTTAAGTGTCCCCAGACTTCTAGTTACTCATTCAAAATTGTAAAAACTATGCTGAATAGGTTTCTATTTAAGGAGAATTGGAACTATCAGACATTTTAATAAAATGGTACAAATACAAGGAACACTCTGTGAATGACTGCTTTGCAATAATCACTTTTAAATGCATTTAAAAATTCTTCTTGCAAAATATGTCCTTAAGGTAGTAAGTATATCCTTAGTTAAGTACCTTATCATTTTACTTTTCACCTGTGGCTTTTTTCTTTCTACATTTTTTCTACCTCTTTTCTGTGTTTTCAAACAAAAAGAAAATCCTGATTTGTTTTTATTTTTGCAGAACAAGAAAGTTTCTCTATAGAAACCCCTGCATGTGGAAATTGAGATATTAAATGATTAACTCATAATAATCAACATCTGTTGTCCAATAATTTAGTGACTAGTTAATTATAACTAGTTACTTGTGCCTGTGTAGGTCAGGTGCCAGACTTTCTTGCCTTCTCGTTGGCACATTTGTCATAGCATGAGTAGTACAATGTCCAAAGATTTTGGCATTCATGGAGCACCTTGATAGAGGAAGAAGGAAATGTTTCTCCCCAATTGAGAAAATGGCACAACAGTTTAAATTTAAAAATTATATCATGTTGATGACTTTGCTACTCAGTATTAGCCAACAGTCATGGTAAATGTGTAGTCATTCCTTAATAGCACGTGTTACACAGCAGTTAGCAGTTGACAAAGTTCTTTCACAAATGAATCTGATGCCAAAGTTTTAGTAAGTTAAATTTCATTAAGATGTACGTTATTTAATGAATTTTCTGTTAATGTATTTTATTTGTTTTTTTAATTCCTTAAAAACAGGTTGGGAGAAGAAACTTCAGAATGCTGTTTATAGTGAACTGAATGTGTGAGTTTTTCCCACCTATTTTGAGATATTGTTTTATCTAGCTATATTTATTTTCCAAGTAACAATCAAGTTATATTTAAAATGCCTACTTGCAAGTCTTGCTTGTTTGGGATATCAAAATGTATTTTGTGATGTCCTAAGGATACGGGTCCTGAAGTCTATGAAATACTATAGTTCATTTTAGCCTAATTCATTATCGTATGAAGTTATAGAAGTAGCTGTAGATGACTAGGAATTATGTCATTTGTATTAAACCCATATCTGTTTCTGAGTATGTGATTCATGCTGTTGTGGAAATGTTTTACCTTTTACCTTTGTCAGTTAATTATGAGAGGATTTCCTTTTACCCTTTGTAGCTCAGAGAGCACTGATGTATCCTCTCAAACACAATAAACATGCTCCTGAGGGCAAAAAAACATATATATATATTACTATGTATGCTCATTGTATTATTATTTCTCATTAGTATTTATATGGCATTTCAAGTAAGTAAATGTAATTAAAAATTACTACAGTTTTGCCTGAGAATTAATAATGAATAGATTGGTTTTTGTTATCCCTAAGAATTTTATATTAACAATGTATTCATTTAGAATAATTAGGGACTGTTTCTCCTAACATTTCAGATAACTGAAGCTTACTAACATTCTTTGTATTATCACAATTTTATATATTACACTTTTTTTATATCTATACAGACTGACTAGTCTAAAAACAATTGCCCTTTTTCTTTGGCAAAATTGGTATCATCATTAAGAACATCAGTGTGTGGTTTTTTTGTTTGTTTTGTTTTTTTTTGTACTAGTGGTTGAACTCAGTGACACTTTACCACTGACCCATATTCCCAGCTCTTTTTTTTTAGATTTTAGTTGTAGATAGACACAATACCTTTATTTATTTATTTATTTATTTTTTATGTAGTGCTGAGGTTCAAACCCAGTGGCTCACTCGTGCTAGGCAAGTGTTCTCCCACTGAACTACAACCCCAGCCCCCGCCCAGCCCTTTTTAATACTTTATTTAGGGACAGGATCTCACTGAGTTGCTTAGGGTCTCCCTAAGTTGCTGAGGCTGGCTTTATACTTGTGATCCTCCTGCCTCAGCTTCCTGAGCCACTGGGATACAGGTGTGCACCACCGGGCCTGGCAACATCAGTGTTTTCATTTATCTAGATTTACCATCAGGGTCTCTTAAATCATGTAGAACTGTTTGCCATCACAAAAAATACAGATCCAGAATGTTAGCTTTTATAGTTTATTCAACATTCTATTATTCATAAATTACTTATTGAGTGACTATCATGTACCATGTGCCAGTACTGTGCTAGGCACTAGGGATATAGAAAGTAAACACAATTCCTGCCTTCATGGAGTTTATAGTCTTAGTTCTTATGTCTGTTGTTTTTGTTTTGTTTAGCATATTTACTGCTATCACTTTGTTTCTAATTTCTAACACTTCCATCTCTAACTTGCCCTCTCTAATCTATGATTAACTGGGAAGTAAGATTACACGGTTTAATCAGATTATTTCCAATTTTTTTATATTTCTGCAATTAAGAGACTCAGATGAAGGCCTGTAGACATATGCTTTAGATACACATTTTTTTTCTAAATTTATATTTACTTCTTTGCTTATCACTGTCTTCCCCGTTGGTTTTTGTGTTCTTAAATAACATCAACTGTAGGTTCTACCAATTCATTGAAGTTGACTGTGACTATACTTTGGTGTTACTAGTAATCGAAGGAATAGATGTTTATCATGACAATAAGGTTTTAAATTCACAGTGTATAATTGAGCTGCCTCTTATGTATAATTCCAAATATTGTATTTCCAATGTAAGGATATTTTATTAACGATTGCTATTTTTGTGACATAATACATTCCTGAGAGTAATTTTGTGTGACAGACTGCCTTTTTACCTGACAGCAAGGACTGTCTTTTATTCATTGTCATATTTCCAACATTCTACACAATAGAACTTTAAATAAAAACTTCTTGAATAACTTGTTGGGATTTTTGAAGGAGCTCAGTAGTACTACCTTTCTTCCTCACTTCGGTTCTGAACAAATGGAAAAGTTAAAAAGATAAAAAAAAATGGCAAATGGAAGATTGAAATTACACTTTTATGACTGCTAAAGATTAGGTAGGAGAGCATAGCTTAGTGCAAGAGCAAAATGAGTGCCTCACCTAAACTCTAGAACTAAATAGATTTAATACTCCAGTCAAATACCAATGTATCATGGTGAGCATGTTCAGTTTATTCTTCCCAGATTTAAACATTGGGTAAAGCATTTAAATTTATCTGTAGTGTAGTGAGGACCTGGAGAGAGGCTGAGAGTATTAGGGTAATGGAGTTCTTTTCCTATAGAAAGACACATAACAAAGTGGGGATGAAGTGTCTCCCCTAACATAAGTCAAAAGAATAAAGTGGACTCATTTTTCATTAGCTGCAACCATTAGATGGATGAGTAAAGAAAGTAAAAAGTAAAGTAGGAGAATTCATTAAGTAATATTAAATAATTGAAGCTAAAAATACATTCATGCCGAATAGGTGTGTGGAATACTTAAACTACACAAGTTAGCTCTTCCTACTTCAGATTGTATATTTTGGTTACATATCTTTTCTATTTATTTTAAACAATTAGTTACATGTTTATTAACTAATCAATTTTATAATAATGATAATTTACATCGCTGGCAGCCTTATTTTGCACTAGGTGCTATGCTAAGCACTCTATATGCATTGGCTTGTTAATGTAGTCTTTTAACAATCCTACGAAGTAGAATTTATTATTATTACCATTTTACATAAGAAAAAATGGAGGCTTAGACCATGTCTTAGTCTGTTTTGTGCTGCTGCTGTAATTTATAAGTAATAGAAATTTGTTGGCTCATAGTTCTGGAGTTTGGGAATTCCAATATCAAGGGCAGCAGCATCTGGTGAGAGCCCTCTTGCTGTATCATTGCCTAATGGAAGGCAAGAGGGCAAGAAAGGGCAAAAGGGAGCTGAACTCTTCTGTTTGTAACAGCCTGTGAGGGTGAAGGCCTCATGGCCTAATTATTTCTCAGCAGTACCTTAATACTATTGCAAAGGCAATTAAATTTCAACAAGAATTTTGGAGAGAACAGACATGAAACCATAGCAGACCACTTAGGTAACTTGTTGAAGATCATATAGCTAATAAACAGCAGTTTAGGGCTTAACCTTCAGCTGTCTGATTCCAAAGCACATGGATTTTACTGCATCTCACATATGTCTACATTTTATCTTTTGACTGGATTAAAAGTATTTTGGAATAAAAATTCTCATTTTTTTTTTTGGCATCTCTAATAGCACCAAATAAGTGATACTGAATCTACAAATAGTTATTGAGCCACCTACCAGTTCTAGCATATGATTAGTATTTGTTGAATTGGGGAAACTCAGTGTAATTATTCTAACCTTACTACAAAGATTTAACTAAGGCAGTCTGTATACAAAATGAAATGCATTGATTTCTTTCTATATCTTAGTCTTCACTGCAATTCGTATAGAGCAGATTATAAAGAATAGATGATTAGATAGCTGGGATTGTGGCTCAGTGGTAGAGCACTTGCCTCGCATGCGTGAGGCACTGGGTTCTATCCTCAGCACCACATAAAAATAAATAAATTAGTTAAAGATATTTAAAAAAAAGAAACAGATGACTACTATATTTTCCCTTAAGGAACATAAACTAAATAAAATAAACCTTGAATAAAATCTTGGTTGGGGAAAGGCTCTTTCCTAGCATGCATGTGGCCCTGGGTTTGATCCCTAGCATCACACATAATAAAACAAACAAAACAAAACAAAATGCCTTACTATGTATGTATGTAAGTATGTGTGTAAATATATGTATGTGTATAACATACACATATAAAACATATAGTCCACTATTATAGCAGATAAATGTAAATGTCTACCATTCCTTAGAGAAATATGAGTGTTAAACAGCAATGAGCCTAAAATAGAAGCAGTTTGGATAATGGGTAGCTTAACCTAGACCATAAGGTTTTGAGTGAGTCTTTTCATGGCTTTTCACTGGGAGAGTGCTTAAGCGGTGGGTACCTCCAAAATTATATGTTTCTTTTTTGCCCTTTTAGTTTTAACTGCCACCTTCTGTTTATTCTGGGAGGTACTGAGAATAATGAATGAATAAGCTAGATAATTTTTGCTGTCATGAAGCTTATTTCCCTCTGGGGCACACAGACTTTAAAGAGGTAATTAAGGTACAATAAGTAAAAGGAGCACATAAGACAGGCACTTAACTAGATGTGGGGATGCCAGGGTGGCTAACCAAAGGAACCAGTATTCAGACTGAGATCAGAATCACTGAGCTAAAATTAGTAGGGGAAGGACTAGAGAAGAAAAGCATTTTTGGCAGAAGGGACCAGCACTCTAGAAGTATAGAGGTAAAAATAAGGTGGCACTTTGGAAGAACAAAAGTTTGTATGGTAGAAGGTGAAGGGGTATGGCAAAATCTGATATGTAGGCAGGGATGTGCTTACTCAAGACTTTGTAGATTGGATCTTACAAGCACTTGGGTCCTATTTTAGAACTTTGAGTGACAAAGATCACATCTGTATTTTCCTCATTCAGCAATATATTATTTATCTAGTTATGTGCCAGACATTAGACACTGGAAATACAATTGCTAAAATGAAGAAGACAGCACTGCTGGTTAACAGTCAAGCAAACTGGCAAGTAGGTTGAAAATAGTCTGGAAGCAGAGGAAACTGGTTAGGAACCTGCTAGATGAGATTAGGGAAGGTATCATTGTTGCCTAAAATAAGGTTCTGTCAGCTGGTGGGAAATCTAAGAAGTATTGAGGGGGACAAGAAGTAGGAATCAAGGGTGCTGTGTGAGTTTCTGTGCGTTGTTATCTAACAACTCTTATCTCTTAACATAACTAAATGTAAACTATGTGAGGGCAAGATTTCAGACTGTTTTGTTCACTTTTCTATCTCTTTTACCTTGAACACTTAGCTCTTTAAGTATTTCTAAATATGAATGACTTTCTGGTTGCTTCTTGTTCCTTGTATTTTTGGATAAATTTCTTTGATTATTAAATAACTTTTAGGATCTTCAGTAAATGCTCTCAAGTTTCAATCCTGATTTTTAAAATCTTATTAAACTTAGATATAATTAAACACATGTCTCTTTCTAGATGTATTAGGCAATGTGAGATAGTTTTAGATTATCTTGTACGTAAGATAAGCACTACTAAGATATCTAGAGACTCAATTTTTTTTGGCAGAGGTTTCCCCAGAGGCCTTCACTGTTCTCTAAATTACTTCTATCTCATTGCTCTGCTTTTATTTTTCTCATGGCACTTATTACTACCTGATATCATGTATTTGTTTTCATAATTATTGACTGCCCTTTTTCTCTAGAACATTGGGAGGTTGTTTCAATTACTACCATATACTTACTACCTAGAATGGCTCAAGTATTTATTGACTAAGTAAATTTTTGAAAACTATATATTTTGAATAGAAAATGTAATGTTACTTGGAAAGTAGAGTTCATAATACCTTAAAATTTTCAAATTTTGTTCAATTTGTGAATTTGTGTAATATATTAAAACAGCTAGTATTTATATTATTATTTCATTTTTAAAAATTATATATCATATAGATAAGGATATTGGGAGAAATGAAATGAGTTGATATATTGATAAGTTAATGGATTTTTTTAACCTTAAAATTTTCTCTTAATATTATAATATTTTATGTGCTAAAATAGACATCATAATTTTCATGTGAGCATTTATAGAGATTTGTTCAATTTATGAATTCAGACTATAAAGCAATTTAACTTCTAACATTATTAAAGTTAGATCAATACTAGTATGAAAAGAATCAAAGTTTTATTAGATTCTTGCACCTCATGTAAACACACAGAACAAATGTTCTATTTTATTTATAACATGGATTACAGAGGTAAGTAATTTCTTACTGGGAGAATTAATTATCAAGAGTCATTTATAATATTTAGCTGCTTCTTTTTGCTTGTAGGTATCCTTTACCTAGTCATCCTGCTGCACCTCCTGAACATCTCAAAGAGCCTTTGGTATACATGAGGAAAGCCCAGGTTGGCTATTGTTCACTTTAATTTTCTTTTTCCATGCTGAGTTATGCAATGCTGAGTAAAATTCTCATTGATATCGGGAGTATATGTTATTCATTATATGAAAGACTGAGTAGAACCACTAAAGTGATGTCACTAGTGTGTGCATACTCTTTACTTTCAGTAACAAGGATCATACCTATTTAACTCTAGTAATCTTGAAAAAAACTGAATAGAAGGAGGAAAAATGTACTATACTGGCCATTTAAAATATGATAAAATGATCATGTGACAATCTAGTTTTCATGAACTATGATACTAAAAAAATAAAATATGATTGAACTAGTACCCTCTTAAAATATCAACCTTTAAAGTAGTGTTACTGATACTATATTTGAAATATGTTTGTTCTCACAGCAGGTTGGCACTGACTAAGAATCACTTCAACAGGATAAAATAAAATAATTAAAATAGAGAAACTATAAAAATCTGTTGAGATAGAAACTATCTTATCTGTCCTTCACTGGGCACAGCCTGGTCCACTCGCCTTTGGCATAGTACTGTTCCTGAGCTGCCTTCTCCATGCTGAGTAGGGCTCTCTGACAGCCATTGCTGAGGTGCTCCATGGGCATCACAGTCAGAGTAGGACTTTACTTTCTAGAATGGCCTTGGAATTCGATTTTTAAAACTTTTTATTATGAAAAATTTCAAATATACTCTAAAGAATACCCATGAATACATCACTCAGCTTTAACAATTATCATCATGATTCTCCTGCTCTTAAAATTTTTCTGCTGTTTTGAGTTACCATGTTCCACCACAGTGGATGATAGGTAGATTTTTATTTTTCAACTTTTATTTTCACTTAAAACCTCTGAAAATTAGATGGTGAAAGGAGGAAATATAAACAAAAAATGTGTAGATATTTGAGGAAATATATATTTCTTTCTCAGGGTAGTATCTCTTAAGGTCAGATAATATTTATTGATTGATTTGTCATAAAGCATAATAGTTAAATAATACATGTGTAAAAGTAAGAATTGTGTGGTCTTTTGTTGTAAGGATTTAAACTCAATAAACTAAAACTAAGAAAGTTGGGTTTAAATATTTTTTTGGCATTTTCCAAAAGATATAAAGTATCAGTTTCAACATATTACATATAAGAAACAAAGGTTGGTTTTCTGTCATGACTGAAGGAAGAGATAGTGAGTCTATTTTTAAAATAATAAGTCCATTTTTAAAGCATATCATAGTTTCTGATAAAAATCCATGTGAGCTGGGTGCACTGGCACATAACCTGTAATCCCAGCACTTTGGGAAGTGTTCAAGCTGGCTTCAGCAACAGCGAGGCACTAAGCAACTCAGTGAGACCTTGTCTCTCAATAAAACACAAAATAGGGCTGGGATGTGGCTCAGTGATTGAGTGCCCTTGAGTTCAATCCCCAGTATCAAAATAAAATAAAATAAAATAAAAAATTTATGTGAATGATAAAGGTATGTATTGTGTGTGTATGTATGGTTCTCTCTTCTTTTCAGACTCACCCACTAGATCAGGGATTAATGAACTGTATTCTATAATCTAAATTCAGCCTGCCTCCTATTTTGATAGTCCTGGCAAGCTAGGTATTTTAAAACATTTTTAAAGGTTGAAAAACCAAAATAAAACTAATACAAAAAAACACTACCCTGCACAACCAGCAGAATGGCCACAATTGAAGACTGACAAGACAAATATTGATGGGGTTACAGAGTAACCTGAATTCTTACACTTCGTTGATGAGCATGTAAAATGGTACACTCCCATGGTACTGCTTTAGAAAAAGTTTGGCAATTTATTATGAAAATAAACACGTGTCTTTTATGACACACAAATTTCCTTCCTAGATGTTTACCCAAAGTAAATGAAAGCAAGTGTCCACAAAAAAACTTGTTGAAGAACTTTCATAGAAGTTTTATTCATATGAGCTCCAAACTAGAAATAGCCCAGCTATTCATTAGTTGGAAGAATAAGTAGCAAACTATATCCTTCACTTAATGGACTATGATTAAAGAATAGAAACAAACTATTGATAGAACAATGTATCAATAATGTATCAGTGAATATCAATAATGTATCAATAAATCCTAAAACATTATATGGGGAAAAAGAAACTTTTACTTAAAGAGTATATACTGTATTTTTACATTGATATGAGGTTCTAGAATGGGGAAAATAATCATGGTGGAAGCAGAATAATTATTGCCTCTGAGAGTTTGAGAGTGGAGATTTACTGGAAGAAATGCAAGAGAATTTTCTAAGTGACAGACATGTTCAATGTCTTGGTAGTGGCTTAGGTTGTGCAGGTGTTATGTATTTGCTAGACCTTATGGAATGGCACACTTAGACATGGCATTTTGTTTCATGTAAATTTTACCTCAAAAGAAACAAAAATAAGCCAAAGATATTGAACTCTAGTTAATGATGCATGTTGAAGTCTTAGGGGGATAGTAGACTAATGTCTGCAACTTATTTGGAAATGCATGCAAAAATAAGATGAATTGTTAGGTGCTAAGAGGAATGGATAGTTCGTTAGAAACATGATAAAGTAAGAATTATAAAATGTTAATGGTAGAATTTAGGTCTTGTGTATGTGGATGTTCACTGAAATGTTATTTTCAACTTTTATTTATGTTTGGAAAGTTTTATAATAAACTGTAGGGGGAGAAATAATAAGTACATAAATTAACAAAAAATAATGGTGCAGGAAAACTATAGGAATTAATACGATTTATTGAAAAGTAGTTATATTCATTCATTTACATATTGTCTAAAGTTGCTTTTACAAAATGGCAGAGTTAAGTAGTTGCAATTGTGACCTTGTGGCCTGCAAAGCCTAAAATATTTACTATTTGCCTTTATATAGAAGGTCTGCCAACCCCTTTACTCAATTATTCATTAAAGAGCAGTGACTGTGCTTTTTACACTCAGCATCTAGCTGAGTGCCTAGCCCACAGAACACTCTCAATAATGTTTGCTGAATTGATTCTTTAACCATGGTCATATGGTTTATCATTATTGATGCTGACCTTGATCACCTGTCTGAGGTAGTATTTGCGAGTTTTCTCCATGGCAATACCCCGCCCCCACCTTTCTACTTGTACTCTTTGGATGGAAGTCACTATGTATAGACCATATATAATCATATGAATTATCTCTTCTTCCAGTTAGTGTATGCCCATCTTCCTGTGTTTGTTCTCCATGGGGCATCCAGTTCTTTAATTTCCTGTTCTCCTGGGTAGTTCTCTCCTCTGAGTGAAAGCTCTTTAGTCTAGACTTCATGGTGCCATTCATTTCATCATTTTCTCTCTTGCACTTCATAATCTCTTACTCTATTCGATTTGCTATTCTAGTCCTCAGACTAAGGCCACTTCTATTGTCTACTTTTCTCTGAAACTATTGACTACTCCAGGAGAAAATCACATAATTCTGTGTTAATCATTAGTCTAAATTCATGTTTTTGTTAAACTTTCAGTGGATTCTTTGTGCTGCCTGCTAATGCCTTTTTATTCTTTATTTAATATCTGCTTTCTATTTAGATTTTCCAGTACTTTCCCATGCCTGGGTGGCTCCCATTTCTATCACTGTCTCACTCATTTTTAACATTTGCCATTTACTTTATTAAGGATATTCAGGTTGTTTCATTCAAGTGTCCATAGCTTCCCTCCTCTTTACTGCCACAGCTCTTTTTGCTCCATTCCTCTGAAATGATCTATCTGTTGTATATTTCTTCTGTGAGGTTAAGCTCAACATTTCTAAACCTGAGCTTATTATGTTCTTAAAATGAGCATCTCTTCTTAACCTCCCTATTTCTATTAATAGATCACCATCATTACTATGATAATTCAGACTGAAACGCCTTTGATCTGTTTCCCTTATGCAAATAGCCACAAAGTTCTATAAATCATTTCCCCATAGTTTTATAGTCTGCTCTTTCTTTTCACTGCCATATATTGATGATGATGATGATGATGATGATGATGATGATGATGATGATGATGATGGTGGTGGTACTGATGATTTCTATCGAGTGCTCACTTTTTTCAGACATTGTGCTTTAATTTAATCCTTGTTATTCTTGTACATTTCAACTTTCAATCTGTCTTCTCTCTTCATCTCCTTATATACTCTCAGTACTATTACCTTTAATGATGAACCCTTATAACATATTTCACTGCCTTTTAGTAAATCTTCAACAAATAAATAAATTAAATATGGAAAAAAAATCTTCAACAAGTCCCAATTACCTAACAAATGAAATTCCTTCTCCAAAGCCCATCATTTGAAAAATTTTTACTTCTATCCCCAGCTTCCCTTTCCACATTGTCAGTCTCCGCTGTCTTATAACTGTCCTGTGTACCTATCCAAGTGAATCATTTTTTATCCCTTTTGCATCATTAACACTTTCAGTATTTTGTTTTCCTGTCCTAGAAAGCCATTTCTGCTTCCTTGCATTATGAAAATTCATCTATTTTGTGAGGACCAGCTCAGATGGCATCGCTTTTCAGTTGTTGTTGATTTACCCTATAATCTCTTTCTCAAACTTTTATAGTTTTCTTATAATTTTATAGCCCTCCTATTACAAATTGCATTCTATAGTAATTTCTATTATATCTTTTTGACTTATGTTGTATGCCTTTTCAAAGAATTAACAGTTTAAAATCATTTTTGCCTACCTTTACATAGGAGGAGTTTAGTGAATTTGTGTTGGATTACCAGTAAATGAGTTTACTATTTCTTCTATTATTACAATATTAATTTTAAAAAATATTTACTGAATGCCTACTAAATAGAAGACACTATGCTATGGAGATTTAGATATAAATTAGACACAGATTCTGCATTTGGGTGGCTATATGTTTTATAATTGAAATAAGACTTGTACACAAGTAGCTGAAAGACAAGGTAGAAAGTGCTATGTGATAAAAAAAGGAGGTGACCAGGAAGTCTTGTAGGAGCACTGGAAAGGACAGGGTATGGATGGTTTCTTAACAGGTTGTTTTTTGCTCTTTATAATTTAAAAAAATGGCCGGGCGTGGTGGCTCACTCCTGTAATCCTTTCACTTTGGGAGGCTGAGACAGGAGAATTGCGAGTTCAAAGCCACCCTCAGCAATGGTGAGACCCTGTCTCTACATAAAACACAAAATAGGGCTGAGGATGTGGCTCAGTGGTCAAGTACCCCTGAATTTAATCATAATTATTTTATTTAGAGAGGGTGTGTGTTTGTGTAAAAGCTAAATGTCTTTCTGTTCAAACATTTTTAATGTAAAAAGCCATTTAGTTTCCTTTTAAACAATATTTTAAAGCTTTGTCTTTATTTTATAAATCTTCTGGGTAGAAACCAGTACTTTAGTGTTAAGTGTACATTGAAATTTTTCTTTTTCTTGTATGTGCATGGTACTGGGGATTGAATTCAGGGGTGCTCTACCACAGAGCTACCCCCAAAGCCATTTTATTTTACTTTGAGACAGCATCTCTAAGTCACTCAGGCTGGCTTTGAACTTGTGATCCTCCTGTCTCAGCCTACTGTGTAATGTGCTAGTGTGCATGCCTAACATTTTTATTTCAATTATATCATGAATAATCCTTTTTTTTTTTTTAAATATTTTGTTTTAGTTATAGATGAACACAATATCTTTATTTATTTTATGTGGTGCTGAGGATCGAACCCAGTGCCTCACGTATGCGAGGCAAGCGCTCAACCGCTGAGCCATAACCCCAGCCCCTCATGAATAATCTTTTTTTCCCTTAAGCATTGCTTTTGAGACTCAGAGCTTATTTCTTTGACTCTACAGATAGGATCCAAGCAGAATTGACTAAACTGTAATTGAGTGGTCCTTCAAACTCTGGAAGGTGGTCATCCTTGATCTTTCATTTGATGATTTCTGGAGCCAGGGAACACCTGATTTCATTAAGTCTTATTGTGGTTAAAACTTTCTACTTGTTTTTTTCTCATATTAAATGGTCATATGTTCCTTGTAACGTTTACTCACAGATCCTAGTTTTGTGCTTGGTAGGTATTCAATATGTGAGTCAGTGAATGAATAAAGACATGAATGAATCTGCTTAATCACAATTTGAGTTCTTGAGGGAACCTAAAGGATGATCTAGCTTAAAAGCAGTCACTTGCTTCTTCATCTTGGATTTTCCCTTATTGTTAGGAAATCCTATTCCTGCTTCTGATGTCTGTGGAAGTGACTCCTCTGATCACCCCAGACTTTGATGAAAATGATTTCTCTGACCTTCTGAGATTCTTGTAAGGGGTTCCTTATAAAAGCCTTGGCCATCTTTTCATTATCTTATAGATATGGGACAGGGAATGGAGAAGACATGGCCAACCACTGGGTTCTTTTATTTTAAAAAGGATTTTCAAGAAAGTGGTATGTGTTCCATTGACAACCAGAAGTTTTGTTATATCTAGCTTCCTGTTTGCTGTTTTTTTCTGTAGTTCATGGCATATGGACTGGCATAGTTCTTAGAAACTTTTTGCAACTCTTGTTATTTGTGTTATGTATCAGCCTTATCCCCTCCCACCTCCACCATGAAAACAACGTGTTTCTCAGTGAAAGAAATGCTATTTTATTCATCTTTAGTGGCGTGCATTTAATTGGTGTCCAATAAATATTTGTCAAATCAATGACTTCATTTTTTGAAAAGTCAGATATTATATATCATGTACTCTCATTCTAGCTATAAAAATCCCAGGTTTTCTAAATTGAACATCCTTTTCCTACTGTTTTCCCTAATTTTAAGTTGTGTTCTTTCTTTTGTTGTGAATTTTGTATTAGTTCCCATTTCTTTTGTAGATCAAAGAAAAAACAATAAAGATTTGATCAGCATTTCTTCGGTTCTTAAGTCTTTCTCATTCTGTTCTCGTGTTCCTTTTTACAAGTTTCCTCATTTGTAAAATGAGGGTAATGAAACACCTTTCATATATTTAATAAAATATATGTAAGCACAGTAAATTATATAGCCGCTTTCTCCACTCTTTCCATTTAGAACTTTCTTCTGATGTCTAATTTCTATCCTGCATAAATTTTTCTTTTGTTTTCACTATTATATTTAATTTTATATGTGAAGTGATAAGTTGAAATTCTTAGTACAGTGGGAGATCCATTTAGGAAAACTGATAAATCACTTAAAAATGTACTTTATAATTTTAGTGTTAGGGGTTGAATGAATCCTGGATTTAATAAAAAAAAAAAGTGTTTGGAACAACTGGAAAATTTTGAATATGGACTAAATATTAGAAAATATGAAATATTGTCATCAATATTTTAAGAATGACAACAGTATTGTTTGTAGAAGAAGGTCTTTATTCTAAGAATATGTATGCTAACATTTGGGGTGAAATGTCATGTTTAGGAAAATTAGTATAATAGCTATAAATTTTTATTTTAATAGGTTGTTAATGAGATTCATAAGTATCATACATTTACAAAATTAAACAATTTACTCTTTTATCATCTGCATTTTTCTTAATATTTATCATCATATGACTTATTGGCATTTTTTAATCTATCCTCATTTCCGTTTTCAACTAGAATGTTAATTCTTTGAGGATGGAGACTTTGTTAGTCACTGCTGTGTTAGCTTTCCATCACTAACAAAATAATTCAGATAACTAACTTATAAAGACAAGAAGTTTATTTTGATACATGGTTTTAGAGATTTCAGTCAATGATTGAGTGGGCTCAGTGCTTTTAGGTCTCTGGGAGAGTTATTGAAGAACGTGTTGCCAGGAGCATATGGCAGAGTGAAACTGCCTGCTCACTGCATATCCAGGAAGCAAAAGTAGGGGGTTCCACAATCCCCAATAGAGCCATGACCTAATTACCTAAGGACCTACCACTAGGCCCCACTTCTCACAAGCTCCACTGGGGACCAAGTCTTCAGTACTTTGAGAGACATTTAATATCCAAGTTGTGGCACTGCTTAAAGAGTATCTGGCACATAGTAAGCAGTTATCAATATTTGTTGAGTGAACTTATGAATAAGGATAACAATCTCAACCAGCTTTGCCATGTCTATGTAATTCATAATACCTTTAATATTATTAGTTCCAGCATTGTTAATGAAAAACAATAATGGATTGTTCCTTATATTTTAGGGAAGTTGGGAAAAAAGAATTTTGAAGAGTTTAAATAGTATGTGCACCGAACTGAGTATCCCATTGGCACGAAAGGTACTTTTTAACATTTTTATGCTTAAGTGTTTTATTGTGAATTAGCTACTAAAAAGAATCATGAAATTATATAACTGATAGGTACATTATTCCTTTTTAACTAGTATATTAGCTTGTTTTGAAATAAAAGTCTGTAAATACCAATCATATGGGTATGTTTGATATAGATTTCTATTACAAATACTTTAATGGTTATTCTAACAAACCTTTTATAAGAATAAATAGAAATAGGTAATTTATAGTATAGATTTAGACATTTAGCTGTAAAAGTTATGAGCACACTTTAAAGATTTTAATTACCTGTCATCTCCTTATATTTTGGCTAATTCAGCACCTTGAATTGGAGATGGAGTTAAGGCATACTATGATCTTGTAATAGGCAATGTGGTAGTAATATAGGAAATGCAAAGTAATATAGGAAATGCAATTCCTCATCTCTTTGGAGAACTAGATTTCCCCTTAGATCTAATACTCTATATTAATCTGTCACTCTGGGCTTTGATGGGGTAGAGATGGGAAAGGAGAGAAAGGTCATGTGGCACATTCTAGATTCTACATAGCTGCCCACAGATAAGAGAAAATGTTTCCCTTCATTTCATTCTCCCTACTATTTATCCTTCTGGTTGACAGATATAGTAGATATACTTTTGATAATATCCAAAGATGGGCCACTGAAGGCACCAGAAGGATGGTGTAAAAAAAGAATAAATTTATATGAAAAACTGTCTAAATATGTAGTATTGTATAATATACTGTCTTTCATATAGGAAGATGATGCTACTGACTCACAGTCACACTCTCTTGGCCAGTCCCCCTTGCGATGCATTTCTGAGATTGCTGGATGGGGTAAGAGATGTAGTACGTGGCTGAGGAGCAGTTTTTATTTGTGAAATTTACTGGCCAGTACAGATCATTTACCTTCTTTTCTTGGACTCATTAGCACCGTGAGACTAGATATAATGTAATAGTTAAATAATTAATTTAAGTGTAATTCCAAAAAATTTCACCATATTTAAGATTTTTCCTTCTGTTATGGTAGATTATTTAAATTTTTAAATAAGTTATTGATTCTTATTTTTAAACTGCATTACTCAGTTTCAAAAATAAAACCAATTTAAAATTTACCTTTTTTAGAGACCAGTTGGAGAACAAAAAGAACTTCTCAATAAATGGAATGAAATGGGAACTGATGAACCAGGTACATGAAGAATTTTCTTCAAAATGATGTAGTGGGAAAAGAATTGTCTTCCTCGCTGTGATTCCAGAATAACATAATAAGCAATACTTATGGAAGGATGACTACTTTTCCTCCGCACTGAATTCCTATCATCTGTTTTGTTTGCCTAAACTTCTACTTTGCAGTTTAAGTTTGATCTGTGTTCTCCATTATTTTGAGGCTATTTAAATTGATTATCCTTTTTAAAAGCAGCATTTTAAAACATTTTTACAAAAGAGTAAACAAAATTGACTGATTCCCAAGACTCTTTTAATTAAGGTAAAAATATTACCATTTTTGTTGGTGCATTATAATTATACATAATTCCTTATGTCATATTGGTAATAGACACATAATTTGATCAGTCTCATTCCCTGTACCTTCCCTTTCTCTTTCCTCTCACCCTCATCTGCTTGCTCTATTCTACTGATTTTCCTTTTATTTCTATTATTTTACTGCATTATAATTGTATATAAAAACTATTCATTGTGGTATATTTGTACTTACACATAATTTGTTAGATGTCATCCTCCAGTACTTCCTCATCCCCTTCTCTCCATCCCCTTCCTCTCCTTTATCAATTTTCCTTCTATTTTCATGAGATCCAATTAAAGTAAAAATTATATAACAACTATTTCATTTATTATGATAAATGGATGCCTATAATTATCTAGATAGACATACATATTCATTCTCCTGCCCTCCCCCATACTGCTTTTAAAAAATGGCGTCAGGGCAATTAGGTAAGAAATAAGTGTCATAATAGAGGAAGTGGTGCACAATTAGAATTCGAAAGGGGAAACAGATCAATATAACTAGAGGAATTCACTAAGAATGCCGTTGTTTATATTCCAAGTACTTCAAGAATTCACATGTAGAAACTTATATTACAATGACAATGTTTTGTCCACTCAACTCTAATTTATCAATAGATTTAATTTTTTCAATAATATGCCATTTAGGCTGTAAGGAGAGAGACTTTTCTCCCAGTATTTAACACAATGACAAAATAATCAATACTCAGCAAGTGTTTGAATTAATCTATTTGCACAGAAACATAGGAAAGAGACATTACTATGAAGACTTCATATGTTAACTGAAATTTTGTTTTAATCTTATTCTAGATTTAAGCCTTTTCCGACCTGTTTATGCACCTAAGGATTTTCTTGAGGTAGGTTCTATTGGATAGTTCTACATATACAGATAAAGAAATAATGTGAGAGAAGTGATAATGTAAGAATATCTCCAGGCAGAGAAATCACCCTGTAAAATGTCCCCAGAATCACTGAAAGAGTGGAATGGCATCAGAGTTGTTTGCAAATTGCTCCTTGAAAATATATTGGAATATGGAAAGATTGGAGGCAGATACATTCAGTAGGAAGATTTCTATTTAAAAAGTAGTGATTATAAATCATGTAGCCTACTGCCTGCACATACAGGTATTCAATACATCTTTTTCTTTATTCCTTCCCTGTTCTAGGCGTCCAGGCAAGATATGAGGGGTCGAACTGGAAAGAAAAAACAAACAAAAAAAGCATTGGAAGTGGGAAGAATTTAACAGATTTGAAGGAGATTTTAAGGAGGATTTGGGAACTGATTAGATGTGGGACTATGATAAAAAGAAACGATAATGCTTCTCATTGTCTAGATTGGGTAGTTGGGCAGTTACTTCCCTTGGGATGGAGAATACAGGAGGAAGGACATGTCCATTAGTGAAGATGAGTGCAGTTAAGGTACAGCAAATATCCAAGTGGAACTCAGTAGACCCTGGGAACACTTTAATTCACCCATCTTTAATTCTACCTTTTCTCTTGGATCTTACAAGTAAACCTGTCAGTTTTACCTTCAAAATGATACCCAGAGGCTATCCAGTTTTTATCATCACTACCACTGCCATCTTCAAGTTACTATCGGCTTTATTTGGACTGTGTAGTAACTGGCCACTACTTCTATCCTTGTCCACCTGGAATCTGTTCTTAGCACAACTTTCAGAGGGAGACATTTAACACAGTTTAGAACTGGTCACTCCTCTGGTGTTCAGTGGCTTCCCATCTTATTCTACATAAAATCCAAAATCATGACAGCGGCCCAAGACACCCTATTTAATCCAATGCTCCACTTCTCAGTTTGTTACTCTTCCTCCTTATTTGTTCTTCTCCAGCCACTTTAGCCTCATTGCTTTCTCTCAACTTCATCCCAAATGCCCCTGCTTGTTCCTTCATTCCTCATGTCTTTGTTAAATATCACCTCCCAAAGCACCCTTCCTGATTGGGTTTCTTTATGCCTTTCCAGCTTTTTCTACACAGCATTATCATACATAACCTACTCTTCCTTTATTTTGCTTATTGGCTGCCTTCTACCATTACAATGGAAGATCCATTGGAGGTTTTCATTGTTTTGTTCATTGCTGCAACAATTACATAGTGTCAAATAATTGACAAGCACAGGACTTCATAGGGTCACCCATATAAGGCTTTCTTGCAGCAAGAGCAAACACAAAGAGGCTTACACTTCCAGCAGAGTTTCCACAGTACTTTGTTAGTTGCATAACATGTGCTTTGTTCTTTGGTTATAAAGTATCAAGATCATGAGGGATGTCTTGGTCTCCTAAATCAAGGCACAAGTTTTTCAAGAGAGTATTTTATACCCCTATTGGTTAAATCAGGTGCAAAAATTTTCAAAATATAACAAGCAGATATGGAATGTTTCCAGGGGAGTTTTGTACATTAAATAGCCCATTACAGATGATTACTTAATATATTTCTTCTCATCTTGGGTAAGGGGTCACATTACCAGACTTTCAGGTATTCCTGGAGGTAAGAACAGAGCTACCACAAATCAGCTGCAAATTAATTCTATTCTTAACTACTGTCCCAATAGGATGAATAGTGCTTAGCACATGGTTACTTAAGGACTGGAATTTCATGTAATTTTTACATGGATAATTTTGTAATAGCTTATAACATCCTGCTTCCTTGAGGACTATTGCTGAATTTGTTCTCTTGTCAGACTGAGATTTTTCTTTAATTCAATATTTTCTATAGTTACTTTCTTATAGTTTCTGTATTTCTAATATTTTCTCTTTTCTGTTATCCATATATTCAGTTTCTTCTCCACTTGCTGTTTTCTGTTTGGGAATTGTCACATAGTATAATTTTTTATTTATGTAATTAGGCTAAGTTGTGCTGTTCTATACTAATGTACATTCAACATTGTTGAATCTTATTTTTAAAAACAAATGCCATTGATGTTAGGGTATCAGCCAGTCAGACATGGACACCTCTGTGCAGCCAGGAAATCCTTTATTCAGGAGAGTGGGCGCCCAGGCGAAGGAAAGAGGAAAAAAGAGAGGGGACGCGCGGGAGGGATTTTATAGAGCCCACTACAAACCGCGTGGCGAGCTAGGGATTGGTCACTTCAAAATTGGGGGCAGATAAGCAGTAGCAGTCTTCTTTTGATGTGCTAACCTGAGCAGTTAGGCTGTTTCCCAGGTGGAAGATTCGGGAGAGGAACCCCCTGGGGCAGGAACTACCTTGGGCTTTTAGAGAGGGGATGTGAAAATTACAAAAGGCCTGTTTTTTACCTTACAATTGGTATTTCTAATTTTGGTATAATATTTACAATTTTAGAAAAGTCATTTGGCCTTATGACTCATTTCATTTTACCAGCCATTAGTTACCAGCTCCTGTTGCCTTCCTCAGATATCATGGTGTTCTGTCATCCTCCTTTCCTGGATTCTTGGTGGTTTCTTTCCCTCAAGAGTCCCAATTAAAAATATTTTTAAGTTATTTTTAGTCTTTCCAGAAAGATCTATCTTTAGAAAAATAACATTACCAAAGAATAAATTTATCTACCATACCCTCACATAGCAATAACCATATTGTTACTATACTTTTTCTTTTTTTTTTTTTTTGGTACTGGAATTGAAGTCAGGGATACTTTACCACTGAGCTACATCCCCAGAACTTTTAATTTTGAGAACTAATAAAGTTATAAACATTTTTCATAGCCATTATATGAACAGAAGCCTATTAGACTATATTTAATTATATGAATTAACCATAATTTATTTAAGTGATCTCCTCTGAGATATTTAAGTTATCTCATATTCTTCTATTATAAATAGTACTTCATTAACAGTCTTTCATATTCATATTCCATATTCATACACAAGATTCCTAGATTTTAAAGGGTATGCAAATATCTAAGATGATTTTTATCTGCTTAGTTTTGGAAGTTATATAAATGGTCTTTTTTGTTAGCTGTGCTTTTGAAATTTCTTTTGTTTGCTTTGGTGGATTTGGTTTAGAGGACATACCCTGCAATGTTATTCTACCATCTTCCTCAAAATCTTATCAATTTCTGTTTTTAAAAGGGTTGGAGTTCATTCTAAAAATTTCCCTGGTAACTATTATAAGCAACCAATTTTTTTTTATTACCTTCCATGTTATAATCAATTTTTATTTTCTGCACCATCAAAAAATTTGATTTCAAACTGGATTCTTAATGTTTTAGTTTTTTATAGTAGATCGTTAATTAGGATATTAAAACCATTTTAAAAAATTTATGGGATTGTATTTTAATATTTCCATACAATTTTATACCATTTTAGAATGTGATTAAAATATATGCATAACTCCAGTTTTTAACTTTGTACTAATATACCAAGAATATCACTGCTTGACAATTGTAAACATCCTGTAAGGAAACTAATCGATTTTGTTGGATTTGTTTTTAAAGGTATTAATTAATCTTCGCAACCCAAATTATGAAAATGGTGATTCTCTTAGTTTCAGGACTCATTTGGGTTTAATCCAAGTTCCTCTGAAAGTAAAAGACATTCCTGAACTGGTAAGTATAGGCATTTTAAAATAAGTCAATGTACTTTAGAAGATAGCCATTAGAAAAATATTATAGTACAGCATGTGTATCTAAAGCAATAGAATGTACTCAAATTAATAAATGTAACATTTCTTTTTTATTGCTAATATGTACATAGAGAAAATGGTTGCTTTTCTTGTAGAACTAAGTGAATTTATATTAACCTATAAATGCTTTTATTTATTCCTTATTTTAATAAACAGCATAGATTTATGGGACAGCTTATTGGGATTGTTTCCTGTTGTATGGCTATAAAAGTGACTGAAACAAATTGTGTTTTATACAATTATTTTTAAGCAACTACATTTAATTTAATTTAACCAACCTGCATGGAGCTTGTAACATGGTGAGGCACTGAAGGAAATAGGGAAATGATGAATTAGAGACTGCCATTTCACTGGAGACCATCACGTTTCAGAGAGGAAGTTAATTTTAGAATGAAATGTGGTGGCGCACGCTTGTAATCCCAGAGGCTCAGGAGGCTGAGGCAGGAGGATAGCGAGTTCAAAGCCAGCCTCGGCAACAGTGAGGCGCTAAGCAACTCAGTGAGACCCTGTCTCTACATAAAACACAAAATAGGGCCGGGGATGTGGCTCAGGGTTGCATGTCCCTGAGTTCAGTCCCCAGTAACCCCCACCCCCAATGATGAAATGCAGGGAAATGGTAGAGCTAATATATTTTCACTCCTTTGTTCATCAACTCAAAATAAGGAGTACAGAACACCAGTGCTATCTGTGGTGAAACTAGGAAACACCTTAGAACTGAGTTTTTTAGTGTATTAAAATAGCTCATGATAAATGACTTAAAATAGGGGAGAAGGTCAAACCTAAATACCTCTAGAAATGGAAAATGTGGATGAGAGGTGTGTCAATTCATCTTTTAACTACAAATCCACCATTTTGTGCTCTGCTTTATGTGAACTGGACCCTATAAGCGCTTTCACTTTGTCACCTGGCCTGATGTTAGCTTTTGTCAATTGAAGGTTCTAGAAGGACACTGCAAGGGTATAGTAGGAGGAGAGAGCTTCCCTTCTTGGTTCCTGTGTGTAGAAACCAGCCAATAAGCATGCAAGAGGCACAGTAATACTCTTTCAGCGGTCCTCAGCGGCCCAGCTCCTGAGTGTGGTTTTTTTTAAATTTTATGTTCTGCTCCTTTTGGCAAATTTTTTCACCACTCTATTTCTGTGGAAGCTACTTCCTCTTCATAAATGTCTGAATATTGGCTTTGAGGACTGCAGGGACACTTCTGAGTTCTTAATTCCTTCTTTGTTTACTTTCATTCAATTGAGATGTCATAGTTATTTCTGCATTTACTAATTCTGTTTTTCCGTCTTCACATTTATAGTATGCTTTCATAACTAAACACTGATACAAGAATGAGAATGATTTTCTCCATAGAACTTGGAAGGGCTCAAGAATCATAGACGCCATTTGTCACAGAAAGCCATGGTGATTCAGAGGACTGAAAATGGAGAATTATGTGGAAGTGTGTGTCAGGAAGACAGACCCCAAGATTCCAACCCCTGTGCATAGTTAGGTGACTCTTTCCCCACAGGAGATCAGAGGTATATTCACCAGAGACACAGAATCAAAAAGGCTATGAACTCAGAAACTGCAGACATAGAATGGGACAGATATCAGGCATGGAAAACAGAGGGATTAAATAAAAATCTGAAAAATGGTAAGATTAATACACTAATCCCTATCACCACCACTATGCCTTCCCCATCCTCCACAATCTCTAGAATACTAGAGAAAGACTAGTTATACAGAAAGGCTGGCTGTATAATTGCCTTACAGTGAAGCCCAGCTCACAGTATGTCTAATCCTTGCAGATTGAGCTTCCAGGCAGTTTTTTTTATTGCCTCTTTTCTAAATATGAACGAACAATCTAGGATCCCTAGACATTTGGACTCTTATAATTTGAAATAGACCAAAACAAAATCCAAGAAAGAATTTCCCAAAACAAAATAAAACTAAACTGAAAAACCAAGAAGAGCCAATTTAGGAAATGACTATTAATAGGTTTCCGGTTTGGGTTTATGTTCACACAGGATATAATTGGCCATAACTTGGTTCACTTAAATTTGTAGAGTGATATAGGACAGGAAATACATCCCATTATTACACTAGCACACCATAATCAAGTAGATCACAGAATCCTTAAGCCATCCAAGAGCTACTTCCAGCCCCCACAAAGAAATACATACAATTGGAAGGAACAAAGGCATATAGATACAACATAGGTAAGCCTTATACACAATAAGAACCATTTCTTATAATGCACAGGGGCATAGCTTCTACATCTTCTCAAGGGGCACCACACAGGGCAGCTATGTCCTGTGCTTTCCAGTAGATTTTTTTTAAATTTTTTTTTAAATTTTTTTTTTTTTTTTACAGTGTTGGGAATTGAAACCAGAGCCTTGCACATGTTAGTCAAAGTGCTCTACACCTAAGCCACAGCCATAGCCCCTCCAAAACTAGTAATATAACTGGCATCGCTCTGAGCATTTTTTGGTAATCCAGGACATTTTTAGGGAAACAGTACTGGGAGAAGGTAAACTGAAGGCCATCTTGATGTGGAACATTTCTTCCTGATAGAAGACTTTAAGGAAACAATATTCTCAGAGAGATAAGAGCAGATATTACTCATGAATTTAAAAAAATAATTTCATTTAAATAACAAAACATTAAATAATGAAGAACTTTTTGGATCAGAAGTATGACATATAGAACAAAAATTGGTATGAGGATGTGGGTTGAAAAAGTGGCACAAAAGAGCTAGGCAGTGAGTCCTGATCTCCTCACAACACAGAAAGTGGGCACTAAAGGAAACACAGAATTGAGAGGTGGGTAACAAAATAAATGCTCTAAGGCTGAACATTACAAAGTCTGAGAACTGGAGAGACCTGAAGATTGGTTACCATTTACCTGCAAATGCCATAATTTTATTCTTTTATTGCTGAGTAATATTCCATTGTGTATATATACCACAGTTTCTTTATCCATTCATCACTTGAAGGGCATCTAGGTTGCTTCCACAGTTTAGCTATTATGAATTGAGCTGCTATAAACATTGAAGTGGCTGTGTCACTGTAGTATACTGTTTTTAAGTCTTTTGGATATAGACCAAGCATGGGGATAGTAAAGATGGTGGGATGAGATGGACATCATAGCCCTAGCTTCATTTATGACTGCACATATGATGTGATTCTACATCACATACAACCAGAGAAATGAAAAGTTGTGCTCCATCTGTACACAATGAATCAAAATGCATTCTGCTGTCATGTATACCTAAGTAGAATGAATAAATTAGTTAATTAAAAATAAAAGATTAGTTACCAGAGTAAAAGATAAGCACAGAGTTCCCTAGCCCCGAACCCAAAGGGGGAAGGGGCAAGAGAGAGAAAGGGAGTGTGAAAAATCTCAAGCTCACCTACTTAAAAACATTTGGAAAGCCAGACAA
Source organism: Xerus rutilus (assembly GCA_028644305.1). Classification (NCBI taxonomy): domain Eukaryota; kingdom Metazoa; phylum Chordata; class Mammalia; order Rodentia; family Sciuridae; genus Xerus; species Xerus rutilus. The sequence goes on along the minus strand of CM053408.1, from coordinate 101,814,349 downwards.
AATTTAAAGTGTGACAGGAACAGCATGATCCTTAAAACAGCAAACCGAGCCTGGGGTTCTGGCTCAGTGGCAGAGCGCTTGCCTATCACGTGTGAGGCGCTAGGTTCGATCCTCAGCACCACATAAAAATAAACAAAAAAAAGGCATTGTGTTCATCTACAACTAAAAATAAAAACAAAAACAATAGCAAACAGCTTAAAACCAAATCATGAAAAGAGGCAGGGGCCTGCAGCCATCTTGTGGAGCCCTAGGTCAACCATTCACCCCCTTAAATCAACATGGCATCTTCCCCCCAATCAGCTGCAAATTAAGTGAGAGGGAAATCATCTGCTGTGGGCTCCCTTAAGAATCTAGGCAGAAAGAAATTCTTGAAGGACCAATGTTAGCCAAAAATAACTGAAAACCCCCTTTTCCCTTCCCACAAAGGGAATGGGCTGGTGAGGATCTGTGCTGGGAAGTGTACCGAGTCTTGCTTAGCCTCAGTGACCAAAGCTCTTGAGCAGCATGTACTTGACAGAGACAGCAACTAAGCAGTTTAGTTCCCAGAGGGAAACATTCACGAGGACTTCATGAGCCCTGACCACTGACACTGGGAGAAGGCATCATGAGAAGCCTAGGGACTGTCTCTGGGATTGCATGGCTGTTCCAGAGGGAAGTTGCCTAAATATTCCAATGAGAGACCCAATTCCTGGATAGTGACAGCCATGGATAGAAGGCTGCTAGAATCAGTTCCCTGAATAACTCAGGAAACTTAAGCAGAAGACACCTGCAAAGATAGCCAGAGGGAGATGAGTGAAGGAGGAAAATTACCAGAGCCTAGGCAACAGGGAGTGACTATGCCCAGCCTTAAGTGGCACCCTAGCCTGATCCATGATCACAACAGGTAAGTGAACGGGCATTGTTTGGATACTTTCAAGACCTTGCATCAGTCAAAGAGGAAATCAGCCCCTGTTTTAGTCAGCTTATTCTACTGCTGTGACTAAAGGACCGAACCAGAACAATTGTAGAGGCAGAAAAGTTTATTTGAGGGCTCACGGTTTCAAAGGTCTTAGTCCATAGAAGGCCGGCTCCATTCTTTGGGGCCCCAGGTGAGGTAGAACATTATGGTGGAAGACTGTGGCAGAGGAAAACAGCTCATGTGTTGATTAGAGAGCAGAGAGAATCCACTCACCAGATACCAATATATGCCCAAAACCATGCCCTAATTCACACCTCCATCCACACTCTACCACTTCAGTTACCACTCAGTTAATCCCTGTCAGGAGATTAAATCACCGATTGGGTTAAGATTCTTACAACCCAATCATTTCTCCTCTGAACTTTCTTCCACTGACTTACATGTGAGCTTTCGGGGGACACCTCACATCCAAACCATAACAGTGTCCACTGTTCACAACCTGGGGCAGTGGAAACTAGAACCCAGGTAAACTCCCTGAGTCCCTTCACTGCATTCCCTCAAAAAGTGGCATTGGCTAGGTGAATACTTCTGCACAAGAGAACACCTGTGGAAAAACCACAACCAGAGTTCCTGCACTCACAGACAGCTACCAGGATCTTCACCACCATGAAAAAGATCCTGTAGAAGACAGCAGGTACATGGTGACCTACAGCAGTCACAGGGTCACTCTAGAGCCTGCATCCTGAACTCCTGCATACAATAGAAACAACCAGGCCACAACATCGCATCCTCTGAGCAGTCAGCCATAGAACCCTGAGCCGACAAACCAGAACTGGCTGGGGGGAGGTCCATAGCAATGAGGGAATGGACTCCTGTTCCCCTGAAATTCTGAGGAGATCCATAGCCAAAGAATGATGGACATCTGCTAAATGTCCAAACCCTAATGAAACTCAAACCAAGATTCAAATAGAATTTACTTCACTTTGACATGGTTTACTATAAATAACTGACATCATTTTTATCATATAACTCTAACTTGAATGGTAATTGTTACACCAATAACCAACATTGTACCTTCCACCCATTTGAATGTATTTCATCTAATGGTTTAAGGCATTAATTGAAATCAATCTTCTTATCTTTGTTTTCCTGGCTGTAGTTTATACTTGCTCCTCTTATCCCCTATTTATCATCTTGCATTCTCTGCTACTGCTTCAGATGCACCACTATCAATGTATTTCTTTTTTCTACCTTGGTGTGGATTATTCTTTTATATCATTTTTTCTCTCTTAATTTCTTTCTCTCAGAAAGAATTTTTTTGCCTAATCTTTTTTCTTTTCACCATTTAGCCCTCATTTAAGGTTGTAGTGATTTTGCCAAATTTAATAATTTTTGAACCATTATAGAACTTTATTACAAGTTCATACCTGGATTTGAGAAACTGTGAAGAACAGCAGCAACATGTTTTTGTTTCTTGTAAAGTTAAATAGTACAAGACTAGACTGGTGCATATGTTAGGATCAGCAGAAGTCACACATTTACTAAAAATATTAATATCTAGATATTCACTCAACCCAGGGCTCTTAAGAGAAAGAAGCTCACATAATATTACCTCACTTAAAAGAAGTGAGAACTATACCAATAGATGGGTGGATATACAAACAATATGAAAAAGCAATGGAACAAACCATCCCAGACAGCCCGTGCAGCAAATGTCAGAGAAGGAATTTAGGAAGTTCATAGTTAAAATGTTGTATGAGCTAAAAGAAGACATGAAATTAGAAAGAAATTACAGGAAGTGAAAGATCACGTCAGTAAGCAGAGATTCTGAAAAAGAACCGTACTGAAATTCTGGAAATGACTCAATAAACCAAATTAAAAATTCAATGGAAAGCATCAGCAACAGATTAGAACACTTTGAAGACAGAATCACAGGGCTCAAACACAAAGTATTTAATCTCAAAAATAAAGTTGACTATATAGAAAGGATGTTAAGAGACCAGAATAGCAACCTGTTCATGTTTACAGAACTAGAATAACTAGGGATACAAGAAACTTACCTCAACATTTTAAAGGTTATATATGACAAACTCAAGGGCACCATTACTCAATAATGGAGAAAAACAAAGCATTTCCTATAAAGACCAGGAGCAAGACAAGTGCTTTCATCACTCCTATCCAACATAGTTCTTGAAATTCAAGCCAGAGCAATCAATCAGGCAGAAGGAAATTAAAAGGATATGAATAGGAAAAGAAGAGCTCAAACTATCTTTGTTTGCTAACTATGTGATCATATATTTAGAAAACCCAAAGGACTCCACCAGAAGACTTCTAGAACTCATAAATGAATTCAGTAAAGTAGCAAGATACAAGATCAACACTCATAAATCAATTGTATTCCTATACTCTGATAATGAATATTCTGAAAAATAAATTAGGAGAACTGTCCCATTCATAATTGCCTCAAACACAAAAATAAAATACTTGGTAATCAATCTAACAAAGATGTGAAGTATCTCTACTGTGAAAACTATAGAACATTAAAGAAGGTGAAGACGACCTTGGATAATGGAAAGACCTCCCATGTTCTTGGATAGGCAGAATTAAATTGTCAAAATGGCCATACTAACAAAAGCACTATACAGATTCAATGCAGTTCCCACCAAAATTCCAATGATATTCACACAAATAGAAAAAACAGTGATTTGGAGAAATAAAACAGTGATTTGGAGAATAGCAAAAGTAATTCTTAGAAAAGTGAAGCAGGAGGCACCATAATACCCAACCTCAAATTATACTTCAGAGCTATAGTAGCAAAAACAGCATGGCACTGGCACCAAAATAGTCATAGAAGACCTAGACAAACCCACATGAGAACAGTTATGTGGTACTAGACAAAAGTGCCAAAAATATATGTTGGAGAAAAGATAGCCTTTTAAATAAATGGTACTGGAAAAATTGGAAATCCATGTGTAGAAGAATGAAATTTATCCCCTATATCTCACCCTGCATAAAACTCAACCCAAACTGGGTCAAAGACCTAGGAATTAGATTTTTTAAAAAAAACCTGCAACAGCTAGAAGAAAATGTGGGCCCCATGCTCCCAGCATGTCTGCTCAGGAAATTACTTGCTTACAAAGACTCCTAAAGCACAAAAAAAAAAAAAAAAATTAAAAAAATTAAAAAATCAATAAGTGGGATGACATAGATTAAAAAGCTTCTGCACAGCAAAGGAAACAATTACAAGCATGAAGAGGGAAAGCCTACAAAATGGAAGAAAGTCTCTGCCACCTGCTTCTCAGAGCATTAATATCCAGAATATACAAAAAACTCAAAAAACTTAGTACCAAAGAAACAAATAACCAATCAATGAACAGACAAAAGAATTAAACAGACACTTCTCAAAAGAAGAAATACAATTAAATGGTCAGCAAATACATGAAAAAATATTCAATGTCTCTTGCAATTAGGGAAATGCAAATTAAAACTATGAGATTTCATCTCCTGTCAGAATGGCAATTATCAAGAATACAAATAATGACAAATATCGGGGAAAAATGTATATTAACACGTTGGTAGGTCTGCAAATTAGTGCCACCACTCGATATCAGTATGGAGATTCCTCAAAAACTAGGAATGTAACCACCATATGACCCAGCTATCCCACTCAATATATATCCAAAAGATTTAAAACCAGCATACTACAATGATGGAGCCACATCAATATTGGTAGTAGCGTGATTCACAGTAGCCAAGCTATGGAACCAACCTAGGTGCCCTTCAACAGATAAATGGATAAAGAAAATGTGGTATATGTACACAATGGAATATTACTCAGCCATAAAGAAGACTGACATGGCATTTTCTGGTAAATGGCTGGAACTGCTAAGTGAAATAAGTCAGTCACCAAAAGTCAAAGATAAAGTGTTTTGTCTGATATGTGGAAGCTAATCCAAAATAAAGGGGTGGAGGATAAACAAAATAGAAGAAATCAGTGAAGTAGATGAAGGGGATTAAAGGGGAGGGAGGAGGGATGGGATAAGGAAAGAACAGTGGAATAAGTATAACCTAAATTTCTTATGTACATATGAATGTACTACGTGAATCTCACCATCATGTAGATCCACAAGACACTAATTTAAAAAAAAACTATAATAGAAAGATCAATAGAGTAGAGTGACTGGAACAGTGAAGGGAGGAGGGGAAGGAAATGGGAAGTACTGGGAAGTACTGAATCAGAACAAATTATATTCTAGGCTTTTATAGTTTTGTCAGAATGAATTCTGTTATATATAACTGAAAAGAACCAATAAATATAGTATAAGAATTGAAAAGCAAGTTGAGGATATCTATTAGAAGATAAAGCCAAAGAGATGAAAGATAGGGAAAATTTTTTTAGAAGATTGATTCAAGAAGACTAAATCTGACCAGTAAGAGTTATGGAAGGATAACAAGGGAAATATAATCATTGACATTTCCAAGAATTGAAATACAGACCTCTCCAGTATGAAAAAGCCTACCTAGACTTGATGCTGTGGATGAAAGAAGATCCCCATCAAAGAACTTGAAAGAGAAAATGAAAACCTTTTATAGACAAATAGGCTATATATAATGTCAGGAATCAGAATGGCATCTGACTTCTCAGCAGCACAGCTTGAAGCCAGTAGATTTTGAAGGAATGCCTTTAAAAAGAATGCCTTTAATCCTCATTCTATAATAACCACAGTCAATGAAATGTGAAAGTAGAGTAGACATTTTCAGATGTATATGATCTAAAATATTTTCTTCCATGCCAGGAACTTGGTAGAAGTGCTTCATAAAAGGTCATAAGTAAAAAGGAAAAACCCAAGAAACAGGTTTCCAACCAAAGAGGAGAATTTCCAGAAATGAAAATGCAGAGAAGTTGCAGGATAAAGGCCACAACAGATCTGGAGCACAACGATCCCAGACTAGAGCTAGAAGCTGAAAATCCCAGGATGGATGCCTGTGAGAGAAGCGCTGCCAGCGCCTGCGCCAGACCAAAGTGAAACCAAGTTGGCAAGGGAGCCACGGATGAAAAAACACACACACAACAATTCTGAAGAAAAAAGCTTGAAGCTCGTTTATTTCTGCACTCTGGGCTTATATATCTTTCCTACCCCCCAAGGGGCGTGGGAGGCGTGGAACTGCAGACCCAGGTGTGGAAACTGCTCAGGCTGCAAAACAAGCTCAGACCACAAGAACACGGGAGTTCAAGGAATGGTCAGCACCTGTGGCTTCTCTCAGCAATCAGGGTACAGCTGGTTCTGGCAAACAGAAAGAAGCCATGCACGCAAGAATGCTCTCACAAAGCGCAACAGAATAGATGATCTCAGAGGCTGAGCCACATGTGAAATTGCACTGACGAGGGTCTGTACAGAGAAGTTAAAGGCAATAGGAAGAGGTAAATGATTGAAGAGTATTGTAAAGATGAAAAAGCAGTTTAAATAGAAACAATATGAGAGGAAATTAACAGTAAGAAAAGATGTGTATTGTTATAAGTAAGGAAACAACATGGCCGACCAGTGAATAATATTTACCTCATTACAATAATGCAAATCTACAATATGGATTTAACCAAAAATTGACATATAATTATATTGGGATATTGGAAGGAAGGGAAAAAGAATACATGAGCTAAAGTCCTGATTTATCATATAAAAATATTGATATTTATCATATCTGAAACTAGTGAATTAAAAATAACAGTACACTGTTCTTATAAATAAAGAGATAAGTACCAAACAAAAAAAATGAAAATTGAACTAGTTCCATTTTTTTAAAAGGGAAGAAGTATGGTTTTAGCAATTAGAATAACAATAAAACAGTAAGAAAAATATTAATAGAAATATTTAATTACATAGGAAATACAAATAATGTGAATAATATGGGATTTTTATATATTTAACAAATGCCAGACAAACGTAATTACCCTCCCTAGACAGCACTAAACACGTAGAGGAAGTTTGGAGAATAAATCTAATTTATCCTTATTTTAGCAGAGCACTTGATAGTATAAATTTACTTGAAAATAAATTTAAGTTGTTTTGGATATTTATAGTGTTCAGTTGATTAAAAGCTAAGTGAAGTACTATACCATGGAAAGCACAGATACATATTTATTGGTAATTTTAGACAATGGTTTTGGAAGATAAAATTGGTAAGTGCTATGAGTGGCTGTGTGTGTTTCAGGAAAGTTTTGAATGTAGTAGTTCTTTACTCAAAAGGAGTTCTTACTTTACTGATTAGTCTATTATCTAAAAAAGCAAAATCAAGAGGAGTTTTTGAAAAACAGCTTTTTTAAATAAGAGGAGCACTCATATTGGTCAAAAGGCATCAAAGTAAAAATGTTTTTTAACGAGGAAAAATTAGGGGAGAGAAAAATATTACTAAAAGCTCTACATTTGGAGAAATATTATGTACTTTATACATATATTTTTATACACATATTTGGAAAAATATTGTATCTTTTACCATTAAATATATTAATATTCCCTTATACTTATATCTTTACTATTCATGTTTATTTCACACAGAAATATAAAATGTTGTATAGTAATATATGTAGTAAATGAATTATGATTGTTCTCCTTAATTTTAGACCCGTGTGTTTAAAAAAAAAAAAAAGATAATGTCTTTTTGTTTTTTAGATATTTGAATGAAACATGGATTCATTTCCCATGATTTTTATTTAAGCTGATGTTTAGGTGAAGGTGATCTCTCAGTGTGCAGCAAAGTCTGAGATGTGTGTTAATTCTAAATATGTTATTTTTCAGAAAGAATGCTTTGCAGAACTTGGCTTAAATACAGGACAGCTGGGTATAGATGATTCTACACAAGTGCCTCCTGGTTAGTATTTCTCCCATATGACATATAATTAATGATACGTGATAAATGAGTGAGTTTAAAGTTTATCTTGCTTTTCTCAAAGTAATGTCATAAACTGAAAACAAAGCATGCTTTTTTCTCTCCTTTGTTACTGTTGATTATTGAATAGGATCCTGTATAATTATCAGAGTTCAACTAGATTTTGTCTTTTTATTTGAAGGTTTTAAAAATAATTTTGAAAAGTTATTAGACACGTAAGTTGCTTTGTGGACGAAATCTTCATTGCAGCACTCACATTTCCCTTACTGGCCATCATTATCTATTTTTGTTTTTGTATCACCAAGTGAAGTGAACACTGGTGCCTCCCTCAAGTAGACTTAGGGTTTCAAAATCACGTATTTTAAACTTTAATCATTCAGACAATTTCTCTAACTATTCTCTATTCATGCATACAATGTACTTTTCAGGAAAGACCAGAGTGGCATTTAGCTGTAAGAATGAAGTAGAAATTGACTTGAAGTATGGAAGGCCTATGATGTTGTGGAAGTAATACAGAGCAGGGTTAGGGGACTTGCTGTCCTAGTCTTTCGTTGGTTCGTAGCTATGTGCCTCAGACAAGTTGCTACATATCTTTGAACTTGTTTCTTCCCCTGTCAAATAAGGAAGTTGGCTATTGGTTATTACTATTATGATAGTAATATATAATAATAATAAATGGCTATTTAGCACATCCTATGTGTTTCATATATATTATCTCATTTTAACCTCTTAGCAACTTTTAAGATATGTTACCATTTTTAAAAACTTCAGTAATGGATAATGTATATGGAATATCACATATGTCATCAGAGGGGACAGTTCAATTAATTTGTACAAATTAAACACATCTATTCAAACAATAAACAGAAGCTCCCCTCCCACCCTCTTTCATTCTTTATCTTTTATTTTAATAATAACTACTATTCTGATTTCTAGCAGTTATTCCTAAATTTTGCCATTCTTGGATTTCATATGAATGAAAGAACATGGTGTTTCTCTTTGATGTCTCTTTGTTTATTATTTTGTTTGTGAGATTCAGCCGTATTGTTGTATGTACTTGTAGGTCAGTTTTCTGCTTTATAGTATTTTGCTGTATCTTTATATCATATTTTTTTCCATTCTGTTGACAAGTATTTGGTAAGTTTTAAGTTTGAGGCTATTGTAAATAAGGCTACTCTAAATATTCTAGCATGTTTCTTTTGATAAACATATTATACTCTTCTGTTGAGTATACACCTGGGAATGCAGTTTCTGTATCCTAGGGTTTATATATGTTTAGCTTTAGTAGATGGCTGCTAGGGAGTTCTCAAGAAGATGATAGCAGTTTACACTTCCACCAGAGTCACAGTTGCTATACATCCTCCCTAATGTATCCCATTAGTGTATTCCATCTTCTTTGTTCTAGTCATACTGGTGATGTATAGTGGTATTGCATTATGTTTTAGTCATTCTGGTGGTATATGGTGGTATTCATTTCCGTATATGATGTGAGATAGGAGTATTACCACTCTTTTAAAGTTGAAGAAGGTGAGATGTTGAGTAACTTGTGCAAGGTCATAAAACTAGTAAGTGGTGGAGCCAGGATTCAAAACTATGCAGGCTGTCTCCAAAGTACACTACACTATGCTACCTCCCTCCTGCCAGCTTTGCTAGCCTTTTTTTATTTTATAAGAATAAAATATCTTGTACTTTTGTCCATGCCCAGTGATATCCAGGTATAAGAAAAGGAAAGGAAATAGTAACATGACCTGAAATTATATTTGTTTTTCACTTTTGAAATGGTCTTTAAGAATTGCTTAAAATTATTCTAAAGGTTATATTAGCAATGCTTAGAAAATAGATTTTGCTTCTTTGATTCACTTGTAATACAACAAATGTGTACAGAGACCTTGCTATGGGCCAGAAAGTGGTGAGTAGATAGATAGGAGACAATCTCTGCTCTTAGGGAAGATGAAGTAGTAAGTGACATACAAGATCAGTGTGGTATTTGCTATTGTTATGTAGAAGGGGCAGTTGGAGCAGAGGCTCTACTTATTAAGTCACACATAAATTATGACCTTTCATACTCAGTTAGTTCATTAGAGAAGGTTATTTAATGTTGTGGGATCTACCAAATGCAATTATTAGCTCCTTCTTTCTCAGGAGGTAGGGAAAAGGAGGAGAAAAGGAAGCTGAATAACTGATTTTTCTCTGGGGTGGAGAAAGATCAAAAAGTTCTCCCCCTCATAGTTTTATAATCTTATTGTTTGTTTTGCTATAGTTTTAAGATGACTTTTGTAGACATACATGTTTAAAGTACACAAATCATTAAGTATATCAGTGAATTTTTACAAAGTGAAAACACTACGTAACTTCCAACCTGGTAAGAAACAATGTTACCAGCATCCTAGAAGCCCCTTTAGCTATAATTCTAGACTCTACTCCCCTGTGGATAACAACTATTCTGACTTCTAGCATCATAGGTTAGTTTTGTCTATTTTTGTACTTTATAAAAATGGAATCATACAGTATGTACTTTTTGTGTCTTTTTTTGTTTAATGTTGTTTGTAAGATTCATAATGTTGTGTAGAATAAACCACTCATTTTCATAGCTGTACTGTAATCCACTATGTGTATCACTACTTATCTTGTATATTGTTGATAATCATTTGAGTTGTTTCCACTATTTAGTTTTTATCATTATTACTACTGTGAATATTCTTGTACTTGTCTCTTGGTGCACATACCTGAGAGAGAATTGCTAATTATTCTATAATGTACATAAGTTCTATATTAGTACATAGTACCAGTTTCCAAAGTGATTGTACCAATTTACACTCCCATCAGCTTTGTATAAGTTCAATTTGCTTCATATTTTTTTGCATTGAGAATTATCAGTCTTTTTCATTTTGATCAGTGTTGTGATTGTGTGTTTCATAATGATTATAATTATATTTCTTTGGTGACTGATGTCATCAAGCAGATTTTTACATGTTTATTAGACTTGAAGTTATCATTTTTGTGAAATCTTTTGTTTAGATAATTGTCATTTTCTATCACAAGTTCTTCATGTATTCTGGATGTTAATCTTTTGCTAGATATATGTACTGTAAATATACTCTTCAATTAAGACTTAATCTTTCACTCTCTTGATTGTGTTTTTGGATGAACAAAAGATTTTTTAGTTTAATAGGGTCTAGTGTATGAGTCTTTTTTCATTATGATTGATACTTTAGAAAAATAATCTTTCCTCTAAAATCTTTTTAAGTGGCATTTGTGTAGTGGCATTTTACCTGTATAAGATATACTATTGTGAAATAGACTTTACCAGTAGATTGAAGAAATATGACTATATAAATGAAGTTATCAACAAATTTTGTTTTTCGGGTTGTTTTAAAAAAAAATCAAGGGTGAATATGAGAATGATACTCTGCTTTAACAAAAGGAAAATTATTTCACTATTTTTTCTTCTGATTAAATGTATGAACTTTTAAACATCTTAGAAAAAGTTTTTTCTGTGTATAGAATAAATATTTTTGTAATTTTCTATAAAACCATCCAGTTTTAAAATAATTGCCGTATCACTACCAGAAGAAATCTCTCTCTTATTCTAACTGTTGTTTATCATATTTGTGTCTAATAATTTTATTTTCTTTTAACATTATTAGAACTTTTTGAAAATGAACATGTGCGTATTGGGCAAAAAGGTAAGCTTTTAGCAACAGTTATTATAATTTCTGAAAAATGTGACAGTTTAAATATTTCCATAAAACACTCCCAAATGAAATTTAATCTCTGAAAAGCTAAAAACCTAAATAGGAGTAATATTTAACTATGCAGATAATCTAATGGTGATCTTTATTTATAAATATCTTTATGTTGAAGGCAAATGCATCATTTTAGCCTCATCAATAAATGTCAGATAAAGATGCACACAGTTGGCTCACTGAAAAGGAAATGGAGACACACATTCTTCAGTGGCAGCACATTAAAACTAGCAGCAGTAGAATTTCATTTTACAATCAAAGAGCCAGGTGTTTTCTTTGATGCACCCACACACTTCTCATTAGTGTTAATGAGAATATGCTCCTGTATGTTCCTGCTGACTGTCACAACGGTTAACACTTAATAACTGAAGCAGCTCTTTGTATCCTGGGGAATAGTTTTCCCCCTTCTTTTGAAGATTCTTTTCCTTGTGTTTATATATCCCATTGTGTCTTTGAACTTTGAAGAACAGATACAACCTTGTGTTGAAGTGTACCTTCTGTGACAGTTATCATCTACTAAACTCCCTAGTTCAGTTTTTCAAAATTATATTTAAATAACTTCATTTGAATGATTTGACACTTTCATTAAACACAAGTGAAAATTAAAAAATATGTTTCATCTCTTTATATGATCCTTTTATTTCTTCTGATCATGCCATTTTTGTTTAGTAAAAGATTTTTTTCTTCTTTCAAGAGAAAATATAACAAAATAGTACTGTTAGACATCAACTGTTGTCTAGTGTGTCTTATTTTTTTGTTTGCTCTGTTTTATTTTGTGGTCCTTTATTTATTCAATGAATAGCTCATATTTTCATTAAAGAAAATAAACATGAAAATGAAAGAAAGATAATAATTTGCTAAACTTGCCTGCTTAAGAATAATTTTGTTAAAATTTCATCAGATCTTTGTTTTTACTCCTTTAAAAATCCCTCTTTCTGTTGATTTTCAGATTAGCTAAAAGGTCATCTAATGGAATGGATATTTTACATTTTTATGTAACCCTTAGTTCTGATACTTCATGTACCAGACCACTTCAAGTATTAGAACTTTTATGATTTAGGGGAATATGTAAAAAAAATTTAAAGGTCTATAGATATGACTTTACGTGAAGATAGAATCTAAAAATTATACACACACACATGCACACACATGCACATGCACACATACACACACGCACACACATACACATTAGTAGTTTCTGGTCCATGAAGTTATAGTTAAAGCAATGTGATCTCAAAGTACCTACATTTAAAAGCTTTTGTCAGGCTGAGTAGAAGCTAGAAGAGCTTAAGATTTTAGGGGTATAAATAGGACCATATAAAAAATCTAGGGATTAAAAGGAAGAAAAGTTAAGGTGTAATTATGTCAAATATAAAGATTGTTAGCTTCTGAAAAGTTTTATAATTAAAGATTTAGTGATGCTTCTTACGTTATGAATTTTCTAATGAGATTTTAATGTACCTTTGACAGTTCTAGCAGAACAAGATAGTGCTGCTGCTCAACAGTATATCAGACAAGGAAGTCCCACAGCACTAAGAGCTGAATTGTGGGCTCTCATTTTGAATATTTCTGGTCAACCTGAGGTAAGAAGAAAAAATGACGAGTCATATTTGAGCTATTAATATTTATTTTTCAAAGATCAGTAATTCAAAATAGAAACTTGTTTCTTAGTCTTTTACCCACTTACCACCTTATTTTTAAAATCATTGTAGTTTTAGATTCTAAGACAAAACTTATCATGTAACTTAATCAGTGTGCTTAACATAGGTTTGCTTATGTGATCCTATATATACAACAAAACAATAATAACATTTTGAGAAATGGAGTCTGATATCTGATAATTTAGATAAATAAAGGTTTGTGATAGAATGGAAATGTTAGAATAGGAAAAAATAAAAAGGATATGGTTACCTTTAAATATGCACTATTCTCATGGTTATAAAATTTGACAGGTTATGTGGGCATATTTTTTTTCCAAATCTAAGAACATTTTATTTTATGAAGTATAATGAATATGAAGAGAATTTACCAACAGACAGGTAATCAATTTAATAAAGAAAAATTATGTAAGACATTGATTCCTTCTGAAGTACTCTTAGTGGATATACCTATATCTATCTAGCTTACTAAACATATATAATTGAGAAAGTTATATAAATTTCTTCAAACCTCAGTTAGCACATACTTAAGTGTATATTACAGAATTGTTGTGTCAGGTATAGAAAATAATGTGTGTGAGTCTTTTAACACAGTGCCTGGCATGTAAATGGTCACCATTAATGGTATTAATCATAATAATTACATATTACATATCATGTTAAATTAATTGTAATTAATAATAATGCAGATTTTAAGAAAATAAAACATTAATATCTATTATAAAAACTACACTTTTACCCATTGCAAATTATGAATACCTGTGTATATTTTTTATATATGTATATATTTTAAAAATCTCTTGTGAACAGTGCTGTCAAATATTATTTATTTTCTTTTTAAAAGCATAATGCTTGTGATTTATTTAAGAGCAGTTTTAGACCAAATGATATTGCTGGATATTCTCTGATGCTAAATTTTGTACTACTTTGTTTTTCAGAGGTTGCTTTTCATATTCATAATTTGTTACTCTTACATATATGCATTACTAGAGCTTATATCAAGTACTCTTTAAAATGTCCTGTTTTTACTGGTAATCATTTAATTTTATAAATTTTATAGTATAAATTAAAATATTAATATAAAGCTTGTCCCTTATCAACTATAACCATATAATTTTGACTCTCCATTCATGTTTTTCTCTCATTACACTAAAAACTATTGAGACTAAACAGCAGAGTGGGAATTAGGAGGACTAGTTCAATCATGAAGTAACACATGTAGCTTGGCCAAATCTTGCTTTTTTAACTGTACAAATAAGGAAAGTATACTAGATATCTGTTTTTCCAAACTCCCTTCTAGGTTTCAGATTCTCCTGAATTTTTCTCTAGAATTGAAAATAGACTTTTGTCAATAGCACTATTATATGTCTCAAGTTGCAGGCATTAATTAATTCATAGCATTTTGTACTGTCTTGTCCTCTAGGAAACCTTCAGTAATTCATATGAGAGAGTAAGGCTCCTTGTAGGAATACAGATGATTAACTGCATATCCTCTTGCTGCTTTGGGACAGCAAATTGCTGTATAACTGGTTTAACAGATGTTTTTAGGTCTTCAGAAATTATAATTGGTGGAAAAACAGCATTTTTCACTTAATTCAATTTACTATTCATGTGTGTTTGTTAGGAAACTAAAAATTTTAAATACACATAATAATTTTACTTTGAATAAACATTGAAACTATAAGGTATACAATTCTGTCCATATATTGATAAAATATATTACACAATGGTTGATTCTAGTAAACAACAGCATAACTCAAATTCTGTGAACTCTATCTAAACTTATGTCTAAATCCCTTGATAACAAACTTTAGGTTTAAACTAAAGTTCTCTGAGATCAGGTAACTTGTCTCTCTGAATTACAGTTATATCTCTATCTCCTAACATAGAATATTAAATATCTAATAATTTTTAAATGAAATATTCTAAAATTTTAAGTTTTACTTAGGTATATGGTGTGATATACAAAAAGTAAGAAAACAGGGGGCTGGGTTGTGGCTCAATGCTAGAGCACTTGCCTAGCAGGTGTGAGGCACTGGGTTCAATCCTCAGCACCACATAAAAATAAAGGTATTGTGTCCATCTACTACTAAAAAAATTTTTTTTTAAAAATAAGGAAACATAAAATATTTACTTGTCTAATATCTACTTATGTAATTATACAATTCAATTTACATATGTAAATTTAGCATCATAGGTAATTATGTAATCATTATGTCTACAGTATTTTTGTTGCAATATCAATTATCAATAAATTCTTTTAATTCACTTTGTATTTTAGTAGATAATAAAATCAGTATAAAGGGATATGTTGGGAAAAGTCAATATATTTAAGTTGTTAAATAGTGTGAAATGGTATATAGAAATTATAAACTTGAGAGATGGAGTATTTTTCACATATGATCTGTAAATTTAAAATTTTTATTGACACATGAGAATTGCTGACCAACATGGTACAGTTTTCATTCAGTCATTCAGCATTTCATATGTAATGCTCTGCTACGTAATATTTTAATATTCATCTGAATCTGAATTAGTATTGTACATTAATTTATTAGAATATTGTGAAATTATATTTATGGGCTAGTTAACTATTTGGAACAATAGAAACCAATAAAAATTTTCTTCAGAGTTAAAAATATTTTATTCACAGCATTTTGAAGATGTGATTTTTTATGGAAGCATGTGATACTAAAATTAGTATTTTAGTGATTACTCTTAAAAATATTTAGTAGTTCTCTAGCATTGATTACAAAGGGAATACTATTTATTTATAATAAAAATTATTAGAAATGCAATTACAAATAAATTATTATTTAGCAACTAAAATAAAATTCTCTGAGTATTTATAATTCATGGGTAATAATGCATATATGAATATATATTCTGTATATATTGCCTAAAGAAATATTTCCTTAAATTGATTTTGTTTTTGTCAGTACAAATGTAAAGCAAAAATTTAAAAAATTTCAAGTTAAAATAATCACCAAAACTGTTCTAAAACAGTGTTTTTTCAAATGTCTGCAAGACCTATATTACTTCTCAGGGCTTTATGTAGGAGATATAAAGGTCCTTGAATAAAATGCAAAATTATTTAATAAAAATGTTAATAATAATTCTCAACTCAAGCATAGTCCCTTCAACACAGAAGGTCATCCGTTTGACCAGCCATGCAGCTTAGAGAACCACTGAGGGAAAAGGGGACTGTACTGGCCAGTTTGGATCAACTGAGTCAACACTGACAGTGTTGAATGATGAGTGTCACAGCCAGTAGGCCTTCATATCTCAGACATTCGTGTATTAAAGGGAAAAAATGTCAGTAGGTGTCATATGGCCTTCATTAAATTCAACAGCCATTTCTAATCAAGTCTTTAACTTAAATGGAATTACTGAAATATAGTGAGACTAGTTCCCAAAACACAGTAAGTACAAACTGAACAGAAATGCCAAAGCTCTTTTCATTAGAATTAGGAAAAAGGTAGTAATACTATCACTATTATTATTCATCATAGTTTTTAAGGTCCTAGCTAATTCTGTAAGATATGGAAATGAATTGATTTATGTTTGGGAACAAAAAGAAACACAGTCATCTCTGCAGAAAACCTAAGAAGAGATTAAAAAGTTACTATAATTAGTAAGAGCTTATGCTGTGTGTGTGTGTGTGTGTGTGTGTGTGTGTGTGAGTGATTACACCACGGTGAATTTCACCTTCATGTATCTCTATAAAGCACCAACTAACTACAAATAAATAGAAGGAATATCAATGGAGTAGAGAAAGGGGAACAGGGAGTGACATAGTAAGTACTGGAAGCTAAAAGGGAGCAATTTATATTCTATGAATGTATGATTATGTCAAAATGAACACCAATATTATCTGTAATTATAATATACTAATAACATTTTAACAAGATATTTTGGTAAGACAAATGGATGTATGATAAATATACAAAAATCAGTATTTCCAGAAACATAGAGCTAGATATCATCCTGCCAAGACTGCTACATGCAATAAATATTCCTCCTTGTCTCAGATGATCCTGTCCCACAACTCTTACTTGTTTGGGGGATTATCTTTGGAAAGAGTCACATAGAGCAGTGTATACAATAAAGCCAAGCAGTGGGCATGGGTGAGACCAGGCCCAAGGGACGAATGGAGGGATTCAGAGGAATACAGGGATGTGCGAAAACAGTGTTTTCGCATAAAGCCCTGAGAAGTAATATAGGTCTTGCAGACATTTGAAAAAACACTGTTTTAGAACAGAGAGACGATATTTCCACCTCCCTTTAGCACACTATTACCCATTTGATACCGACTTTTGTCCTTAATATTCTTACCTACTGTTTTTTTTCTGACCAACTATTAATCTGATGTTTAACTTGATTACAGTTTCAAGTCCTTCTACCTTTTTTCTCCCTCATTCCCTTTCCTTTCCTTCCTAGTTCTTTCCTTTTAATTTTCCTTCTTCTATTTCTTATTCTCTGTTAAATAAACATTAGCCTATCTCATCACTATACATAGTCAGATTTTAAAGTGTTATGAGACCATATTCTAATATAAAATGCTGATTTATTTTATATATCATGTGATTGTTTTTAATACTAGGAGTGACTTCGTATGCTTAAACTTACTATTTTGTAATAATTGGCATATTAGGCAATATGGATTAATCAAATCTCATAGTTTTGTGGCCTTAGTTCTTTTTTTTTTTTTTTTAATACTAGAGATTGAACT
The DNA here is from genome assembly GCA_028644305.1 of Xerus rutilus. Classification (NCBI taxonomy): domain Eukaryota; kingdom Metazoa; phylum Chordata; class Mammalia; order Rodentia; family Sciuridae; genus Xerus; species Xerus rutilus. Next base: position 101,796,430 of record CM053408.1, on the reverse strand, counting down.
CAGGGGCACTCGACCACTGAGCCACATCCCCAGCCCTATTTTGTGTTTTATGTAGAGACAGAGTCTCACTGAGTTGCTTAGCGCCTCGCTGTTGCTGAGGATGGCTTTGAACTCGCAATTCTCCTGTCTCAGCCTCCCTAAGTGCTGGGATTACAGGCTTCCGCCACCACACTCAGCCATGGCCTTAGTTCTGAAATGTTAGTGGGAATAGTAATCACTAATCTATTTTATTTTATTGAAATTAAATAAAATTCAATCCCATTTTATTGGTATTAGATGAGTTAATTCATGTTTAATGGGTAAAATGGTGCCTGGCATTTAAAAACTACTTAATAAATACTATATTTGCTATTAAAATTAAACGATCAATTTAGCAAATAATGAGTGAATATTCACCAAGTGCCAGATGTTATTGTGAATGAGGGAACAGGCATATTTTTTGAACATCTTCTATTGGTCAGGCTTGGGGGATGTTGTAATAAATAGAACAGAGTTACTATTCTCTTGGTATTTATGATATTTTTAAGATTCTTACTTATTAAAATTATAGAGTCTGGCTTTATAAATGTGATTGACTTTTAATATTTTGACTTGTTTTGTTTTTACATTTAGGACATCTTGTATTATGAGCAGCTTAAGATGAATGTGATACAACATGACCTTTTGGTGGACAGTCTAATATATAAAGTAAGTAAATGCATATAATTTTTTCCATTTCATTATCATAAAAAATTAAGAGTTTTTAATATGCAGGGCCAGCACTAGGTACAATGATATATGTTAAACCTGAAAAATAATTTTTAGGGCTAGAGATATAGCTTAGTTGGTAGAGTACTTGCCTTGCATGTACAAGGCCCTGGGTTCAATCCCCAGCACCACACACACATACAAATAATAATAATAATAATTTTTAGTGCCAGGAACAGTGGTGCCCACCTGTAATTACAGCTACTCAGGAGGCTGAGGCAGGAGGATTGAAAGTTTGAGGCCAGACTGGGCAATTTAGTGAGACCCTGTCTCAAATAAATAGATAAGTAATAAAGTTATCCTTCTACCTATAAAGTTAAGGTTGGCCTTCAAACTTGTAGTCTGCATTCAGTGTTTTCTTTCCTTCCCCCTATGAACCTGTCCTCGTGATCTTTTCCTGGGCCTCTTATTTTTTCATTAAGAGAAATAGATTTAAAAATTTAAGTTTTCTACACAAACAAAATACAAAAGCAACTGAAAAGAAAAATGGAGTATAATAATTTTATCATTTTTATCTCATGATTCTTTAGGGCCTACTTGTATATCTCTTTGAATTGAAGTTTTTAATTATTTTAGTTTCTAAATATATGGCTAAATACATTTCCAGTTTTATGGTAGGAGTACTTTGAATGTTTGTCTCCAGCATCTGCTAATCAACTTGTTGAATCAAGTTATAGATGCTTAACACATACTATAGGATATGACTACTTCCAGATTAGTAATTTTGCTATTTAAAAGATATAGATTTTAAATTCATAATTTGAGAGGTAAAGGAGAAGCACATATTCCTACAATTCTCATAAATGGGGGAGAAAAAAATAACACATTGAAGATCTGGAAATGTGTCTGAGTAGAACATGGCCAAGGGCGATAACGACGACTATCGTTTTATGGCTGCTTGCTGTTTGCCATATAGTGTACCTTTTACATAGATTATCATTTAATCCTGGAAACTACCTTAAGAATAGTAAGTACCAGCATTTAGGCTGTTAGTATTTTCCCTGGAGGTGGGGAGGACTCCCATTCTTCAATAGTATGTCTTAAAAATAACAGAGTTTTAGAGAAAAGTAGAGTTGAGGCAGACCATGCAAAACTTTTGCGGCTTTGTAATCAGAGTACTAATAAAAGCAAAGACTTAGGCAGAAGCTATTTAAAAATACAATAATAATAATAAAACAAATGCTAAAAGTAATAAAACAAATATAATAAAATAATGCAAATGGAAGTGGTGCTCTAAGCCACTGGAGCTGCCGTTAAAGTGGTTCTAAGAAATGCAGCAACTGAAAAATGTGCCAGGCTGGAGGTGCCTCTCTGAAGAGGAAGCCCCAGTGCAAATGTCCATTTTATTTTTTAAAAAGAAGTTATGAAGGCTCATGCCTGTGCAAGAGCTTTTTTAAAAAGTATTTAAAGCTGCATTTTTAAAAAGTATTTAAAGCTTCATTACACTCCTATAGCAAAGACAAACTTTTAAATTTAACTGAAAACAAGGTAGAATTTAATGGTACAAGGAATGAATGGGACAAGGCAATACTAAATACAAAATATCATCAAACTCTCACTACACTAAATTATTAAATGGTTCTATCTTAACTGCTTTTCTGTTTTCCCACAAACTTGCCTTGTATCTATACCTACAGTTTTCCACCAGTTACTATGACCCAACAATTTGTACTAGAGTTTCTTAACCTTCCTTTGTTATCATACCCCTGAGGAGAAAAATTAATTTCTCTCTAATAAGAAAAATTAAATACCAGAGAGTCAGATTTTGTTGGCTAGGGATGAGCTTTGGAGATCCACATTACCATTATAACATGTAAAGTTTTTTGGTCCCCAAGAACTGGTTTTTAGTCACTTAGAGGCAGTATCAGCTCTGGGGCAGATGTGCACCATTGCCCATGTTGTCTTCTGACATAGAAGATCCACCCCATTCTTTCTCTTTGTTCTTTGTCTTTAAGTTTTTCCAGGTTAGGTACACATTCACCATCTCCAGAGTCACCCATGACTCATTTCATCCTTCCCAATTGCTGCTGTGCTTAACAGCCCAGTTTCATATATATTATCATGGACTTCTACAATTTTTCTTTTTAATTCTTCACATATTTTTGCTATGTATATTTTCTTGTCAGCAAGAATGTAGACTCTTGGAGGATAAGCATTGACTTTTTTGTGTGTGTTTTGATGTTTGTATTCATCCCAACCCATCAATCAATACTTATTGAACTGATTATGTATTATTTAGGTCCAAGAGTATGGTATTCTTTAGGTATGGGGTTTTTTGATAAAAATAAAGTTCAGGACCTATATTTAAATTCATGTACTAATGAAAAGATGAAAATTACGATAAGTATAGGGGATTTGGGTTAATTTTTAAAATAGATTTCTGGAGCCTACTCTGTATCTCATGCCATCCTGGGCATTTATCCATACTTTCTTTTGAAGTAGCTAATGATATCCCATGTACAGATATGGAGTCCTAGGCTTGGAGTCACTGACCAAAGTCATACAGCTAGAAGTAGTTGACCTGGATTTCAAATCTTTGTCAGATCTGTTGGAATATCCATGTTCTATATACAAAGCACCAAGTTCCAAGTTTATAATCACTGTACAAAATGTTCAGAGATATCCTGGGGGAAATGGAGATGTTTTATTTACTTTTCTGGGCTTTTGTTCATTTGTTTGTTATTGAGGAGGGATACTTGTATCATGTAATTTCTGTTAATAATTTTGTCATTTTTATTTATTTATCATTCATTCTTCAAACATGTATATCACTTAAAAGGGGGTGTGGGGCTCCACGTGGGCCTTCCTGACAAGTGGGGGGTCCAGAGAGACAGAAAAAGAAGGGGTCTCTATGGACGGTGGCGATATGGAGTCTCTCTGGACGGTGGCGATTCTCGGAGCCAATCTTCCCAGGCCCTGGGGTGTAGGTAAAGATGCAGAAACAACCGGAGTGAGAAGCAGAAGACACCATTTATTCCAGAAAGTATGGAAGCTTAAATACACTCTTGGACCAATCAGGTCCAAAGGTCACAAACAAAGGGGTGCTCTTTGGTAAGAGCACAGTCTATTAGCATAGAATGGGGAAGGATGGAAGGGAGGGGCTGAAGGTATGGAAACTGCTCCTACACATGCATTGGGTACTACCATGTGGTAGGCACTGTGGTGATGCTGAGTGTATAAAAAACAAGGAGAGCAGACATTTATAAAGTGATCTCAGGTCAGGGAGTGAGAATAGAGTTATATTTAAAGGAAAGAACTAATACTTTACCCAGGAGAAGTCAGTGACTAGCCCTTAGAAGATAAATTTATGAAAAATCAATATTATTAGGCTCCCAGGAACAAACGGTGATTGGCAAATAAATATTCATAAAGGCAAGAAAATATTTGGTATTTTGAGGGAATGGCAAGTATGTGTATTTGAATCATGAGGCTAAAGCAGAAATTTGGGACCAGTTTATTATGGTTGCTTCTGGATGTTATGATTGTATATGTCCTTTTCAAGTTTTATGACACCTAAATATTAAAAGGATATAAAATTGAAATAAATAATACAGTTATTCATGGAACCTTAAAAAATGTAAGGAATTTGTAGTCAAATAATGAGTCACATATCTTAGTCAAGTAAATTATGTGGCAGTGATAAAATCTAATTAAGATTGCCTGGAGTTGTTGCTCAGTGGTAGAGCACTTGCCTAGCATGTGTGAAGCATTGGGTTCAATTCTCAGTACCACATATAAATAAATGAATAAAATAAAGGTCCATCAACATCTAAAATCATATTTTAAAAAATCTAATTGAGAAGTTTATAATCATAAAGTAATAGATTCATTACATTCCTATTTCTAAGTAATCTATAGGTGCTTTAGGATTATAAAAATTCATTTGGGTTCTTTTCAGAAAGTACTCTTGTTTTAGTCAGACTTTTTGCTGCTGTAACCAAAAGACCTAACAAGAACAGTTAAAGGAAGAAAAGTTTATTTGGGGCCTCACAGTTTCAGAGGTCTGAGTTCATAGATGACTGAATCCATTATTTGGGGCCCAAGGTGAAGCAGAACATCATAGTGGAAAAGTGTAGTAGTGGAGGAAAGTGGCTCGGGACATGATGATTAGGAAGCAGAAAGAGAGCTCTCCTCAACACAACAAAATATAAACAACGAAGGCAAGCCCCCAATGACCCACCTCCTCCAGCCAAATCCTACCTGCCTTCAGTTACCTAAAGGGAAGTAATTCACTGATTGAATTAAGGTTGTCATAACCCAATCATGTACCTGTAAACCTTCTTGCATTGTCTCACATATGAACTTTTGGGGGCCATTTAATATCTAAACTATAACATATTCTTTGCTTTTTATTATAGGATGTAAAGTTGACAGCAAGCAATGATGATTATTATTTTGTATTTGAAGATTATTTATATCAGGTAAGTTTAAAAATTAAAATATATAAAGTTTTTGTTTTAGGTTTTCTAAATCATGATACTTTAAAAGTTATCTCTATTGTTAACTAAATCCTTCTAAAGTCCAAACCATGTTTATCAGATTACATGTTCTAAAGTCGAGATAAGGTTAATTTTTGCCCCTACAGTAAAATTGGGTGGGAGAATAAAAGTTCCTCAATGAATTTTTGGACTGTTCCTTTTAGTCACATACACTACAATCAGGAGGTAAGTTTTCTACCTTTGTTGTTGGCACAGATTTTTAAATTGGATTCATATTTAATCCATCCCAAAAAGTTTAAAGAATGTATTTGCATGATACTTTTTATTAAAAATATTGAATAAATAAATATTTTGAAATCAATGAGTAGTGTCATGATATTCTTTGGCAATTTTATATGCTGATATTGTGGATGCTTGGATCCTTCCCTAGGTATTTTTCATATCTACTAAAATAAAATCATTTATTATAAGTAGAAAGTAAGTAATTCACATGGAATTACCTAGATGATTTTCTTTTTAAATAAAGATTATGCATACATACTGATTTTGAGTGAATGACAATATAAATGTCATCAAGGAAATATATAGATCCCATATGATAATTTCTTCTTGATGAAGTGTAAATCAGTCCCAGCTGTTTGGATGAGCAGTTTTTTTCTTTGGTAATAGTGTTGGTAGTGTATAAATGTTTAAAAGGGAAGATAAAATTTAAGAATCTCTCAAAAAGGCTTAATTAATCACACATTCTAAGAGCTAAAGTATGACTTTATAAAATTAAATTTTTAAATAACTCTAGAAACAATTTTGAGATTTTTATAATTTCAAATGTAAAAAATAGTAAAGATTTAAAATTCTATTCTTTAATATAAAATTAGCTATTAAGAGTTGGAAAAGAAAAATCATTGGAAATTTTATTTCCTTATGTAGCTAATATGTAGCACTGTGTCTAGTTCTTAGTACCTAGTAAATTTTTTAATATCTAAAGTTAATGCATCATTTATATAATAATACTAGTTTATTGATAGCTCTGTCCTTTGGAAATATTGAATAGGTATTATCATTTCTGGAATGGTAGCATGAGTAGCTAGCTCCACAGAACTATCTCCAGTAGAAAAAAACAAAGCTAGTGAAAATTATTTAAAAAGAAAACAAACAAACAACAACAACAACAAAAACTGAAGTCTCTGGAAGCTGTCCCAAGATTATACAAGTCAGTAAAAGAAGAAGCATTTATTCAAGAAAAGCTACTAAATTCCAGCGAAAACCATTTGTGGCACATGATTCATGACCTACTTTTGACCTCCTCTCACCTCCAGATTAGTATGACAGGGCTTCAGTTCTGCTGAGTGTGGCCAAAAAGATGGGGCTCCCTTTCCCTCCAGCTTCTAGTCAAGAGCACAGTATCTCCACATGAGTGGCAGGCAGCCACTCTTCCTCCTCAGCTGTGTTAACAGATGGCTGAATCCAGAAGAGGTGCTACCTAGAAGTTGGAGACTCCTTTCCCACAGGGCAGAGATCTCCCCAAGAGCTCTACCATCTCTTAGCAAGCCGAGACTACTAGGGCCTCGAATGTATCCTAGTTTGTCTGTAGGATAGAGGTTTTAAAATGAGTTTTAACCTCTGAGAAGACCAGAGGTTGTTCCCCTACCCAGTGCCTTCCTTTCTCAAAAAAGTAGAAATGTCATGCCAAAAGAAGTTGGTCAATGTTCCCATCCCAGCTCCAGAGCAATGACTCAGAGATTTTATTTGGAGGGGAAAAGGGAGCCTTAACAATGGGACCTTTGAGGCTCTCCTCAAAGAAATGAGCTTATATGGAGTGTGATAAAGTTCCAACCCAGTGAGCCTAAAATACTAGAGATTTTAATGATAGGCAATCAAGAGGAGGCTCTTAATTCCAAGAAAGTATCAACTAAACCATAAGTAGCTAGTGTAACAAAGAAAACTAGTGATAGAGACAGCTAGAACAAGTGCCAGTGAGATAGGAACAAACCTCAAAGACAAGTTTCAAAAATAACCTCTGCAAAGGGGTCCAAATGTAATTAAATCAGACTGTAATTATAGTTGCTACCTGAGGACATGGTTGCAAACAGTAGAATAACTAGCTTGTGATTAGTGAAACAATTTCTGGTTGTGATATCAACAGAGACATAATGTTCAACTGAGATTAGGGGAGAAGATAGTAAAACAAAAAACAAAAAAACCCTGCTAAAATCAGTGTCATTGAAGAGTGAGTGTCTGTATGTCCAAATTTGTACCCTCTGAGGTACTGTTTGAGAACTAGACTTGAATAATATATTCCAACCAAATCACTAAACAAGCAAGTACATAACAATAACCACAAACCTTGGCTGCCTATAAGAGGGCTTCAGTGTTGGATTTAATAGACAGAAACTTCAAAGCAGCCATAGTAAGTATATTCAAAAAACTAAAGGAAACCATGATTAAAGAAGTAAAAAAAAAAAAAAGATGTGATAGTATCAACATAAAATAATGTCCCTGCTTTAAAGGAAATAAAATAGTTTATTCTGGCTAGGCATGGTGGCACACACCTGTGATCCCTGTGACTGAGGAAACTGAGGCCAGAGGATTGCAAGTTCATGGCCAGTCTAGGCAACTTAGTGAGACCTTGTCTCAAAAGTAAAAAAGGACTAGGGGTGTAACTCAGTGATAGAACACCCCTGGGTTAAATCTCCAGTACCCGCCACACACAATTGAAAATACTTTATTCTGAGCCAAATATGAGTGACCATGGCCCAGAAAACAGACTTAAGTTAACCTTGATCACGGAATAAAAGAAAGTCATAGATCAATATATGTACCAGTTACAACGATGGGAGCATGAGGCAGGTGGCTTACAGTAAGGTGGGAAAATCTCTTGCATAAGTTTCAGATGTTGTCTTATGGCACTCTTAACTTTAGGATTGATGGAAGCTAGAGGTATGCTAAGCTGAGTGATATATTCCAAGTAGTTTACATAATAATCATGAGAATGTTAGGCCAGATACAAAAGTTAAGGTAAATAGCTATTAATGGGCCTAATTAATTAGCCCAAGATAATTTTGGCTCTGACCTACAAGATTCCACCTCTCCAAAATCATAAGTTCTAGTCAGCCTAGGTAAAAGCATTCTTCAGGATCTTTACTATAGGTGCAGCTTCTTCAGAGAACTATTTACAATGGCATTGTCTCATGAAATAGAAAAAAGCAAAAAAGAGAAATTGTAAAAGAGAGCTGGGCGTAGTGGTGCATGCCTGTAATCCAGGTAATTCAGAGGCTGAGGAAGGAGAATTACAAATGTGAGCCCAGCCATGGCAATTTAGACCCTGTTTCAAAATTAAAAAAAAAAAAAAAAAAGGATTGGGAGTGTCTCTCAGTGATAGAGGGCTCCTGGTTTCCATCCCCAATACTGCTGAAAAAGAAAGAGTTTGATTGTAGAAGTACCAAATGGAAAATCTGGAATTGAAATATATAACTGAAATGAAAGATCTGCCAGAGAGGTTCAACAGTACACTTGGAAAAGCAGAAAAGAATCAATGAACAAGGAAGATGGAAATAAACAGAGTATCAGAAAAATTAAGGGTACCATTATGCTTATTAACATATTTATGAAAGGAATATAAGAAAGAGGAAAGGGGGCTGGGATTGTGGCTCAGCGGTAGAGCGCTTGCCTCGCATGCGTGAGGCCCGGGGTTCGATCCTCAGCACCACATACAAAGCAATAAAATAAAGACATTGTGTCCATCAACAACTAAAAAAAAAAAAAATTAAAAAAAAAAAAAAAAGAAAGAGGAAAGGGAGGAAGAAGCAGAATTTGAAGGAATAATAACTGAAAACATCTAAAATTTGATGAAAAACATGAATTTACACATCTAAAAAAACCTCAGTGGACATCATAGGCGTCAAAGCCAAATGCAATGAGAGAATCTCAGGTGTTGAAATAAATATTTAATTTTTTTCTATTTATTTAACTCATGTTCCAGTAGGTTTGTCCTCACAGAGACATCTTTGTGGTCCTGAGCAGTTCGCCAGACCTCCCTGGGACTTCATATTTTTTTTCAAATGGAATATGGACTAAACTGTACTTATATATCAGAATTACCCTAAAAATGCTATTTATGTGATTTGACACAAGACAAAGCAGTTTGAGTGTTCCCATAAAAGTATTGATTACAGATAGTGTTTATTCTTTTTAAATCCAGGTTTTAAAATTCTGTTGTCTCAAGAGTGAATAGTTGCTGGATTTTACTCATTGATATTTTTATAATTTGTTATACATAAAAATTCTCTTGGTTTTCTTCCAAAGGTGGAATTATTTTATTGGTATTAATCTACAAATCTTCTGTTACATTTGTTTACTACAACTATGTAAATTGGCCATCTTATTTATCTCTCTTGCCTAATGCTGGCCACCTCACCTTTAATCTCTTCTGCACAGTGAAGTCCTAGTGGGCTTTTTGAAACACCAGTCAATTCATGTGACTTGTGTGATTAAAAAAACAAAACTAAAAATCTTCCACAGGGCTATTTCACCCTGCATCTATCCTACCTCTCCAGCCTGTTGTTCACTCTCTGCCCTGATGCTGGCTATTGCAGCCACCCTAATCTTTGACTTATCCTGTTTACTAAACTCCTTTCTACTTCAGGGCCATAAGACTTCCAGGTCATCTTATAGGAAAGACTGTCACCCTTTCCTCTTCACCTAATAAACTCCTGTTTTCCCTTCAGCTCTCAGGTAAATACCATTTACTGTATGTACTCAAGATGCACCTTCCCTGACTAACTGCTAACATCCAACACAAAAGTACACAGAGTCGTGGCATCTAATATGTGTTTTCAAAGTACTACATAATATATTTTATTTATAGCATTTATTATACCTTACTTGATTATTTTATAGTTATTGATTTCATATAAGTTCTGTGTTTTAGTTCTTATTGTAATTTTAGTGCCTAGCACACTGTAAATAACAAAAATTCTTCTCAATATACTTTTTATTGACAATTATTTTTTCATAACTAAAAAAGAAGTTTATGTCTTTCATAGGAAAGCTTAATATTATTAATTATTGGCTGACTGAGATTTACTGTCATGTTGATGAGGTCTAGACTTCTCAGTTTTGTTCTAGATGTGATGGATCCTTTTTTATGAACTGATTTCCAGTGAAAATAGATTATTGTCACAGTTAAAGATATAAAAAATAAATATCTACACTTTCAAATTTGAAACAATTTGTTAATTTTTGATCTTCTCTATGCTATTTTGATCCTAAACACAAAACTGTTTTAACACCAAGTATATGGGCACATAAATTATACATAATGACATGATGTATATAATCTGTGGTTAATCTGCTTCAGAGAGTGAATAGAAAGGGTGGCAATTTGTTAAGTTTGTCCCTTTTGGTAATTGGAGAGGAGAGGATTGCCAGTTCGAAGTGACAACTACAAATCCTCTTTGGTGGGTGATGAAAGAGGCTTGCCAGGTCACAAATCAGCCTCATTTGGTGAACGAGTCATTAAGGGTACCTATTTTATTTTATTTTATATTTTGTACTTAAATAACCCAGGGGTGCTTTACCACTAAGCCACATCCCAGTCCTCCTTTTCTTTGTTTTTTTATTTTTCAGACAGAGTCTCACTAAGTTGCTGAGGCTGGCCTCAAACTTGCAGTTCTCCTGCCCCAGCTTCCCAAGTTACTGGGATTGAGGGCATCTGTTTTAAATGAAAGTAGTAACAATTTGTCCAAATAGTGCCAGGAATATCCTTGAAGGGATGTTTATTTGTGTTTCTTCCACATATTAGTGACATATATGTAAGAAAAGTTCTAAGAAAACTTACAGAGGACTAAGCCAGACAACAGAATTATTTATGAACAGTAGATGCATTTTCTCAGAAAAAGTACAATGATCATCAATAAATATTTTGTGATCTTTACATTATATATAAATGATACTACCTCTGATAGGTGCATATGCTAGCTAGGGAGGCAGGACATGAATGTACAAAATACTTGGAAATTGTTTTAAAGTGTTGTGTAAAGCATGAGTATTAAATTAGTATAGTGAGTAATATAGGAGTATGCTTTAACTTTTTTCATTTTTAGCAATATTTTGGTCCAAACTGTATTATTTTTAAACATTAAATATTTTTTTCATCATATGTTTCAAGGACTCTGCTGATTTTAGACTTTGGAAATGATACTAAATAAACCTTTTTTTACGTGTTCAATATAGTAATGTTTAGTATAGGCACAATGTTCTGCATATCCCTAAAATCATCTTGCATAGCTGAAATGTTGGACCCATTCAATAGCAAGTCTCCATCCTTCCTCCCTTCCAACTACAGAAAACTACCATTTTTTTCAGCTATTTTATTTGATATCTCATATAAATTGAATCATGTCATATTTGTTCCACTCTAAGATGCTTATGTCACTTGACATATCATTCTCCAGTTTCATCCATGTTGTCTAACATGGCAGGATTTCTTTATAAAAGTTGAATAATATTCTCATATATATGTAGTTACCCTTTTATCTGTATAAATAAGCTTTAAGGCAAATCTTTGTCTCAGTTACCTAAATAGAAGGATAGTTACAATAAACACCTAAATTTCTCTTTTTGGGATTATGCAAAATTAAATTTTCCTCATATGGACTGTTTACTAGGTAAACACTTTCCATTGTGATACTTTTTAATTATTTATTTTACAATTGGTCTGAATTTCAAGTGCATTTTAACTAATATATGTAATGGTATGCATTAAAATTGAGTTCTTTTTTTTTTGTCTTGGGAAAAAATTCTACATTTATAGATATATGTGTGTGTTTATCTCAGAAGAAAGCCTTCTCATCTTTCATTACAGGCTTTCCTTTGGCAGAGCTTCCTAGCAACACAACTGCTCTGGGTAAATTGATGATAATGGAGCAATTTAGTGTTTTTGACTATATTCTGGGCCTCATATCCCTTCCAGCTGCTACCCATTTATTGGATTCTGTGACTAGACTACAAAATTAGATGGCATGTGGTCACATACAGATGAGAAAACCTCTGGTAATCCCTTTTTAAAGAAAATAATGGGCCCATGTTACCAGGATACACAGACACTGCTCCTGAGTGCCTTATGTTAATATTACTTAAATTTTATAGGCAAAAAGCACTGAATTTTATACAAATCATGCTTTGAGTAATAAGTCAACTTTCTAGTATTGCAAAGTTTATTCAGTTTTTATTTTGCATGCAATTCTTACAAATAGAGATTTTGACAGTTTTAAATTATGTCAGAGTTTCAAAAGATACCTCTTATTCAACAGAAGTAAATTGGGTAGTTTGACAGTACCTGTTTCAGGTCCCAATGCTGAATGGCATTATTACACCTATGTAAGTTAACATGTTGTCCAAAGAGTATATAAAATATTGATAGACAATAGCTCATATAGTAAATGAAAAATATGGAGACTTACTCTTTGTTGTATACCCAAGCCTCCCTCATATGCTTGGCTCATCTAGTATATACTTAGTAGTAGAACTGAGGAGTATGCCATGTTTACAGTACTTTTATACTACTGAGTAGAGTTTAAGAAAGGTTCCAGTGCAATTAGATATCTTTTATTCATGTATCCATTTAGTTAAATTATTGAGTGTCTACTCTGATGTAGCTTCTTTGGTAGATATTAGCAAAAGAAGATATTAAGTCACATCTTAGTGGAAAATGAGAGAAAAGACACATAGTTATAAATTGACAAGTACACCAATAGAGTTTTATATTCAGTTCTATCCAAGTACAGTTAAAATTCTAGGAGTCATGCAGAATTCAGTGGTGTCTGCAGAATAGAAATGTTTTAGAATATGTTCGGTTTTTAAAGTTAAAGAATTAGGAGGAGAATGGGAAAAGCAAAAATAAATATGAAACATGAACATGCTGTGTTTGGTGGGAGAGAAGTAACTTAGCATGGCACTGAATAGCTCCAGCAATTCAGGTTAGAGTTCATGAGCACCTAAGATAGAGTGAGATCTCTATGAGAGATAGGAGAGAACAAATGTGATACCCATGTCAACAGCATGGGTCACTGTTGAGTATGAGTACAGTCACTTCTTGAGTATGTGTTCAACTCCCTTGCCCTTCTACCTCTTTCTAGAAGAAATTATCTAACAAAACCTTAATCCTGCATAAACACAGCTCTCCATTAATTCTGTGGCTACATCATGCTTTTGATTGTGACTAGACATGGAATCATGCTAACTAGTTTTAATTTAAATCCATGACCACTAACTTTAAGAGTCCATACTTCTGCCTGCCAAATCTACTTCATTCCCTTGGTCCATTCACACATCCACTGTCCTAGATGACTTTGAATATCTTCAACCTCTTCGAATCTCCATCTCTTCTCTTTCTCTCAGCTGATTGACTTTGATTTCTGCTTCTAAAAGAATATAAAGGCTATGAAAAGAGAATCTCCACATATTCCCACCACCATACATGCCCCACCTACATGCACCTGCAACTTTATACCCAGATAAATCACCCTGGCTTTTATATAAGATAGGGCCCATCACTGCATTTGGATGCTAAAACTCATCTTCCCTAGCTACTCAAGGCATGCAATGTTTTTCCCCTCATTTTCCTTTTCTGTTGGAAAAAGGAAAGGGGGAGAGTTTGTCCCTTTAAATTCACTGAAAGTCACTTAAGCCAGAGAGGAGGGGGTTTGGGACATTTGGGGGATGCACAACAATAATTGCCATTTCCCCTCCATTTCTGCCCTCTGCCTGTCTATGCCTCTGTGATCAGAAGCAGCAATCATAGCCGGGCATGGTGGCACAAGCCTGTAATCCCAGCACTTAGGGAGGCTGAGACAGGAGAATCACGAGTTCAAAGCCAGCCTCAGCAACAGCGAGGCTCTAAGCAACTCAGTGAGACCCTGTCTCTACATAAAACACAAAATAGGGCTGGGGATGTGGCTCAGTGGTCTAGTGCCCTTGAGTTCAATCTCCAGTACCAAAAAGAGAGAAAAAAAAAGAGCAATCAACAGAGTACAGATACCCATTATTTGGAGGACAGGATGCTTTTTCCCCTACCATGGGGTCTTTATGCTGCTCCTGGATACATGCATGGCTACCTGCCAAGGGGCTTGGGTTGAGGGGTGGGTAGATGCTACTGTACTAAGAGCTGAAATTGACCAAAAGAAACCACAGTTTACTGTTAAAGTCTTCCCTCAAAAGTTGCAAGACTTCAATAGACTCTGAAGTTCTCAAACAGTTACATTAGACATATTCTGCCGATACAATTGTTGTGTAGATGGAAAGATAGATTGCTGGCACTTTCTACTTGATCTTCATAGAATTCACTCTCTAACCCATTCTGACAACAGCCCTGCATGGTAACTTTATTCCCTTTTTACAGATGAAGAAGCAGAGTCTCAGAGCCCAAGCTCACACAGCTACCAGAACCCCAAGCCACATCTGTCAATTTTCAAAGCCCAGTAAGCTACATTGTCCTTTTATGTATGAAAATTAAATTAGGGCAGAACACTTTAAAGAGCCATCTTTGAAATTTTATCATTTGAGATTCTACAAATTGATTTGTAAAAAAATGTAAGAGCACCACAGATGAAAATAAGTATGTAGCACTTGGATGTTAAAGTGGTTGTCCAGTTGTTATCTGCCATTTCTTATCTACTTTATATGATGTAAATAACCTATTCCTCAGAATTATTTACATCATTTACCATAAATATATTTTCTACATATAAAGAAAAACTTTGGGCCCAAGTAAATCTTTTGTAGTTGTATGTAGACATTTTAGGTATAATTCTGCTATTTGGCAACCATCATTTTACATTTATACATCCAATTTCTTAAAACTCCCCTAAATAAAGTAAATGACTACCCTATGTAATCTCACTCCAATAAAATTTAATTTTTCTAAATTTGTAAGTAATCAGTTAAATTTTCTAGTTAATTTTAAATTATTATCATATAATCACATATTCTAGCACATTTATAATTGTATTGTTATTTCCTTACACATATAGACATTAGAATCTCAAAAGTTAACAATTCAAGTTAGAATAGGAGCTGGCAGCTCTCTGCTTGTGTCCCAGGGTTTCACACTAGTATATACTGTCTAACATACCCCCCCTGGCATTGTCACCTTATAGTCACCAATATTCTCCTTAGAGCAGTCTCAACTATCTTGTCTTCTCTAGGGCATAAGGGACTCTAGAGGGATATATTTAAGCACAGAGCTTCTTCTAAAATTACTATGCTCCCTTCACTCTGCTAAACTAAGGGAAAATTAATATGAACATTTCATTAGGAATTATTTTTGTTGTAAGACAATGGTAGAAGGAAATTTCTAAGTACATATTTTTACATTACCTGTAGTTTTACTTTACTTGTATTCATTTATTTTGCATTAATTTATTGGGTATTAACTTATTATTGCTTTTATAATAAATAAACACAAATTTCATGGCTTAAAACAAATATATTCCCTAAAGTTCAGAAATCTGAAATGGGTTTCACTGGGCTACAGTCAGGTGACTATACAGTTGCTTACATACCGTGTTACTTCTGGAGGCTCTGAAGAAGTATCCATTTATTCGCTTTGTCCAGCTTCTAGAATGCAATGAATGCAACTGCATTCCTTGTCTTGTGGCCCTTTCCTTCATTTTCAAAGCCAGCAGATAGCATCTTCAAATCTCTGACTCTGGCTTGTTGCCTCTCTCATTTATAAAGATCCTGTGATTATATTGAGCTCAGCCAGATAATCCTATGTAATCTTCCCATGTAAATATTACTAATTTAATCACATCTGCAAAATCCCTTTTGTTACATAAGGTGATATATCCACAGTTTACCGGGATTTGGATGTGGACATCTTTGGAGGGCATTGTCCTGCCTACCACAGTGGTCCATGAAGGTCTAGCAAGAGAAAAGTCAATATTATTTACTGATTCAATAACATTTTGTGGATGTAGGATTTTTTAAGAGTCCAATAGAGAAGTATTAAATGTGGAAATGGATTAATATCTAAGCATAATAGAAAGTATGATAGATTTGAGCATACAGAAATTAAAAACATCTCTGTGTCAAAATAACATTTGAGCAAGACTTTTCAAAATAAAATTAGACTCAGGGCTGGCAGTGTATGTAGTTTAGTGGTAGAGCTTGTGCTTAGCATGAGTAAGGCCCTGAGTTCAGTCCTCAGCACTGCACCCCCCCCCCATATGTATGATTAGGCTTAAACCAAAGATCCTTATATACACAAAATTTAAATCAATTTTTAGAAACATTTAAATGAGTTAAAAAATGAATGAAAAAATAACAATGTGGGCTGGAGTTGTTGCTCAGTGGTAGAGCACTTGCCTAGCATGTGTGAGGCACTGGGTTTGATTCTCAGCATTGCATATAAATAAATAAAGTCTATTGACAACTAAAAAAAAATTAAACAACACAAATTCAACTCATTGTTTTTGTACATAATGAGTTGAATACCTCTCTGTTCACAAATTAAATTAAAGCAATATATGATTATATGCCATTTTACCCATGAGATGATGATAATCTGTTTTAATGAAAGAAAAAAGTGCCCTATCTTACTTCTAGATGTGTTAGTAAACAAGAAGTTAGGAAAATCCCCACCTTGGCAATGAATTTTAAAAGTTTTAAATCTTAAATGCCTGAAGCATGGTTAGGGATATGGCTCAGTGGTAGAGCACTTGCTTAGCATGAGTGAGGCTCTGGGTTCAATCCCCAGTGGCAGTATACACACACACACACACACACACACACACACACAAAGTACATAATGCTTAAAGCATTTGACCAGACAGTCCTGTTTTAGAAATTTAAATAACTAAAGGTGTACATAAAGAGCTATATGGAAGTTCACTGCAGCATTGCTTATAATTGGGTAAAAGTGGAAAACAAGGCAGGGTAAATGAGTTATTGTTTATACAGTGGAATATTTTGCAACATAAAAATTTTACATGGAAATATTTATTTTATAACATTGAGAGAAAATAGGTTATAGAACTGTATGCATAAGCCTTTTAAAAAAATTTTAATTGTAGATGGACATAATACCTTTACTTTATTTATGTGGTGCTGAGAATCAAACCCAGTGCCTCATGCATGCAAGACAAGTGCTCTACCACTGAGCTACAATCCCAGCCCCGATGGAAAAACCTTTTTTTTGAAAATTGTACATGTGTATATAAAAATATTTGGTAATGATTGTGGTATTCCAGGCATTACATCTACATATTAACAGTAGTGAAATTATGGATATTTTCTCACTCTTTTATTATCTGCATTTTTGATTTTTATCATAAACAAGTATCACCTCTGTAGTCTCTAAAACAATAAAAACAAATCTGTGGCAATAGTTGTTACAAATTCTACCTTTGAACCTAACTAATGTCCAATTTCCATGTCTATCCTTTTAGCAAAACTGTGCCCTTTTCCTTATGTTTTAGACACAAAGTGTTTCCTTCTCCATTCACTTGCTGCAAGTCCAGCCCTGACTCTGTGCCCCTATTTTGAAGTCATCACGAATTCTTTTCTTGGTATCATCTTTTAGAATCCCAGGTCTGCTGATACCGGGACCCAGATTTCTTGTCACTAGTCGTCTTCCTGGGGATTGGACTCCTGGTCCAAAATTCCAGGGTAGAGTCAGCCATCCAGTTTATTGTAATGTGCATCCTTGATTCTGATTCTGCCCTACTTATTTTCATCTCCAGAGAGAGTTGCCACATTCTACCTGTTGATTAGGACTACCAACTTCTATTCTGTATTGGAAACCACTGTTCTACAGTGCTGCCATCCCTTCTAAATACCATGAGTTTCTTTCCCTCCATCCCTGATATACCCAACTATCTGCAGCATTTCAGCAATGACTGTAGTTCCAGTGTCCTGCATTTCCCAAATTGTTCTGGCACTATGGTTACCGAGGGTCTATGTTATCCATTTCTCATCTGTTAAATTTCTCCTAGGTGTTTCTCATTTCCAGATAAAATACAAAAAAATGAATCAACTGGTAGCTAGCAATTTACATTTTCTGATATTCTTCAAAGTTTAGTGGCAAACTGAAAAATCTTTGAAGAACTTTGGCTATCTATACTTGGCATCCCATTGTTAACATTTAACTTAGGTAAACCAACAGAGGGCACTCTTCCCATTGCAAGGCGTGTTACTGAACTGAAGGATTCTACCTTAATGCCTCCCAGTAATAATAATGAATTGTCTGGCTTTACAACAGTGCCTAATTGCTTATGTTTTTTCCAATGTTACATCCAGGTATTACTTTGTTTTTCCCGGGATACGTCTGTATTGGGTCACTTTGCATACAACAGTGCTTCACCACCGAAATCATACATAAGAGGTAATATTTTGGTGATATTAAGGAGGTTTTATTTAAGGCTTACAGAATCATACCAAGAATGTTTATTTTATAATTTATATTGGTCTTGCTAATTTTTAATTGTAAATTAATTTTTTTCTCAGTTGCCATGAACTGTCTTCTCATGCTCACTTATATCAGTACAACTTATCACAGATCTGTTAGATGGTTCCCAGAAGCAGCATTTCAGGGACTTTCTCACTATAGAAGACATTCTGCCTTCTCGATTTTCTCCTGTATTGCTGTTTTTGTTATATCTCTTGGCTTTTCCTAACTATGAATTTATCACATAGTGTTTTTTCAATTTTTTTTAACTTTCTATATTCCTTCTTTCAAAATGCCTTTTAAAGTAATGTATGTTATTAGCTCTCTAATTTCTATTTTAAAACTTCTTTTATCACTAACGGCTTATAAGATATCACCATTTCAACAACCTGAAAACTGAACCAACTCCAGCTGACAGCCCTTCTCAACTCTTTTTCATTAAATGGTGAATAGCCAGCACAGCAGGCTTATTGCCCTATTGCATAAGGTTTCTCTGTTTCCTTGAAGAATGAACCTATTTCTCCAGTGTTTCCTCAGTCTGACCTACCTGCCTGGTGGCTCCAACGCCTTCCTGCCCTAGGACGCACTGCTTCACTTGGTGTTGGATTTGGACTCTACATACCCCGGGGCTCTCTTAATTCAGTTGTTTCTAAAATGAACTTACAGAAACCTGCCGAAAACCTGTTTGTCAAATTGGATTAACTAATAGAATCACCTCTAAACTCAGCTATGATTTTAAGGCCTTCCACTGGTTGACAGTCTTAATCTAACTAACTTTGCTACCCTGATGATTCCACGATATGACATTTTTATTCCAGCCTCTGTACGTTCCTTTATGTGGAAAGCTTTCCACTCCCCTACTCTAAAAAAAATTTTTGGCACTTTGAAGAATTTGCCTATATCTCACCATGTCTACCAAAATGTCATCAATTTCCCTTCCCTCTGAACTCTTAAAACCTGCTTTGAAAAAATGGAAGAAAAAGAAAAAAAGCTAGCAAAAATAATCTAAGATTTTTTTCTATATTATAAACTGTATGGTTGAGAAACTATATACTGTTTTTTTGTTTGCCTCTCAATGTCTCATGCAATAATCAGATTACTTTTCATTATTCTATTCTCTCCTTACGCAAAGAGTAGTCCTTATTTTTTCCACTCTATCCTTAACTTCTTTCCTCAAACTTCTTATTCTTTATCTCCTCTCTGCCACTGCCCATAATAAGAACAAGAAAAATAATTTTAATTAAAAAGTTTTTTTTTAAAACCCAGTGTAAGAATGAATTTTTAAAAATTTGTTTAGCTTTTTTTCTTTGCTACTGGAGATTGAACCTAGAGCCTCACACATACTAAATAAGTACTCTACCACTGAGCTACTTCTCCAGCCACTTTTCTATTTTTTTCGAGAAGGGGTCTTGCTAAGTTGCCCAGATTTGCCTCAAACTTGGAATCTTCCTGCCTTACCCTGCCAAGTAGCTGGGATTACAGGTGTGCTCCTTGCACCTGGCTGAATGTCTTTTCAGTAGACTCAAAGCTGTTAGAAAAATCAGTCAAGAAAAAAGCTACCTGAAGATATTTAGTGAAAGGTGGGGCAGACTGAGGACCTTAAAAGCTTTGAGGGCAAGCTACTTTGTAAAACTCTTACAAACATTTGATTATAGTGAATATACTTTCTAGGACATTCTGATTTCAAATATTTAACCCCATTCTCTGATCATATAAAATAATGACCACTGTACATTTAAAGACACTTAACTTTTAGCTTTTCAGCACATTCCATAAAAATGTAAGCTAATGGGAAATTGCAAAGCTTAGAACTTGCTTTAATGACTAGATTAGAATTATTTATATTTAGCAAAACAATGCTATGCTTATAGATTTTTCCCTTCTGTGCTTAAGGAGCTTGAAAGCATTTATTATATTATTGATTTTGTATCATTTCCCTTATACTGAAGTTTATATTATTGATTTTAATTAATGAAATGGTTTTTTATTATCAAAAGATTGGCAAAGTTTCAAATTCCATATGAAATAAAATAAAATCAGACTATAGTAGTCTTGAAAATTCCATTATTAGTATATTCACATAATAAGTTAATTTTTTAAAAATGATTTAAATCACATTGAAACTCTCTATGATTTTCTCTTTCAGGAAAACTAGGATTAGAAGAATATGCTGTCTTTTATCCACCAAATGGTAAGAATAATGCTATTGCTTCCTCTAGTGGGAAATAGAAAAATTACAACTTCTATAAAATAGGAATAAGGTTTTCTTATTTTCTATCTTTAAATGGGAAATAATTTATCATCTAAAATAAGTCTTCCATGGAACACATACTTCAATGAATTTTTTGTGCTAAATCATGCATACCCTCTCTGGTTCTCCTTGGGACCAATAATTTGTGAGAAAGCTGAGTAGGCTTAAGTCAAGGTGTATAGTTTTCCTCTGAGGAACACTAGTCCAGCTGAGACCTTCCTTTTAGCATTTTTGAAACAGTGCAGAAGTGAGTTGACCAGTGTGGTATTTATGAAATACAAAGATTATGAAGAGGTTATCACTGAAATAATATATTTTGAAGTGACCAAATATGAATGACCAAATATATTAATATTTAAATGTTAAATGTTCATTTGAGGTTGTTAGGCAGTTTTTAAGATATGCTTCTTGGAAAAGCAATATATAGCAGTCTTTATGATGATATTAAGTTGCATCCTGAAGAAGTTCTTTATCCCCCAGCAGAGTTAAGAACATGGGCTTTGTAATCCAGCAGGCCTGGGTTCAGATCCCAGTTCTGCCAGCTCACCCCATGATCTTGGGTAAGTTACATAACTTCTCTGAACTTCAGATTCATCGACTGTAGCATATGGATTATAGATTAAATGAGATATGGCATGTAAAACAGCACAATGCCTGATACATAGTGAGTGCTCAGAAAATGTCACTGTGAATGAGCGTGTTTATCTCTACTGACCACCACATCTTAAACTGGCTTTCAAGGTGTTGTTCTTCGCAGGGCCTCTCAACATGGAGTACTGGTTTCATTCTTAGGTTATGTATGTCTGCCCCTCCTTAGACACCTTACCATTGTTCTGCTGCTTTCCCCATGGGCTTCCATTTGCTTTCATAGATCTGTTTGTTAATTATTTTAAAATTTCTGTCTCCAGTTCTGATCTCTTCTGTGACTACCTCAAACTTAACATGTCCCAACCTAAACTATTTTGTCTTCTTATGCCCCCAAAAGAAAAAAAGGGGGAAGCTAAATTTAAAAAAACTAAACAAACACTATTCTTCTTTTAGTTAACTGCATTATCAGTTATCCAGTAACTCAAAGCATGGAGCCTGGTAGTTACCCTAGATTCCTCTCAGTCTCATACCCCATTCATCTGTGGTTTTATCTTCTACATACCTTGGACCTTCTTCAGCACCAAGGCTAATGTCTCACCTTCCAGGCTCACTAGCTCCAGCTTAGTAATTGCAACAACCACCTATCTGGTCTCTCTTCATTGTCTTCTCTAGTTTTTCTCTATCTTATATCCTGCTTGAATTCTACATCTAAAATGAAAATCTGAAGATTGCCAATTTTCTCAAAATAATTGTTGGTTTTTTGTTTGTTGTCTGTTTGTTTTGTGGTGCTAGAGGTAGAACCCAGAGCCCCATGCAAGCACTCTGCTCCTGAGCTGTATTCTCCTGAGAATTTTCTTAATGCCTTCTGTCCCTTAAGTAACATCCAAGTTTCTTAGCCTGACATACGTATGAGGACCTCTAGAGTCTGATCCCTGTGTAGTCTACCTCCTAACTTCATTTCTCATTATGGTTTTTTAATCATAGCAATATCAAACTCTTTCTTCTTGTTACACATAGCCACATGCTCTCACAAAAGAACTATGCTGCTTCCTACTTCAATACCACTCCTGTTCCCATGCTTAGAATAACTTTTCTCCACCCAGCTGCCATCCAGGCTCAGCACTGACGCTTGCCTGAATCCCCTGGCTGGGTAAATGGCCTTCCCCTAGGCCTTCTTAGAACCTGATGGAAAAAACTTTTGATATCTCTTACTGTATTTTCTTGACACTTATTTGTTTATACTTTACCTCCCTCTTGATATTGCAAGTTTCAGAAGGTTCTGGATTATATTGTTCCTCATTTTTAAGCATTTAGTAAGAAAGTAATGAGCATTTATTGAATTAAATTAGAGAATTGTTAATTTTAATATTTATGTATGTGTGCATATATGTATATATGTAAATTTTTATATGTTTATATATATACATAATTATTACATCAGTCATTCCAGAAACTTAACTTTCTGATAACTATTTTTATTTATCTAAGAAATAGGAAATAAAAAATAAATAAAATGCCTCTGAATAGTCAAAAGCAAAGTTTATGGACTCCAGTTCTTTCTCTCTCTACATAGGAGAGTTTTGTCAACTTAGTTTAGAACCTATTGGCTCTTATTTAACATGTCTAACAAACTTGGTTTATGCCCCTTGCAAAAATAGAAACATGGTGACTGATATAAATATGAAAAATGACTAACAACAGTGAGAAGAAATTAGAAGTGAAATTAGAGGCCTCATAAAAGAAAATATTAAAACTACAAAACAGTATTTGAAAGCACTTCAGTAAACCAGGCTGGGACTATCGTATGTTAAACTAATAACCTTATACCCTTTGAAAAGGTATCATTAGGTTATAAGTTATAACATATGTATATGCTACAACACATGTGTGTGTATGTGTGTAAAAGACAGAGAGAGAAGTTGTAGCAGTAGCAGCTAACATTTTCCTAGTAGTACTATATACCAGGCAGTGTGTTAAATACATTACATGCATTAACTCATTTAACTTTTACAATAGCCCCATGAGGCAGGTACTTATATCCCTATTTACAGATAAAAAACTATAAGGCCCAGAATGTGAACCTGCTCAGCTGGCGAGAGGCAAAGTCAGATTTTGAACCCAAGTTGTCTGGCTTTCAGAAACAACATTCTTATCACAATGACCTTAAAGCCTCAGAAAATACTGAGTTTATTTAGTCTCTCTTGGAAGAAAAAAAGGTGGTTAATGTATTGAAAAAGTGAATTAATATTATAGGTTTTAGAAAGATTTTCATCCAGAATAAAAAAGTTTAATCCAAAGTAAGATAAGCTGGCATCTGTTCATAAATTTAATTCTATAGAATATTTTCTTCTCTGAGGTTGTTTTAGAATTTACCAGAGTCAAGGACTCTTTTCTCTAGGCAATGATTCTTAAGTTGCAGAACAAGAATAGACAAAGACTAGTCAGCCTACTGTTCCTTTTTTCTTTACCTTAGGCAATACTAAGCAACCTTTTTATATTATCTAGTTTGTTTTCCAACCCTTGCCAAAGAAAATATTACAGTGAAATCCCAAGGACACTTCTACCACTACCACCATGCAAACCAGCCTGTCTTTCTTGGCCTCCAGAGGCAAATGCAAGTTTGTCTGAAGCTCTCTGGCACATTCAGTCTTTGACAAGGTGTGTGCTTACAGTGGGCAGAGATTTTTGTATTACTAATGCCACACCCACACCTGCGATTACCTTCCCTAAAATTAAAAGGACAGGCCATAGTGGCATCAGGCATTCTCACTTTATTTGAGGAATCACATGAATCTTTCTCTAGTAGATTCATTAAACAGCTGGTAAGTCAAATTTCTGAGCTGAGGGAGACATCTCAGAAATTTTATAAGCTTTTCATGTTTGTTGTACATGTTGTACAAGTTATTCAACATGTATGCATAGTCTATTCATTTGATAAATATTTAGCCCTGTTGTAGCTCATGACTAGAAGTGAGTGATCCACAGCTGACACAAATAAAGTACTTGCTGCCAATGAGCTTACATGCTACTAAAGCAGACATATGAGGGTACAGGGAGGATAATTTTAGACAGTGATGAGTGAACAATGAAAGAAAAATGGTAATTCTAGGAAGTTAGGGAGAGCAGGGCTATTTTAGATAAGGTCGTCAGGAAAGGCACCTCTGAGGAGGTGGAATAGAACAAAGACCAGCATGTGCAGAGTGAGCCATGCAAAGAAGCAGAAGAAGAGTGTGTCTAAAGGTAAAAGATAGGAACGAACTGACGGTTTGAGGAGCACCAAGATGGCCAGTGTGACTGCTAATGAGCTGATACAGTGTAAGGTAGGAGAAATAGACAGGGACCAAGTCAAATAAGAAGACAGTTCATTTAAAGGACAGTGTCTGTTAGTTTTTTCCCCCACTCCTTGTGAATAAGCTATAATTTCTTGTTTCTTTTCATGTCTAGTAATTTGTTTTGCTATTGAAAATTAGCTATTTTTTTAATATATGGCTGTTTGTATTTATTTTTTCCTCTCCACATTTTTATTGGTGTATTATAGTTGTACATAATGATGGGATTTGTTGTCAAATATTCATACATGTAATACAACAATATAATTTGGACAGCATCACTCCCCAGCATTTTTCCTCTCTCTCTTCTTCCACCCTCTGGTCTCTTTCCTCTATTGGTCTCCCTTTGAAAATAGGCGGTCTTGACTGTTATAATGTGATAACTCTGGAAGTCAGATTCTCTCCCCACTCCAGAATTCATTATTGTTGTTTTATAGTTTTTTATGACTTTTCTCAACTATTTTTATAGAGATTATCTTGTATACCCACTGAAGCCTCTGCTCCATTAGTATAATGGTCAGCTAGAGATTTGACAGAGATTCCTTAAACATCTACAACCAAAATATTAAAATAAAATACACTCTCCAAGAATTTGAAGATTGGTTTGGAGTGGATCACTCCTTCAAGGCTTATCCAGGCTAGTTACAACTCTACCTTAGCCTTCACTTCCTTCTTGCACGAGGCCTAAAAGTCAGAGAGAGGTTAAACCCTAAGGTCTTCTCAGGTCTTTTCTCGATTCCCCAGGAGCTTTTCAAAGCCTTATTCTCTCATGTAGATCCTTCCCCATCCTCTTCATTCCATTGCTTTTCAGTCTGTCTAGTACTTGCCACATCTATTATTCCTCATAACCAGGGGTGTTGGGGGGTAGGAGCACACCTAGTATTTGCCTTTAAACACTCTTGACAAATGATGCCTGCAAGCACTGAGACAGTGCTGAGATTAGGCAGGTGAAACAAAGGCAAATCTGAGCCAGTTCCTCAGGTAGCTATTAAACAGGTCAAAACACACAAACACAAATTTTTGATAGAAGATCTGTATTCTTCCCTCCTGCACCAGCAAGTTACACCTGGAATGTGGTTTGCTGTTTTCATGGCTGCTGCCAAGCTGGAGTCTTAGGGGATATTAGGCAGGGAAATTAAAATGATAAAATACTGTCTTACTAAAATTCTTTTTTTATTAAGCATTCCCTTGGTTGTTCGAAGTTTTTTTATTAGATGCCAGAGTTTAAAATAGTTGATTTTAATGTTCTTATTAGCTTAACCATTGCTTTGGTGGAGGGTGAGAGTTTAGGAGTTCCCTATTTCACTCTTTTAGTGATAGCTCTCCTCTGATTGCTCATTAATACTTTTAAAAGATCATACTGACTAGTATGTAGAAAAAAAATTATCCTTTGAATGTAAGCTTTAAGAAAATAAAGACCTTAATAATTTTCATGAGCAACACAGCCAGCATCTAGAATTATGCATGGCCTAAAGTCTGTTCTCAGCTAACATTGTATGAGTGGGCAAATGAATTGAGGGAATGAATGCAGGACTGAACACAGAATACAGAATAATTCGAACAGAAACAAGAAGAATTTTCCTAAATTTGTAGGAAAAATAACAGACAAGTCTACTTGAGACTTAATTATAAGTGATTTTTTAAAAAATCACAATTTGCTAATACCATTCTTTCCCTGCAAGGTAGAAAAGATGAGTAATTGCTAGAAAACACTGGTTAGGGAAGTTTCAGGACTCTAGAACAGTGATCTGTCAGTTAGGGGCCATTACCCTTTTACACATACACACTACAGGGAATATCTGAAGACTTGTCACAATGTGTAGCTAGAGGGGCATGGGAGGTGGAATGGAGTCGGAAATGCTGTTGAAAATTCTATAGCACACAGGACAACCTCTCAGAACAAAGATTAGGAAAGGCTCTTAGAAGAAATAATGAGTCTTAAATCTCCTTGATAATTAGCAATGTACTTTGTTATCTACATTAATTAGCTAATTTGAAAACACCTCATAATCCAAAATCCATTTGAAGTATAAATTTAGACATAAATTTAAAACCTCATTAAAATTTTATTTCAGTATAACTTTTAGATTGGTATTTAAATATGGTCATATTCTGATGTTTTGGAAATTGTAATTATTGAAATAAAGTAACAGAATTATAGTCAGTAGTTTTAATTCAGAAAGGTAATGCAAAATAGCTAGAAAACTATCCATTATTTTAATTTTTCCTTTTACTGACCTGTTGGTTATATGTAGAATGAGAATAAACAGAGGAAATGATCATTTCAACAAATGAATTAAATAAACTGTCCTGAGTAATCCCAAATGAAAGAGTGTAACAGTTTGCTTTCAGCTGGGATGAAGTTGAAGTGGATCAGATGTGAGTTGTAAAATCAGTGAGGAAAGGAAGAGAAAATATTTAGTAAGTGCAAAGCATATTAATATTTGGGGTATTTTCTGAGTCATATTTGCTATTTATATCTCGTCTAATACAAGATTTATTTTTGTTGACAATGTTTACCATTCTGAGCTTTGTCAAGGCCCACTAAATCATCTTCTTATGTTTGTATGTTAGACTTTCTTCAGATGCATAAGAGAAGACAAGGATCTTAAAACAGTCACTCATAGCATGCTCCTAAAACTTTGAGGCCAGATACAAGAAGTGTCCCCAGCATGCTGATGCCTGTTTGGTGCACTCTTGGATGATAGCCAGGTGAATGAAACTTGACCTTTGAGAAGCTAAAGTGATGAGAGGCAAAGGAAAGGACTTTGAAAAAACTGGCCAAGAACATGATAACCTCTTAGATCAAAGAAATGTTCTAGGTGGTATGTGCCCTAGGGTGTTAATGGATTCTTCACTACTTCCTAGGCCCCTTGCTTTTGTTTGCCAGAATTTAACTTTGTCCCTCTCAACATAGCAGACCATGAAGCCTTTTTTGGAGCCTGATGCCCTGGCTAATCTTGGCTAAGCTAAAGTGTACTCTTATCTAATTCAGACAGAAAAATAACTAGGTGTTCTTAGGTTAAAATTCATACAAATGTGGTACTTCCTTCTGAGAGCATAAAATAACTAGGGGTTAATGAGCACCTGTAGTACACTAAATGTCATACTGGTACATTTTAAATACATTAACTTATATGTGTTCATTGCAACCCAGTAAGTCACTCTTATTTATCTCCATTTTCAGAAATGAAAATAGGAATTGAAAGAGACTTGGTAATTTCCCAAAGTCAAAAAAATGCAAACTCATGTCAGTGTGACATCATTGATCATTTACCTTTTCAACACTGAGTTATTGGAGCCTCCTTCCTTTTCTGTATCGTACATATTCACAAATGAATTTTATATATTAATATTTTATTTGTAATCCTTTATAATACTTATAAATGCTCAAATTTCCATTATTAACAATATATAGAGAGCTGAGCATCTCATTTATTGGATACTACGTTGGATGCTGAAGATAATACGCAGAATGAAATGTGGGTCTTAACTTCAAATGGCTTATAACCTAGTTGCTTATAGAGCAACTACAGATTCTAGAATTTGGGGAAAAGGTAGTAAAAGAGTGATTAAACATGAGTAATATTGTTTAATTGGTACTTTATAATTATACATAATAGTAGGATTCCCATGTAATATTCATACATGCATCAATCTCATTCTCCAGTGCCTTCCTTTTCCTTCCTCTCATCCTTCACCCTGATCCTCTTGCTCTATTCTACTAATCTCTCTTTTATTATTTTTATTATTTTAGTTACTTCATTATAATTATGTATATAAGCAGAATGTAATGTAGTATGTTCATTCATAGCAGAATTTGGTAGATTTCATTTCCCAGTACTTCCCCATACCTATCTCCCTCCCTCTTGATCTCCTTCCTTCACTCCATTGGTCTTCCTTCTGTTTTCATAAGAACCATTTCTATTTTTTTATATCTTTTATTTTCTCTCTCTCTCAAGCTTCCATATATGAGAGAGAACATTCAATCCCTGGCCTTGTGAATCTGAGATTTCATTTAGCACCATGTCCTCCAGTTCCATCCATTTACCAGCAAATGATATGCTTTCATTCTTCTTTATGCCTGAATAAAACTCCATTGTGTGTGTGTGTGTGTGTGCGCACGCACACATGCACGTGTGCCACATTATCTTTATCCGTTCGTTTGTCAACAGGCATCTTAGCTGGTTCCATAACTTAAATATTGTTAATTGTGCTGATAAAAACATTGGTATGCATATATCACTATAATATGCTGATTTTAGTTCTTCTGGATAAATATTGAGGAATGGGATAATTGAGTTCTATAGTGGTTGCATTCCTAGTCTTTTGAGGAATCTCCTTACCACATTCCAAAGTGATTGTACCAATTTGCCGAACTACCAGCAATATATAATTATATAAGTGTACCATTTTCCCTCATCCTCACCAGCATTTGTTGTTTGTATTCTTGATGATTGCCATTCTAACTGGAGTGAGATGAAATATCAATGTAATTTTGATTTGCATTTCCCTACTTGCTAAGAATGTTGAACATTTTTTATATATTTGTTGATCATTTGTGTTTCTTTTAAGAAATGTCTGTAAACATTTATTTTATTTCCCCATTTATTGATTGGTTTATATATAAAGAACTCAATTTTTTATTATTTTTTATTATTTTTTTATTATTTAAAGACATAAAAAGAGAAAGACATTTGAAGAATGTCATTTTGAAGAAAGATAACATTTGAGTTCTCTTTCTAGATGTCCTAAAACCTGGGGTTAGTGCTTGTGTTGTCATTAGGAAAACACTGACCTTCAATGTCATTCTAATCTGGTTTTAATTTTCAGTTTCGGGAGAGCAGAGTACCTTAAATTTGGTAAAGTATCTTACCATTGGAAGATCTTCATATGTACAGTTTTTATCAAGTCTCACAATTTTTTTGACATTTATTTTAGATATAACTGTTAACATGAATTTTAGTTAGCTTATGCTTCAGAGACAATCTTAGTCCCTTTTGCATCAGACAGGTAACTGAAGCTCTGGAGGTTGGTTCCTAAGGTCACCCAGCTGTTTTGTGTTAAACCCACAGTGGCGTTCTAAGCTCCTGATTAAAGACAAGTACTTTTCTTGCTGCTTCTCTGTTCATAATGTATTTGTCTATCCCCCACTCATTCATTTAGAAAACATATATTCATCATCAGTATGTGTATAGCACTACAAGATGTACAGAGAGAAATAAAACACATTCCTGTCATCTGAACAATGTGATAATCAGCTAATTAAAACAAAATATAGTTAAATTATAGGGTTGGAATTATAAACAAAGTGGCAGAAAATCCAAAAGATAAACATTTAATTATGATTACGAGATCAGGAAACATTTCTTTGAGGCTATAACTCCTGGTAAGGTTCTGATAGGCTGAATAGTATATAGAATTATCAAGCTCAAAGCTGCCAAAGTGCAGAAGTGCATGATGAGGTTTGGTGATGACAGATCATCTCGTGTAGCTGTGACACACAGGGTAGGGAGTCTGGAGGGAATGGCAAAGGGAAAGTGGATGCGTCTCAGGTTTCAGGACATGATTGTAAGTGTTTAGAGCCAGATCTAATGTTTTAAATTCCACTCTGTAGACATTTAGCCAGTATTACAAGGCCATAATGTGAATTCTATAAATACAGGGATAATGATACATTCACTTTAATATCTCCAGAGACTAAAGAGTATATTTTTATATATTGGCTTATTGAGTAAGTAGGAGCTGAGTATTTGGTAGGTAGATGAATAATCAGAAGTAAAACAATGGATGTAGAGGTCTTTTTCATGGTTCATCAATATTTTCTTTCACAAATTTGAACCATCTCAAAAGCTGGTTTGGAGCTGAGAGTTTGGAGGAAAGAATACCAATCAGGAGGTTCTTGCACAATGATAGAAAAGAGTTCATCAGAACCTGATTATAGGACCTGGAAGTAGGTAAGGAAATAGATGGTTAAAAATAGTAGAAGCAGATTCTCTAGGGCTTCATATACTCATTCTGTAAGCATTTAATGAGGACCTATTATATTCTGAGCACTGTTTATCTTTGAGGATAGAGATAAATAAGAAATATTTCATGTGCTCAAAGGATTTATTCTGTTGGGAGGGAGAAAAATAGAAACTGATTATGGGGCAATAAAACTGATTATTGGTCAATAAAAATGATTAAGATAAGGGAAAGAAAATAACATGTGTTAAGTACTGACTTCGGATCAAGTATTGTGCTGTACATTATCATATTTATCCCACCATCTCATTTGTATTGTCACCATTTTATAGATGAAGGCAGATTTATTCTGAAACTTTGCAGGGCCTAGGACAGTGGTAAAAATGTAGGTCAAACCATCATATGTGTAAGTATTTAAAAGCTATAGTCAGATTATTAAACTGTTAAAGTCTACTCCATTTTCTTGCCTTGACACATATACCTTCATAACAATCTGGAAAGACAGGTTCACATTTAGAATTCTCAGACTCATCAGCTGTCCCTAGCACACAGTGTCCCACCCCCTATTCATCTTGTACAGGTTTCATGCTTCCACAATAGCCACCCTTTTGTCACCTCTGTGTCCTGGAGTATACACCCATCAGTAGGGTAACTCCACCAAAAAGAGCAAGCCCTTGGAGCAGGCTTAAGAGCCTTTGGCTCGGGAATTTCTGGGCCTGGGGTGTGGACTCTGAAGTAGGGGTAGAGCTAGAGGAGGGCCAGAGCAGGACCCTCAGCCCACTCCTACATTCCTTCATCTAAGAGCAGTTCAAAATGAGAAAATGGGTTAAGAAACATATTCACATGTCTATAGACAGAAAGTGGTGGAGCCAGAACCGCACAGCATCATCAACACAGCAGAGTGGTATCTCAGCCAGGCTAGTCAGAGGAAACAGCAGTGCTCATGAATTTACTGCTTAGGGTGAGGAGCAGGGGACTGTCAGGGAGATCTTTCTAGGAGGAGAATTGTTTAAAATCTTGAAGGGATGAGTCAGGGACAGGGCTGGAGGTGGAAGAGAACATTATCTATAGCCCTTGTCCTGCACCCAGAGACACAAAGGGTAATAATCAATTTGGGAGAGTTAGAGGTATGTTTATGGGGTAGGGAGGAAGAACGAAACTGCTGGCATTCAATTGATGAGTTAAGCCCCCAAGAACCAAAAGGGGGCATATGACATTATGGTGTCAGGGCTAAGGGAGGACTCCAGGGCAGAAATGGCTCAAAGTTTTCTGCCCTGAAAGACGAGGGAGGTGGCAAATCATTTATAGAAATAGAGTGTCCAGAAGCAGGCTCAGAATTCTGGGTTTTTAAAGTTTGGATTATATGTTAATGATGAGAATACTGATAGAGAATGAAAACAAGTATGGCGGAAGGTAGCTATCTATGCTTGAAGAATGGACAGAAGAGATAGTAAGTCAAAAACAAAAAGTACTGAACAGTAGTGACAAGGAGCCTGATTTGCATAATTTCACCAGTGCTATGGTATGGTATGGTCAAGTTTGAGAAGGAACTTCCAGTTGCTGTGAGGCCATTAACTACAACACTCAAAAAAAGGAGACCCCTACATTTAGCAATAATAAATTAGGGCCATAGAGATGGACAATTTTTGTAAGCATTTCCTGGTATATGAGGACGTATAGGGAGTAAATAGAATTAGTTTTCTTTTTTTTCTAAATTAAGTTGGTTTCAAAGGAAGAAGAGAGATTATACATTTGTTTGACAAAAAAAAAGTAGGGTCTAGAAAAAAATGGACTTTTGATGATGATTATGATCATATGTGAAGATATTTATAATCTTGGCTGAAAGTCTGCAGTGAAATATGAGACTAGAGATATAAATATTTTGATACAACTTACCCATCTATCTCTAAAGAGCAGACCCCACCACTGTCCACCTCAAGATTAGTTATGTTTTATAAACTTATCCCTGTCTGTGACAATCATCACATGAAGCCCAGGTCTTCCAGGTCACCCCTTCTCTAGTGAGTCTCACCTCCATGTCTTCAGTGAGGCCTGCTCTGTCCCTCTCTAGTCTGGACCACCCATCATCCCTCTTCCCTCCTTTATTTTTCTTCATAGCATTTAAAACTATCTGGCATATACTCACTTATTTTATAATAACTTTCCATAATAAAATGTCAGCTCCAGTCCTTAGCATAGTGTTCAACACGTATCTGTTGAACAATGCACAGAGAAGGGAGTGGGGATAATTGAGGGAGCAGGATTCCAAAGGAGCGACTGGCAAACATTTTCAACAACCAGCCAAATGGCAAGTCTTTTAAATCTTGCTGGCCACAGTCTCTGTCACATATTATTCTTTGCTGTTTTATAAATAATCCTTTAAAAAGGTAAAAGCCATTTTTAACTCACAGGCCACACATAAACAAGCTGCTCAGTGACTTTAGCTTACCAACAGCTGTTAAAGTCAAGGAAACAGGATTCAAAGCACAGGTGGAGATATTATCTCTGAAAATGAAAAGGGGTGTGTCTTCCTCTGAGGCTGAAAGTGAGAAAAAAATGAAATATAAAGAGCAGACAATGAGAGAGTGCATATCAGTGAAGCCTTCTCATATAGGAGAAGTAAGGTCTGCTTGCAAAGTGGGAAAGTTCTAAAAGAATAGGATGGCAAATCAAATAAGAAAATTGATAAGCACCACAGGATTCAGCCAAAGTTTGATGATATAAATCTGTGCAGTGTGCTATAAGACTGGGGGGAGATGGGAAAAGTTAGGTGCTGAGAATTGTTGCCTGTGATGCTAACAAACTTCTGAAGCTGGCCTGGCATACTAGTTAAGAAAAAAAAATTAGATTTCTCTCATACTATTTTTTAATTTAATTACTTCTAGAAACAAAGAAATGTGAACTACTTTGTGAATGTTAATACCAACAATTAACATTTATCACAGGCCTAAGCTATTTATTAATGACTAAGCAATGGTCATTATCTCATTAGTCATCCTAAATAGGTGCTAGCATTATCTCTGGTTTACAGATAAAGGAGCTGAAGCTTAGAGAAACTTACCCAAAGGCACACAAAGCTCTTAAGTGACAGTCAGATGAAGCCAATCAAATTTGGCTGATACCCAGTCATGCTCTTTACTTATTGCAATATGCTGCTGATTAATACCAACTGGTATTAATCTGATACCAACTGATACCAACATGGAAGGAGGTTTCTGGTAACAATTACAATTCGCACCCTGTCTTATTCAGCATTTTTATATTGTCTTAGAGGAGGACATAGATAGTGTACCTATCAAATTTTCCAGTAATGTGAAATCAAGAAGAATAGGGAATGCATTAGATAACAGTCATGAGAATCCAGAATTATCTCCAATTAGAATGGTTTACCAAAGAAGAAATATAGCAGAGATAAAAATGTAATCCTTTACTTAGGTCCAGAAACCTCTGCCCAAATGTACTGTCTTAGCTATGGGGTGTGTAGGGAAGAAAAATGCTGAAAGGTTTTAGCCATTCCTTTTAAGGACCATGATGAACTGTGGCTTGCCCAGAGGAAAATTAAACAGGAAGCTATTTAAGGCCACTTCATCTGAGGAGCAATTAAAGAAACTCAGAAAATCTTAGAGCTAAAAGCTCTTAGGATGATGGGGCTAGAGAGAGAGCAAATGTTTCTGAAAGTTTTCGTGTACTCTAGAAGATAAATTAGACTTGTTCTGTGTGACCTTTGTGGTCAGAACTAGGAATAAGAAATAGGCATTACAGGGAGCCCGAGTTTCACTTGGCATGAGAAATAATTCTCTCCAAATTAACCTGTGCAAAATTAAAGTTGTTGTGTTGGGAGTTAATGCATCCCATCCCCTATTGCTGGACATGTTTTCAACTGAGACTGAACTATCATTTCTTAGAACTTACTCTAGATGACCTGCCAACACCAAGTCTAAACATGTCAAATGAATAAAACAATTCTATACCATTTTTCAAAAAAAGTAAACTTATCTTCTGTACTGTTTGTAACCTGATTTTGTACAGTGTTAGATGTACAGTGGTATATGTTACAGAAATACTGTTTTGAACCTAGGCTGTACAGATTCTGATTTTTTACTTGTAATATGACAAGGTGTTTAGCACACTGAGTTACTCTTTGAGTATTTCTCTGAAAAGAATGTGTACTTTACTTGTGTGTAATTGCTGCCAAAGATTATACTGAATTTGTACCATTTTCCTGCCAATATTTCTTCTAAACTACATCCCATATATAACTTTTAGTAAGTTCCCTAAACATCCATGATGTTTTCTGTAAAGTGATGTTTTTCAAGAAACACCTTGAAAAGCTATTAACTTTTTAACAGATTGCATTCTAATAAATACAATAAAGTTGATTCAGAAGGGACACTGTGTGTCCTATTGACTTTCTGAGACCACTATAATTAGTTCTAAAACTTAGTTCTGTGATCTGCCTTGTTATATTTTTGTCTTGTTTTTTTGCTCTCTCTGTGTATGTATAGTCAGTTTTAAATTGCTCTACATTATCAATATGTCATTAACTATATATGTTTGAAGACTTCTAGTTTGTTTTTCTAAAGGTATTAAAAAACATATCTTATTGGTTACCATCACTAAGACTTTCTCATATCCATAAACAAATGTAAAGCAAAACATAGGAAACCTTCTACTTGTGATTTTAATTCTTTGAAGTTTACCTAATAAACAGATGTATACTACTTATTGAAAAGAAATACTTTTTTTATTTTTTAGGTGTCATTCCTTTTCATGGATTTTCCATGTATGGTAAGTTGGGCTTTAAAATATTCATTGTGTTTATTATACCTTGGAAATTTAAACATAAAGATAATGCTGCATATTATATCATCCACACTTAACAAATTATTATGAGATTTCTAAAACTTGAGTTTAGTATTTGTTTATGTGTCCAATTTTTTTAAATAAAAAATATCAGGTCATTGTAATTGTTTAGGTGATGATTGTTGCATAGATTAGAGTTCGAATACACTAAGCTGGGCACGGTAGTGCACACTTATAATCCCAGCACTTGGGGAGGCTGAGACAGGAGAATTGCTAGTTCAAAGCCAGCCTCAGCAATGGGGAGGTGCTAAGCGGTGTCTCTAAATAAAACTCAAAACAGGGCTGGGGATGTGGCTCAGTGGTCGAGTACCACGGAGTTCAATCCCTGGTTCCAAAGAAAAAAAGAATAAGTTTTTCTGAGGTTTACTATCTGATTGATGCTAATCCAATGGAACAGAGACACACATTGTTAACTCTAATGGGTGTAAAATGAGTTTGCTTAAATTCCTGAACTAATTCTTATATGAGTCTTTAAAAAAAAGAAAAGAAAAACAAGTCAGAAAGAATCTGAAAGGAGAGAATATTGAATTTAAGCTCATGATTTCTCCAATTACTGGTGTGCACAGCAACGATGACATTGGAGCATTTGGTCATCCTCTGGAATAGGCATATGCAGGAGTGAACACACTGAGTGTCTCATGGGCCTCATTTGTCACCGAGTGAGAAATGTAAGAAGTTTAACAAAGAGTAGGAAAGGAGGAATGCTCCACACTAAAATCACTTGATTTTAATATGTTCAGGTATTACACATAAACTTGTTATTGTTGTCACTTTTATTTCTACCCCTTCCCTTTAGAATAAACACAAGTACTTAAATGTTAGAAGTACTTAAATGTTTTATCTTTGTAACAAGAATCAGCAATAAATTAACACTTTTCTTTTTATAAAAGCATCAATATGTTTCACATCAGACAGGGTGAATGACATAATACAAAACTTTTTAACAACTTACAATGAAAAGAATACTGAATAACTAGGGACTTTATGTTATACTATCTCTGTGGTGTTGGTCACGGGCTTGACTTACAGCACACTCTACTCTCTAGAGCAATCAAAATTTTATAACATAGTATCCTTCCTGCTTATTTTTTATAAATGTGAAGAATCCAAAATAGAAAACCTAAAAAGCTTAGGAATACAATTTTTCACCTCTAATAATAACAAATGTTAGCTTTTTTATCCTTTTATCCTTTTTTAATAATTCTAACTGAAAAGATTTTCCAAGTAAATAGTTTTTAGGTGTACTTGAGTGATTTGATCTATACTTGATTGCATAAGTTTAAATCTTCTAGCAATTCCTAGTGCTCAAAATATGTCATGGAGGGCTAAGGATATAGCTCAGTGATAAAACACTTGCTTAGTGTGCACAGGCCCTGTGTTCAAGCCCAAGCTCCATGAAATTAAAACAAACAAACAAAAAACAAAAAAGAAGCCAGGCTTGGTGGCATAGGCCAGTAATCCCAGCTACGCAAGAGGCTGAGGGAAGAGGATCCCAAGTTTGATGACAGTCTGGGCAACTTCAGGAGACCTTGTCTTAAAATAAAATTTTAAAAGAGATGAGGATGAGCCCCCAGTACCACACAAAAAAAATCATTTAAAAAAAAAAAATCCTTGAGTTAGGCTCTGTCTTTTCACATTCACGGTCATTTAAATAGGCTAAGGTTGGGGCTTGGGTTGTGGCTTAGTTGTGGAGCACTCACCTAGCACGCATGAAGCACTGGGTTTGATCCTCAGCACCATATGAAAATAAAAGGTGTTGTGTTCACCTACAACTAAACATATATATATTAAAAAAATAGGCTAAGGTTATACACCCAAGGAGAAAACACAAGCTAAGAAAATGGTGCAAAATGTTTGATATAGATTTATGAATGCACCATTTTGTAAAACTGTTTTTTAAGCATCTACAGATACTGAATTTAGTAGCAACTACTCATTTAGAACCAGTATACTAGAATAATCACAGATCATCCCTAGGAAATTCAAGTTAGTACTTCACAACTTCGTTTTTAGTTTCTGTTTTTTGTTTTATTTTTTTAATTATGCTACTTAACTTTTTAAGAAATTTATTTGAAACTTTTCTCGTTTAAATTGCCTTCTACTCTCCCATTTACATAGACTGTTTTATTATAATTTTATTATGATTTCATAAGTGAATTCCTATAATACAGTATTTAATTTGTTGAAAAGACTAATAAGCTAAATTTATTTTTATGGAAGAACCAAATAGGGAAAAATGCTTGAGTTTAAAAAAATTAAATCATGTAGAAGATTATTTACATATTATGTGTAATAGGTTAAAATTTTTCTATTTCATAGCTATATAAGGGAATTCAACATAAACAATTGTGTTATCCTAATAATTAATTTTAAAGTTTTTTGTATTATATATTTTTGTAGAAATGTGATTATTTTTTAGTTTTTTCTTCATTCCTTTATTGAAAATGATCACAAAAAATTTCTGAACTCATAAAATCTTCAGATTCAGCTTATAGATTTTTGTGTATCAATTTATGTATTATTAGCTATAAAGTATGCATCATTTTAAAATGTAAATAAATTCTAAACTTTCACTTTGAATTTATATTAATACCATGTATTTGTGCCACATTTCTTTCTCTTGGATTGTTATTGCAATTAGAACATGAATTATTCTTTTAAAATGTATGGAAATACCCTAATTTGGGCAACTTTAATAAGAAGCCACTTATTTTGATAAGTTTTAAAAATTAGTTTTTTTAATGGTAGAGCATGCCTGTCTTTTTAAAGTTTATATGTCTCTCTATAAAATATGTATTACATGTTTTTCTATGTATATATATATATATACATATATATATATAAAAACAGTTATTTTTGTATTTATTTAACTGCCCCCAAAATGTTTCTCTCTCACCCTTCATAAAATGCTAAATTTTTTATTTGCAATGATAATTTTCAGTGATTTATTAATCACTAATACTGTACATACTGCTCTTTATCTCAAATAGTTGAATTTTTATACTTATAGACATTTAAAATATTTTACCATTTTTCCTTTCATTTTATCAAAAATAAGAGAGCTAAATTTCCTTGTTTACTTGATGACCTCTGCCTTCTGGGATGTTCCTGCAAATTATAAAGCCCTAGACTTCTGATTTATTGAATTTCTATCATTTAAATAACCCTATAAGCAAGTCACTTTATTAAAATTAATATTTAGGTAATACAGTTTTGTCTCTCTGCATAATAAATGTTTTTGTGCTACATAAAATTTATGAAGCTTGAAAAGAAGGTAAGTGTGACAATGTTTGTCAGCATAGAATAGTCCTGTGGTCAGTCTCCCAGAGTAGCACTTTCCTGCTGTGGGATATCTGGTTGACTTGACCCAGCTGTATAATTACCAAGAACTAGGTGCAGAAGAAAATGTACTTCAGCATTCATTGGAGAAATAAGTTCTCTGCCAGAGCATTGTTATAAGTCAGTGAAAAGTGTCTTGCTCAATGTAGAGATATGCTAATATAGACCAATAGTATAAAGATATTACTCATAATCTTTATTTTCAAATTGTGTTAATTGAAGTCCTTGATTCTAAAAGATAGTCATAAATCATCTTGTATTTTACTTACCTGATTTTCAAAATTAAAAGCTTTGAAAAATTGCTTGAATCCTTTGTGGGATAAAGTAAAAATGAGTTGTCTAATTTTCACTTTCTTATTACTTAAAAAAAAAAAAAAGAAAGGGAGTTGCCAATTTGCTGTTGTAAATTTAAGGACAGCTGAGGCAACTGAGGAAGACCTTGTCTCAAAATAAAAAGGCCTGGGGATATAACTCAGGGATAGAGTACCCCTGGGTTCAATCCCCAGTACGGGAAAAAAAATAGACTTGACTTTATGCAGTTCTTAAAAATTACTTTTAATTTTTATTAGCCTTATGTAATTCTGTCATTCTCGGTCTAATGTTAAATTGGGATAATAGTTGATAATTTAATGACTCAACTTTCACCTGTGCCAAAATGAAAAAACTAGGTATGATTTTAAATTATCTATAAATGAGCATGATTATTTTATAAAATATCGATATTGTTTCATATTTCATGGGCTTATTTTAAAGTTTTTAGTAGTTCTGAAGTATTATCAATTAATTTTTTTCCTTTCAGTTGCACCACTTTGTTTTCTATATCATGAACCTTACAAATTGTATCAGATATTCCGTGAGATGTATGTACGTTTTTTCTTCAGACTCCATTCCATCTCTTCTCATCCTTCTGTAAGTTCATAAAATGTTTGGTTCTAATCATACTCTAATCT
The DNA here is from genome assembly GCA_028644305.1 of Xerus rutilus. Taxonomy (NCBI): domain Eukaryota; kingdom Metazoa; phylum Chordata; class Mammalia; order Rodentia; family Sciuridae; genus Xerus; species Xerus rutilus. The sequence goes on along the minus strand of CM053408.1, from coordinate 101,756,513 downwards.
GTTCTTTCCTTTAAGAAAAGTTGCCTACTCAAATTATAAAGCAAGTTTTAATTTTTGATGTCAAGCAACATGTTTCTGTAGAATCAACAAAAGAGAAGAAAATGGTAAATATTTTTGGTAATAATTAGGAAAAAGTCTCTTCTCAACTACATTTAATTTAATCTTTATATATTCAAAGAACAAACATAGGATATCTGCATTACTATCCTTGACAAAGATGCCTGCCTTCTTTGCTAATTTGCTCATCTGTGAAATGAGGTTAGTACTATATCATCTGTGGTACTATAGAGAAGTCTCCAAAGCACATAGGGTGGTTAAGACTTGGCTCATTGCAGGTACTTCGTAAATAAATGGCTGCTGCTTTCCTTGTTGTTGTTGTTATAGTTATCATCATCTCTTCTTTTTTATGAAAATCAAACATTTATTTGTCTTGTTTTTCAGTTTCTTGTTAGACAACTTATCAGTTAGTGTCCTAGGTAGATGTTTTCTTTGTATTTATTTATTCAATGCAAAGCACCTTTGACCTCAGTATGAGGGTCAAGGAAAAGCTTACCAAAAGTTTGATATTTTTATCTTTTTTTCTGCTCCTTTATACTATCTTTCTCCCTTTCCTATAAACCTGAGTAAAGGCAGTGTTTATTTCTTTCTGCTATGCTTTTCCCCAGCTTTCGCCCTACCTGTGGTTAACCTGACTGCCTTTCTACGAAAAATATTCAATTGGAATATGTGTCAGGGCTACCATATTTCTCCAAAGAGAAGACTGTGTTGCTGCTGCTTTTTATCCCCCTAACCCCATTTTAAGGCTGTATCCCTATTCTACGTTCCATATGTCCAGTTTTGTTCTCCTGCATTGCTAGTGCAATTTGGCAAGTAACAGTTCTAGGATGTCACAGATAAACAAAGCACCACCAGTTATCTTGGGCTTCTTCTTAGAGAATTTGATTTAGTTATTACCTTACATTAATATAGAATAATCAGAAATGTGAATAACTAATATTAATAAGTCTCTTTCTAATAGTTTTTGTTAGAGTCAGATTTTTTTACTCTCATATTCTATGTCATTTTCTGCTTCAGAGTTTAAAAAAAGAGAGAGAGAGAGAGAAAAAACTGTCCAGTTCATTCCATAGTGTTCTCCCTGTGCAGAGCATGAAGCCTGACCCTGAGCAGCTCTGTATATCCCTTCTCTCTCTGTATGCTGGCCTTAAAGTGTCCCTTTAACTAATTGATTAGGTCTGCCCTGCCTCTACCCTTTGTTTATTCAGTGAAATAAAGACATGCCGTCTTCTTTTCTGGCTTGCAGCCACACTGAACTATTTGGAGCCATGTCAACTTTATTTCTTTAGAAATTCAAAAAGAGGATTAAAACTTCTTTACCAAGATCAACCCCAAGGAATGCTAAGCTGCAAAAAAAGGCTTTATTCAGAGTTGTCAAATAATAAACACACTTGAAAAACCATCTGCTTAGTTACTTCTTGTACTTTACAAATAATGCTCTTTACAAAAAGTAGATTTTAGTTAAAAAAAAAACTTTATACTAACTAATCAAACATTCTTGTTTGATAACTTCCTGATGCAAATTTCAAGCAGTCAGCAGTCAGTCTTTTCAAAGAAGGAGTGAGAACAGCAAATATTTTCCTCAGAGGGTGAGGCTGGAGAGAAAGGGACATGTGAAGAGAGTAAAGGATGTGGCCATAGCACCAGGAAAATACTTTGAAACTGGAATGCATTCAGAAAATAAGAAAAAAGTAATAATTTTGCTGGACCTAAGTAATAATACATGGCTTGCAAAGTAGCAGGTTGTCTGTAAAGGGATGTTACCTTGGACTCTCCAAGTATTATTACATAGGGAGTTAGTAGGGAGGCTCTTGCGTTAAAAGCAGACTTCTTAGCTTGTCTATGAGTACACAAAGACAGATAAAATTTATCTTTAAATACAGTGTTAGAGATCCATTTGTGCATTTCCTGTTTTTGATTTTTCAACAATATAAAGAATATTTCTGTTCATAGTGTCTTGTTTTCCATTTTGAGTAATGAGTTGGCATAGTTAATTTTTAAATACTAACCTGTTTCTCTTATGATTTATAATTATATTCAGGGTATTGTGTCACTCTGTTTGCTGTTTGAAACCCTTCTTCAAACATATCTCCCTCAACTCTTTTATCATCTACGTGAAATTGGGGCTCAACCGTGAGTATTTTTCTCTCTTAACAAGAAAAGTTTTATAGAACCAACATAGGTGCCCTTCAACAGATGAATGGATTAAGAAAATGTGGTACATATACACAATGGAATATTACTTGGCCATAAATAAGAATGAAATTATGGCATTTGCAAGTAAATGGGTGGAGACTATCATACGAAGGGAAATAAGCCAGTCCCAAAAAACCAAAGGCCAATATTCTCTCTGATATACGGAAGCTAACACACAATAAGGAGAGGAGGGCAGGATAGAAGTTCATTGGATTAGACAAAGGGGAGTGAAGGTGGAGTGGGAATAGGAAAGAGTAGAATGAATCGGACATAATTTTCCTATGTTCATAAAGGAAGACACGATCAGTGACACTCCACATCATGTACAACCACAAGAATGAGACCCTAATTAGAATAAGTTATACTCCATGTATGTATAATATGTCAAAATAACTCTACTGTCATGTATATCTAAAAAGAACAAATAAAAAGTAAATAAATAAATAATAAAAATAACACAAATATTAGAAAACAAAAGAACCAAGTAAATTCTAACTTAGGAAACTAATGATGTGCTTCTTTAACAGCAACCTTATCTTCTTAAAAATCTCTTTATTATGCCTCAGTTTTGTTTTTTGTTTGTTTGGTATTTTTGGTTATTTTGGTACCAGGGATTAAATGTAGGAGGCTTAACCACTTACCCACATCCCCAGCACTTTTTATTTTTTATTTTGAGACAGGGTCTCACTGAGTTGCTTAGGGCCTCACTAAGTTGCTGAGTCTGGCTTTGAACTCAGAATACTTCTGCTTCAGCCTCCCGAGCCGCTGGCATTATAGGTGTGCACCACTGCACACTGCTTTCCTCAGTATTAATTGGTAGTTTTTCAGGTATAATAGTATGTATGTTAATTAAATAGAAATATGGTTCTTAAGTTTCAGGAGCATAGGGGATTTCACTGTGGAGTTAATAAAAGCTACAAAGTAACCAAATAAAAGGGGGCAGGGGCTGGGAATATAGCTGGGTTGGTAGAGTGCTTGCCTTGCATGCATAAGGCCTTGGGTTTGATCCACAGCACCACCAAAACAAAAAACAAAAAAACACAAGAATAGTTTCAGATCAGAAAGCTATTTTTTCATCATAGTAAAGCACTTTACCATTATACAGTAATTCTTCAGGAATATTAAGCTAACAATTTCTTCAATAAAACAATAATTATCAAATAGTAAATTGTAACTACATTGTACAAAAAATTTTTGAAAGAATCACCAAAATCCTAATAAAATCTTATTACCTAGGATTTTTGTCTCTGGTATAAGAATGACCAAAATGAATTCATTTCTATTCATAATGAAAAATGTTAGCGAAAACTGAGGCAAATATTTGTAGAAACAAATACAACCCGAGAAATGTGATAATGCTAAAATTAAGCCAGGATAGAACAAATTTATCAGAGAACATCCTATGAAAGCTCTATAGGTTAGTCTTTTGTTAAAGGAAACCAAATTGTTTAACTACCCATGGGTTGTCCTATGATTTCTTCTTCTAGAAGTTTAAATTTTCTTCTGTGATCTCAGTATAAGTTATAGGTAAATATGTAGAATAGCTCTGAACTTCAATATTATAGATTCTGTCTTTTTTAAAATATTTTTTTCAGCTGGGCACAGTGGCTCAAGCCTGAAATCCCAGCACTTAGGGAGGCTGAGGCAGGAGAATCGTGAGTTCAAAGCCAACCTCAGCAACGGCGAGGTGCTAAGCAACTCAGTGAGACCCTTTCTCTAAAACACAAAATAGGGTTGGGGATGTGGCTCAGTGGTCGAGTGCCCCTGAGTTCAATCCCCAGTACCAAAATAAATAAACAAATAAATAAATAAAATAAAATATTTTTTCAGTTGTAGATGCACATAATACCTTTATTTTTGATTTATTTATGTTTATGTGGTGCTGAGGATTGAACCCAGTGCCTCACACGTACAAGGCAAGCACTCAACCACTGGACTACACCTCCAGCCCCTGGTTCTGCCTCTTTAAATAACCATGTTGGAAGTAACAGAAGTTTCAAAATGACTTATCAATGTTTTGTTCCTGTCTTCTCCTCTAATATACCATGTTTTTCTGTTTAAAAGGGCCTATTTGAAAAGAGCTTTATTCTGAGACCACAGAAAGAGTTAAGGGGAAATAAAATAATGTAGTATTTGTCTTCTCCACACTAAGCTTTCTTCACTAGGTTGAAGACATTTAGTTTATAGCTAGAAACTAAAATTCTAGTATTTTTTCCTAGCTTAATTTATACACTTTAATGATTAAAAGGAACAAGTGACAATGACAAATGACAAACATTGACATTCTTATGGAAGAGAAAGTATTAAAATTCCTACTGTCATAGTAGAAATCACTTTTTCAAAGGTTTTCATAAATGAACTGATTCTGTTGGAAGGTTTTTAATTTTGAATTTAATTTCTTTAATAGCTATAGAACTAGTCAGGTTATTCATGTCTTCTTGAGTGAGCTTCAATAGTTTATGCATTTTATCTAAGTTATTACACTTATGTACATAGTTATTCATAATATTCCCTAATTAGTCTTAATTATGTTTTCATATCTGTAGAATCATTGCTGACTTCATTTTTCTCATTGAGATTAGTATTTTATCATCTCTTTTTCTTGATTATTCTGGCTAAGGGTTTATTTATTTTATTCATCTTTGAAAGAACCAGTGTGGGGCTCTATTGATTTTTCTCTTATTTCTCTGTTTCAATTTTATTGATTTCTGCTCTTACATTTATTCCTTTCTTCCTTATGCTTGCTTTAGGCTTATTTTGCTCTTGTCTTTCTACTTGTTTAAAGTAGATGTTTAGATCATTGGGACCTTTTTTCCTTTCTTATATAAGCATTAATATTATAAATTTCCTTCAAAGTTCCACTTTACCCAATAAATTTTGATATGTTGTCTTTTCATTTTTATTCAATTCAAAATGCTATTTCTCTTGTGACTTCCTCTTTTACTGCTGGCTATATGGAAGAATATTGTTTAATTTCCAAATATTTGAAAAGAATTATATCTTTCTGTTACTGATTTATGTTTTAGTTCTGTTGCAGTTAGACAACATACTTTATATAATTTCACTTCTTTAAATTTGTTGAGGTTTAGTTTTTAACTCAAAATATGATATCCCTCTTGGCAAATTTTCCATGTGTACTTGAAAAGAATTTTTTGTTCCAGTGTTGGGCAGAACATCCTATAAATGTCAATAAAGCCAAGTTTGTTGATAATGTAGCACAAGTCTTCCATGTACTTCTATACCCTCTTTAATAATTCTCTGCCTACTTTTTCTATTGATTATATTAGAGTTTCTAATTACAATTGTGGATTTTGTCGTCTTCTTTCACTGTTATATATGCTTTTACTTTACATATTTCAAAGGTCTGTTTTTAAAAGAACTGGTACTATTATTATCATGTAGCATCCTTCTTTATTCCTAGTAATAAATCTACATTAATATAGCCATTCTAACTTTCTTTGGATTATAATTTTCATGATTCATTTTTTTCTATTCTTTAACTTCTAACCTATTATTAATGCCTTTATTTTTTAAGTGGATAATGTAATGTTATTTTTTTGAAATCTACTATCTTAATATAATAATATAATTAAGATAGTAGATACATGTTTGTTCCATGTATCCTTTTCTTTTTTCTGCCTACTTTTGAAAATTGGATAGTTTTTATTCCATTTTATCTCTGCTATTGGATTATTATTTGTACTATTTTTTTAAATTGTTTTCAGTAGGTGCCATATGATTCAAGTATATATCTTTAAGTAATTACGTTCTACTTCAAATAAACTCCAGGTCTGGATAGTTTCATTAGCAAATTCTACTAAACATTTCAGTAAGAAATAATTTTAATCCTGTTTTTCTCTGTTTGCTATCAAGATATTTCGTTCTCAGTAGTTTGATCATGATGTATCCAGGCATGGATTTTTAAAATTTTTCTTGTTTAGGTTTGTTGAGCTTCTTAAATCTATATGTTTATGTCTTTTGCCAAATTTGGGAAGTTTTCAGCCATAATTCCTTCAATGTTTTTCCCTGAACTATACAAATTCTCCTTTTCTTCTGTGATTACGATGACATAAATATTAACTTTCGATGATGTCCCATAGGTCCTCAAAGCTCTATTCATTATTTTTCAATACTTTTTCCTCTATGATTCAGATTAGACATTTTTCTGTTGATCTGTACCCAAATTCATTGTTTCCTCAGACTTTTCCATTTTGCTATCAGACCTATGTAGTAATTTGGTTCTTTGTTTCTCTGGGGTTTTTTGTTGCTTTTTTTTTGTTTGTTTGGTTGGTTGGGTTTTGGTTATTACATTTTTTAGTCCTACAATTTTCATTTGGTTCTTCTTTATTAAAACTCATAGAACTATACACCTGTAAGAGTGCATTCTGCTTACATGAATTATACCTCAATAAACTTTGTATTTTAAAAACATGCTCGGGGGGCTGGGGTTATGGCGCAGTGGTAGCGTGCTTGCCTAGCACGCGGAGGCACTGGGTTCGATCCTCAGCACCACATAAAAATAAAAATAAAGCTATTGTGTCCACCTACAACTAAAAAATAAATATAAAAAAAAACATGCTCAGCTATCCATGTATCTATATGTTATATATATATGTTATATTATATATCAGTAATACATTGAGAATTTTAGTAAAATGAAACTAGTTGAAGATAATAATTTTGACTTATAAGTCAAATGCAGTTTTAAAGTATTAAAATATCTATTGGCCAAAAGCTTCTTTGCATCTACAGATACTTTAAAAACAACCAGAAAGCTTAATTTGTTCATACTATTGCCTAAACATACTTCATTATGTTACCTAGTTATCTAGTTATACTAGTTATCTAGTATTGAGAAGTTTCTGAAACTTGGGGTCTTTTTAAGTCTTAAGAGAATTAGTACTTCGAAAGCAGTCAAGCAATCTTTATTTTGAGACAGGGTCTTCCTAAGTTGTTTAGGGCCTCACTAAGTTGCTGAGGCTGGCTTTAAATTTGAGATCCTCCTGCTTCAGCCTCCTGAGCTTCTGGGATTACAGGTGTGTGCCACTGTGCCAAGCTCTTTTTTGCTTTCATAAGAGAGTAGTACAGATATTTATCAATATAATGTTAGAATAATTCTAACAAAGAGTTCAACTAGCACTTCTCATTGGCAGTCAAGTGATTTTTAAATGCTCATAAGTAATACGGAAATATGAGGGACTATTATCTCCCAAGATGCTAGAATCAAGGAGTTTATTTCCTAATTTCAGAGAGACACTGTAATTTTTAATGTAAGTTACTTATAAATAGTAGGATCTCATACTTCTTAAAATTGTTTTATATCAAAATGGGATTTAATTGAATTTTCTGGTGATCTTTCAGAGTTCTGATAAGCTCCTCACTAAAATGAAGGGTTTGAAATCAGAAATCTTTTTCTAAGGTCTGTTAATAGCTTTAAAGCTATTTGTGCTTTAAAACTCCTCTCCATTATTTTATTTTATACATCCTATGAAGCCATTTGACTGAAATGTAGGAATATAATTTATTGAATTGAAAAAATATAAAACCATGGAGATTCCTCAAAAGACTAGGAACAGAACCATCATATGACCCAGCTATCCCACTCCTTGGTATTTATCCAAAAGAATTAGAGTCAGCATACTATAGCAACATGTGCATGACTCTATTTATAGCAGCACAATTCACAATGGCCAAGTTACGGAACCAGCCCAGGTGTCCATCAATAGATGAATGGATAAAGAAAATTTGGTATATATACACAATAAAATTTTATTTGGCATAAAGAAAAATGAAATTATGTCATTTATAGGAAAACAAATGGAATTTAAGAACATTATGTTAAGTGAAATAAGTCAGACTCAGAATGTCAAGAGCCTTATGTTTTTCTGTCATGTGGAAGCTAGAGGGAAAAAAGGAAAAGCAGGGAAGGGACAGGATCTCATGAAATTTGAAGGGAGATCAATAGACTAGAAAAAGGGAACAGGGAGGAGAGAGGAAAAGAGAGAAAGGGGAGGTACTACAGAATGAAATTGGCCAAACTATGTTATGTGCATATGTGAATATGTCATAGTGAATCCCATTATTTTGTATAATTATAATGTACCAGTGTAAAAAATATTATTAGAAAACAAGAATTTTCATGGGAAACAAAAAACATTAAGTAAATATATTTTACAGAAATAGAAAAATGAAAAGCAAGATTGTTTAATTCAAGTACATAAATAAACATTGGCAAAAATACATATAAAACCTTTGAATGCACAAATATTTGAATAAAAATTCAAGTTATCATGGCTTCCCTGAAATTAAGACTATTAGATCAGCTCACTGATTGTACTCTGAAAAACATTATGTAGAAGTAGGTTTTATAAAGACTAGATACAATATAAAGGAGGTCCCAGTGTACAAGTCTTCCTCTGAATAGCTTAAGACTACTAATTGGAGGCTTTGGAGTTTCTCACTGCTGCACTTTTGCAGCTTTTAGGGAAAGATTGGAATTTGAAATATCCAGGTGATTTCTAAGACTCTCACAGGAGTTGCCTTAACATTATAATTGGTTGGGCTATTCTGATATTGCCTTTTTGTGAGGAAAAAAATCCAGTGATAAAATTAATTTTCATTTTTTCCTTACCTACAGACTTCGCATATCATTTAAATGGATGGTTCGAGCTTTCTCTGGATACTTGGCTACAGACCAACTTTTGCTTTTGTGGGATAGAATCCTAGGATATAACTCTTTGGAAATTCTTGCTGGTAAGAGTAAGTGATTTTTTTGTGTGAAACACATGTTGTTTATATAGTAAGACCCTCTTTCTTTCTAACAATTGGAGATTGATTCTACTATTTTCATTTCTAATGCATAAACATTTGATGTATTTATCTGGTTTAGAAGATAAGTACTGAGATTCTGAAGTCAATATTTCAGTCTAACTGCCTAATACCATCTACTCCTAGTCTATCTTTCTTAGCCTTTGACCCCCTCTCCTCCACACCCCTCTCTCAGTCCAGTCACAGCTTACCATCTCCCAGCGCCTGCGAGATCTTCTTTAGCATTCTGTTCTCTGTGCCCTTCTCAACTATACCTAAAATCCAAACCAAGACTGAGTTTCCCTGCAGAGCTGAAATCTCAGCTCTTCTGGGTCTCAAGTTATACTGAATTCAAAACTTTTTGAGTTTTTCTAATAGTCTGTGACTTATGTTCTAGTGTCTGAATTTGCCCTTTTAGGTATTCTCTCTTGCCAAAAGAATTTTTTCTTGTTTTTTTTTCAGGAAGCCAGATTTATCTCTAATTAATAATTAAGTAGTTCATGCAACAGATATACACCAAGGCAAATTTATAACAACAGGCACTTATTTCTTTCTTATTAATTATATTATTTTGCTTCTCTTTAGTGCTATAGACTCAGTTATTTTTATCATTGTGATTATCAGGAAATAATCATGTGGTCTTCACAACAATAGGTTGATAGCAGAAAAGTTGGCCTACTGTTCTCTTCCTTACCTGAAATATTTAACATTTTTTTTTTAAATTTTTTTAGTTGTAGATGGACACAATATGTTTATTTATTTATTTTTATGTGGTGCTGAGGATCGAACCCAGTGCCTCACGCATGCAAGGCAAGCACTCTACCACTGAGCCACAATCCCAGCCCCAATATTTAACATTTTTAAATCACCTGTATGCACTATGGTGGAAATATTGCTTGGTTGAAGAAAAATATGGCTCAAATATTCTCTAGATACCATATTAACATTTTTTGAATGCTGAGATGTCTTTAATAACTGGGAAGCATTTAAAAAAGGAAAATTAAAATAATAATAAAGTACTATGAAGATACAACACTCCTGTTATAATCAGAGATTCTCACTGACTGGGATGTTTTTAACTCCTAATGTCCTTCTCTCAACTTTTTTAAAAGCCCATACAAATATGAGTTAGAAAACAATGGTCTGCCCTCTTCTTTTTTGACCAAATGACGGTGATATGTATAATCTAAAGATAGAAGGAATGCTAGAGGACATCAGGGTAACTTTTTCAAACATTTCTGACAAGCAGTTCTTATCCTCTGTTTGAACACTTCACTATTGGGTAATCTGTGTCTTAGCAGGAGGTCCATTTCATTTCTAGATAATATGACTTGTTTAAATGTACTCCTTGAAAACTAAGATCATTTTCATGTTTTTCTACTCCTGTATCCTCTCCCCAGAGTCTTCCATTTCCAGGCTAAGAGACTTGTTTTCTGCTACTATTTCTCAAGTGACAGGATTGTAGATTTTTCACCAAATAGCCATACTCTGGGTATGCTGGATACTTTGAAGAGTATTATATATAACATTTGGTATCATTTCCAAAAAAAATTAAAACTGTAAAAGAAGGGAACTCAGTATAAGAAAGTACTTTCTAATAATTAGAACTTTCCAAAAGTAGAAAGAGCTCTTAAACTGTCACCTGACAAATCAAGAAGTTTTATAACTTGAAAGAAATATTGAATTAGAAAGCCTCCAAGGCTTCTTCTAATTTAAAATCTCTCATTCTGTACCTTATCACCTCCTAGCAGCCTGAAGAAAAAAGAAATAGATGTATGTACAATACTATATTTGCTCTAAACCAGGCACTCTGCTATGAGCTGAATATATTAATGAAAAACATACTGATGAATAGGTGGAAGAGTAATCTACACTATTTCATCCATCCACTTGCCCTGAATGCCTTTTTAAAAATCAACAGGAAAGAATTCTAGAATATCTAGAAATGGAACTAGACAAATGGGAGCTCCCCTACTCTGGGATTCATATAAAAAGCCACAGGGGTAGATAATTTCATATGGAAGAATACAAATTAGTTTTATTTAATATACTTTTGGTATGAGTATTTTGGGACCACCTTTTTTGATCAAGTAAGTTATTAGTCTTTAGGAATATTTTAATAAATATCACTGGCTTAAATTGCAAATTAGTGCCTTTTTAAAAAACACTTTAAAGCAATGCTGTCAATGTTCATGATAGTATTGCTTATAATTAATGAGAATAGTTTAAAAGACAAGACATGAATATTAGTTTCCACATTTTATACGAAGCATGATTTCAGTCAAAAATGTCCAAAAGCATAGATCTTTTCTTCTTGGCAAACAAACCTGTTCTGCAGAAGGACTGGGCAGATTAAACATGAAGCAAACAGAAAGGAACTTCTGTGATGTGACACCAAGATAAATAAAGGTTATGAGCACATAAGCATTGTGGATGCTGAGGTCAGTCAGTGAACTGCTTTCTTCCCCTCCTCTTATCTACTCTTGGCAAAACAATTTCCCACCATGTAAAGCTCTTCCCTGATATGGTAGAAAATTTGTACATCCTATCAAACTTTCAGCAACTCAGTTCAGGTATACATAGAAAAGGTAGTAGTGATCATATTCCCTAGCTTCTAAAATGTATCTGCTATCTAAAATATGATTCCAGATATTAGGAAGCTATATAACTGGCCCATATAAAATGGTTTTCTTTGATGTTCTTATAAACATGAAGCTCCATGACTTTAAAATACTTTTTTTTCCAGTTAAAGAAAAATTCTTTGTCCCAAATCACTTGTTACACATTGAGTAGTCCCAGATGATTTGACTTTAAATTTTATTTTACTACTATGCTCTTTTCTTGAGAATTTTCCTCTAACTGGTTCTAATACTTCTTTGCTAGACTGTCCAAAATCTCTTGTTCCCTAAAAATGTGCCTGAGCTTCCCAATCACTGGTTGCACCCCACCCTATCTTGGGAAATTAAGAGGACTGCCTCCTGATAGCCACTCCTCAAGCACAACCACTTGCTGCCATGGCCAGGACACCATGGTGTCATCCTCCATGCCATCTTTGTGGAACCATTCTGAGGAGCAGCAGAGCACATCCTGCATAGCAAAGCATATGGATTTCCATGTTAGGGATGAGTGATGACTGCTTACCTCAGTCTCAATAGTGGCACCAGGCAGTGGTTAGATGCATAGGTACAGAGCCAGCAAAGAATATTGGCTCTACTGTTTTCTACCTGAGTGACTCTGGACATGCCCCCAGCTCACTGTGCCTCAGTTTCTACATTAGGAAAATTGAGCTAATAATAGTATTTAACTTATAGAACTGGTATAAGAATTAATGATTATTTTCATAATAAAATATATTTTTAAAAACACACATTTGCATGAAGTTTGCAATATACCTAGAACTACTTTCCAAATAATTTTTAATATCTATCACCACTAGTTTCCTAAACTTCAATGATTTGATGAGTAGGGGAAAAAAAGGGAAAAAATCCAGCACAGTCTCCAGGCAATTTTATCTCCTTATCAAGGTCACTTACCTCTTATTTTACATGTGTCCATCTGTTGTTCATGATTCATTCTCACATACAGTTTTATGGTAATTTACTTGTTAATAAGTGTTTCATTTTAGCATGACTTTTTCCTTATGCAGATTTTAATGAAAATAATCTCAGTGTTTTCTGTGTATATTATTGAAGTTCAAATTGTTCTGTAATTCATTTTTCAAAATCTCATCTCCTTTTTCCTATAGCCAACATTAATGTATCAAGATCAATCCCAGAGCAGCCCTCCCCACAGATATATCCAATTGTAACATGAAGAAGGTCAATGCTGAGTATATAAATATAAATATAACCAAATATTATAAAAGCCTTTTTTTTAAAGAAAATGTTGTATTTCTGTCAGGACACTTTCTTGGTACATATAAAATGCAGTCTGATATACTTAAATATCTGGCTTTCATTGGCTTTCTGGAAGCCTCCCCAAGGCATTAATAAGAAATGCCTGTGTCAAAATAAATCTTTATTTTATAAGACGGTCGTTAACAGCTTCATGCCATTTTTGAAACTGTTACAATTTAGTTGTAGGTATGAAAGAAACACTGTATAAAAATGACTTTTTTAGGACCACTGAATTTTCCTTTTCCCTGAAACTGGAATTCAGTTTGTCTAGCCTTCAGTCATGGATCTCTAGAGTAGACAGTTTCTTCTCATCCTAAGACCTCAATTCAGAATGCAGAGGTGCAGCTATGTCAAGCACTAGTCCTGAGCTTTCTGAGTGTCTTGTGGGCATAGCAGGAACTTTGCCAGCAGCTGAAATAGTGTGCATTCTTTTCCAGTCCTGGCAGCTGCCGTGTTTGCTTTCCGAGCAGTGAACCTGATGGAGGTGACATCACTGGCTGCAGCTGAAGTAAGGATAAGTTTCACTCAGATGGGATGGAAATAGTTCCTGAGAGATTGCCAGGCTCAGTCACTTTAGTATCTAATGCATAGGACACACTTGTAGCCAATTTTTTTACTCTGGTAAAACCTATAAGTTCTGAGCTAGTATTAAGTGTTTATATTTCCCTAATCACTTGAAAACAACCTTTTTATGAAGGGGCCATAACTGAGTTTATTATAGAAAACCATTATAACCATTATAGCAAGCACATACTTAGTAATCTTAGTAGAAACTATTGAAGCTATATTACATTTTCTTCTTATTGTTTACATCCATGTTTTTACTTATAGAACAGAGAAAAGCCAGTTGAAAGAGTTAAAGAGTATGTGTCTGGATGATAGCAATGACACATCAGCTTTTTTGGTTATTTTTAATTGTGAGTTAGTTATTTAAAGCTGATTTATTTTCAGTTGTACAATTTACACCTGAAATATGGTTCAATTAAGTAGGGTTTATCATATTATTCTATTAGTTATCCCTAATAGAAATGTATATTTTATCCTTAAAATAGCTGCCAACATGGCTTTGTTTAAAGGGAAGAGGATGTTTATGTGTCTTGCAACTGAATAAATATTAATTCCATCTCAAAATGATTTCCTGCCATTAGTTACTCCTTAGACTATAATAACAGGTCCAGGATTCATAATGTACGTTTATTTATAGAAGCAAGTTGAAATGTTAGACCTCTTATAAACTCTTGCTACCTTGTGTATTTGAAGAAGGCTCAGGCTCTGAAGGTCTAGGTTATTTTCTACTGCACAATTTAGCTTTTTACATATGTACTAACATTAGTACATTCAGAAAAGAGGGGAGTTGTAGCGTTACAGAGATAAATCATGCCCAAAAGTACATTGTAATGGTGTTTCTATTGTACTTTATTTCATAGACTTCACTTTGCTACTAATAATTCTTTTTGCTTTTCTGTTTCAGGCAGTTCTTGCTGACCTTTCTACTTTAAAAGTTATGCCTCTTCTTCAAATTTTCCTGTTTGCTACTGTCACCTGATTTATTCAAGGTCATTGACAAGACATCTTGTTTTTCATTAGAAACTAATCATGAACTATGCAAACTCTGCATAAAACCAAAATTAAACTTTGCATATAAGCCAATAAAGATCATGTTCCCTCCTCAGTTAAAGCTAAGTAGTTTTTCACTTTTTGAAACATTAACTCTGCACACCAAATATTGCATTGCATGCTGCTGATTTTTAAGGGAGAAGCAATAGACATAACTTCTGCTAAATTGAGCTTACTATATGTGTAATACTGACTTGTTAAAGGCATGTAAGAATATATGCAATAAGGACTGACGATACTGTAATAAACTTCAAGAGGTCATGTAGCTTCTTTGATAATTCTTTTATGTCAGTTTATAAACTTATCCCTAGATAATGTATTATAAATGTTATAAATGTCTTATAAATTGCTCTTTACCCATAGCTAGGGGTGGGATATGGTATGGGAAGACTTGAAAAAGATAACACTTTTAAGTAGAAATCCAAAGTATTTTGGTATTAGCAACTTTTCACTCACTAGGGATTTTCTACCCTCTCCATTTTATTTCTACTTTAAGCATCTCTACTGGGAAAGATTTAATACTATTTTCTCTATCTTGCAATATTTTATTCTTCACTTTCTGAAAGTCAGAACATTATAGAGGTTTCCCTCTGCACTTCTCAACCTACCATCTTGTTTAGAAGCCTGAACACTGCTGAGGCCTGTTGTCAGGTTCTTTTTTTTCTAGAAGAACACTAATAGGACACCCAAGGAATGAAGGGAATGAAGAACCAACCCACATCCGTCGCTGCTAGCGCTTGAGTTAACAAGATCCACTTCCAGGCCGAGCAGCTGAGAGACACCACGTGTAGGAGGTAGACACTCAATCCAGAACTGAAGACATGCAAGGCATTGTGTCATATTTTGGTCTTTATTATAAGTCAAGGTTCTTATTTTATATTACTTTCTAAAGACCTACCTTTTCAGTAATATGGAATAATAGTATGTGAAAAAAAATTCAAAAACCACTGTCTTTTGACTGTATATTCAAAGTCAAGAGGCTGATCACTTCAGTAAAACTGTAAATCAATAGATTAAGACTATTATTGACTAGGATTTTATTAAGCTTTATCAAAAAATTTCATGAATATTTTATTTTGACAGTGTATGTTAGGAAATGTATGAAATTTAGCATAAAATTTCAAAGGTGGTGAAGTTCAGTATAATTAGTTTATTGATTTGAAAATCTGTTTATATACTTTTATTCATCAGGTATTTGTTGACTTACTAAGGAGTAAATATTGTGATTGATTTTGTTTTTTTTGTGATGATGATCAAACCTGATTGATTCTTTTTTTTTTTTGGTACTGGCGATTGAACTCAGGGGTACTCGACCACTGAGCCACATCCCCAACCCTATTTTGTGTTTTATGTAGAGACAGGGTCTCACTGAGTTGCTTAGCACCTCGCCATTTCTGAGGCTGGCTTTGAACTCGTGATTCTCCTGTCTCAGCCTCCCTAAGTGCTGGGATTACAGGCTTGAGCCACTGCGCCCGGCTCTGAGTGATTCTTAATAAATCCTATTTTACTGCTTTTGAAGGTGACACATTTATGATATGCTTTGCTATTGACTGTGTTCAAATGCATATACATGGAAAGGATAAGTACACATGTGTGACTATTGTCCCTCACCTTTCCTCACCCTGGGAAAATGGCAAGAATAATGGGAAGAAAGTATGGTTTAAATGAGCACTACCATATTTGCCTTCCTTCTTTAGAATATTTATAAGCTTTTTTAAAAAGAGGCTATATTGTAGGTCTAGTACAGAAGATTGTGGAATTTGGCCCTAGCTATAAGTACCTAAATAAATTTCTATTAACTGCAATTCAGGGGTGGGAGGAAAATAGACAGTAGAAAATTATTATATCTGCTCTGTTTACCTTACAAGATTATATAAGAACAAATTTAAAAATATATGTGAAAGTGATTTTTTAAATTGCAAAGCACCAAGCAAATATATGGTTGATAACTAATTTCATATGTGACATTTTAAAGTCAAGTGGTACAGATAATATGTGAAGAATGCCCAATTATTTTTAGCATTTGTATTATTTTTCTTGAATTATAGAGACTATGTCTGTAAGAAAATAAGTGGACTGTGACATAGCAAGTTCTTTCATTTGGTATAGGTGGCTCTAGGCAGTAATTCTGAATCTCAATTCCAAAAGCAAACCTGGTAGGCAACCACATGTTTCGCTACTACCGCAAACCTCTCTGCTATGTGCTGCTCTTTGCTTCTTGTTAGAACGCTCGATGGGGACATCAGGCTCTTCCTCACTCCATCTCTAACTGCACTTCCTCACACTTTCTCGCTCGTCTTCCTTTCATTTGCATTCACTTGTGTCATCTCCTGTCTGCCACTGACACTGCCTTTACATCTGCACTTCCAGTGATCCCAGGATCTGAGTGACCAGTGGTAATTATTCTACCTATGGCCATTGGCACAAATGGAAATTGCCTGGGCAAATTATGTTTGGCTGTGCTAGATTTCAATTGACCCACTAATGTAATGTGCTGTGACCTTATATTTGGAAGAGTTTATTTAATAATCTTTTTATCAGAATGTGTGGTAATGCAGTGTTCTGCACAATTGAAATTTCCAGATTGTCTTAACTGCATAGCACCCCGTCACACTCAGCATGCACTCTCTCCTATTTCCCAAGGAAACCAGAAACCATTAGGCTTGAGCTTCCTCAGCCTTCTACTTCAAAACTTAAGTTTGTTCCCCATGCTTAATTTCTTCCTTCTTATCTCAAGAAGTGTCTAATCTATTCCTATAGTTCTGTAAATGCAGATTTGATTGGGTCATTTCTGTGCCTAAAAAAATTCACCAACTTCTCATTGCTTAAAGGGTAAGTCCAGATTCTGTAGCATAACAGGAATAATTCTTCACAGCTGGATCTTCCCTTTTCTATGCTCTCACACTGATTCATTATCCTAAACTTTAGCATCACCATATTGCATGCTGATCCTAGACCAGCTGGAGCTATATTCATTTTGTCTCTGCCAGAAGGATCCTCTCCATTTTTTAAGGTACCCCTCAAAAACTCTCTTCTGTTGTAAAGATACCCTGGAGCTTATAAATTAGAATTATTCTCCCTTCTTTTTTCTCATAAAATTGTTCATCTGTTCCTATGGTGCTTATAATATTGACTTTTATATATATATATGTATGTATGTATATATATATATTTTTTTCCTGATTGTCACTTTATTCCCAAGGACATTTTTATTGACTCATCCTACATGTAGAAGTTACAAGAAGAAATTTTTCCATGCAACTTTGTATATCTTCTCCTTTGATCCCAAATTATTTGGGTGTTTTTCTTAAAACATGATTCCCCTTATATATCTAGACTCCCTTCTTCCACAAAGGCTCTAATTTTTATTTGGAGTTCAACCCCCTCCCCCATGTGCTTCAGGTGAGGCTACTCCCAACCAGAGGATCTATGGATTGGCCAAGGAATTACCTTGTGCCATTCTCCTGGCCATAGGGATTGCCCCAGGATCCAGGCAGTCTGCAAGGAGTGAGAGCCAATGAAATGCCATTAGATGACTTGGTTTAATCTTTCAGGGAATGGAGAGTGAAAAGCTGCTCTTTGTCTTTGCTGATCCTCAGATCACATGCCACCAGGCTTCCTCTGGACCATTTTGTTACATGAGCCAAAGGATTTTCCTTGCAACAGAAGGATCCTAACTGCTGATGGTTATTTCCCTTTTAGGTGACCAACTCTAGCATGGGTACCATTAGGTACAGAACCTCTGTCTACACACTGCTCAAACTATAGTAGTATTTTTTTTACCTTCTTTCAATCAAGATACAACCATGACCTTATAAATTCTATGTTCTAGACCTACTAAGCTACTTGAGGTACCTAACAGAGTATTTGACCCTTTGCCCACAGCTCCCTCTGCTTAGAATGCTTTCTCTTCTCTCTACCTAACTCTAACTTGTACCTCAAAACCCAGCACAGGGAAGAGTACTCTCACAAACCCTCCTTAAACCCTTACTATACATATGTTGTATCATGATCACGTTAGCTCATCTTACTGAGACTAGTAAAATGACTAGTCTGAGACTCCTTGTCTAGTGGAAAATGGTTTCTTTTTCAGCTTTAAAGTCTCTAGGATCTAATATAGTGCTTGCCCCATGGTAGACTTAATAAATGATTATTGAATGAACAAGTGAAGTCATCTAATTTAATTCATTTACTTTACTGATAAACCACTTGTTGTGTTCAAATGATAGCTTACCTCTCTAGCGTTACCCAACTATTTTACCTACATATTAATTCAAGACATTGCCTATGGAAGTTCAAAAGAGAAGAATTATTTTGAGAGGAAAAAAAAACTGCAAATGCTTCACTTAATTTTTTCCATTTAAGTCAACTTTATTATGGCATAATTTATGTATAATAAAATTATATATTTTAAAATAAAATTCATTTTAAATGTACAATTCTACAGGTTTTGACAAATGTGTATACCCGTACCACCACTACCACACTCAAGGTACAGAACATTTACATCACCCAAAACAGTTTTCTTTGTGTTCCTTCCCATTCATACCCACATTCATTCCAAATAATCAGTGATCTGCTTCCAGTTCTAAAAATTAGTTTTCCCTTTCCTAGAATTTCAGCATGTGTACTCTTCTGTGTTTGGCTTCTTTTATTCAATATATGTTTTAAGATTCCTTTATGTTATTGTGTAATCAATAGTTCATTCCTTTTTATTGTTGAATACAAGCCTTCATATGGTTATGTATCTTCATTTCTCTGGGGCAGATATTTAGTAGTATACTTTCTATGTAATATACAAGCACATGTTTTACTTTCTAAAAAGGCCCCAAATTCTTTTCTGAAGTGGCTCTACCATTTTACATTATTACCAGAAATCTCTAAGAGTTCCAGTTGCTCCATGTCCTTACTAACACTTGTTATTAACCTGTCAGTAATTCTAGTAAGTAGTTTTAATGTGCATTTCCCTAATTACCAGTGAGATTGAGCATCTTTTCATGCTTATTTTCCATTTATATGTACAATATTCTTTTGTCAAGAGTGCAAATCTTTTGATCATTTTTAATTGATTATCTTATTATTAAGTTGTAAGAATTCTTTTTTCAGGCTTCATCATGCTTTACAAAAATCTTCTCGTAGCTTATGATTATCTCATAATTTTGTTAATTATTATTTTAAAGATCTAAAATTTTTATTTTGTTGAGGTTCAATTTATTTTTATTGTTTATATTTTTGCATTCTATGACATATTTTCATAATTCAAGGTCACAAAGATTTTTTTCCTATGTTTCCTTCTAGAAACTTTATGGATTTAGCTCACACATTTAGGTCTATGATCCATTTTTTAAATTAATTTTTGTGTATGGTGCAAGTAGGGCACTGAAGCATGTGTTTTTGCATATGCCATATATACACCATTTGCTCAAAAGACTACCTTTTCCTTTTACATCTGTACTTCATTTAAAATGAATTTGCATGTATATGTATGCTGGTTTCTGAACTTTGTTTTGTTTTATGGATTTATGCCTGTCTTTATTCCAATGCCACACTGTCTTGGTTTTTGTAGCTGTATAGCAAGTCTTAAAATTGGGTAGAGTGGGGCCGGGGCTGTAGCTCAGTGGTAGAGCGCTTGCCTAGCAGGCATGAGGCCCTGGGTTCGAGGCCTCAGCACTACATATAAATAATAAATGAATAAAATAAAGATCCATCAACAACTAAAAAAGAATATATTAAAAAAAATTGGGTAGGGTAAGACCTCTAATTGTTTGCGTGTGTCAAAACTAATTTGGCTATTCTGGCTTTATTACATTTCTAAATAACTTTTAGGATCAGCTTGTCAACTTGTATCACAAAAAAAAAAAAAGAGAGAAAAAAACCCTGCTGTGATTTTTACTGAGAGAGTATTGGTTCTATAAATCAGATAATTGGAGATAATTGATATCATAACAATATTGTGACTTCCAATCATAAATATGGCATCTCTCTCCATTTAGGTCTTCTATGATTTCACACAGTAGTATGTTGTGGTATTTAGTATACAGTGCACATACCTTATTAAATGTATCTCTAATTATTTCATATTTTGATGCTATTGTAAATGGTATTTTTAATTTCTATTTCCAGTGGTTTTTTGTTAATATATAGGCATACAAATAAATTTTTATATTGACCTTGTATCCTGAGACCTTGCTTAACTTACTGCTGCTACTGTCCTTTTGTAGCTTCCCCAGGGTTTTCTACATATATGACATCTATAAATAAAGATAGTTTTGCTTCTTTCTTTCAAATCTGTATGCCTTTTATTTTTTTTCTTCTCTTACCAACTAGAACTTGCAATACAGAAGTGTTGCAACTCACCTAATTTTAAATGTAATGTACTTCTTTCCTGAACAAATATAACAAATATTTAAAAATATATATCAAAATAGATTTTGCCAATTTAGATATAAACATAAAGGGAAGTGAGATACAGAACGAGGGTGGGGAGAGACATTGACATACAATGAAGATAGACTGGGTAAGTTTTGTGTTGCTGATCATCCTAATGACTTCTTAAAATCATTCTTTTAAGCAGTTGGTTTCAGTTATTATCAATGTGTTCGTCATGATAATTACAAAATTGTTTTTGTATTACTTCAACTGTTATTTATCCTTAAAACTTCTCATAGATATGTGGTATGCGTATATTTATTCAAATATTAAATGCTTACTTTTAGCAAGGTACTGTGCTGGGCATTCAGTGCATATGTGTATTTGTGTGGTTGCTTTTCAGTAATAAATGTAGTAAGAGATAGTACTCCTTAAGTAAATAGAATCTTAGCATGTTTTTCTCAAAGTAATGGCTCCATGCTTCCTATGGTAGAAAAAATTATGTTCCTCCCAAAGATGTTTATATCCTAATCCTTGAAACCTGTGAATATGTTATCTTACATGACAAAAGGGATTTGCTGGTGTTCTTAAGAATTTTGAGGTGGAGAGATCATCCTGGATTATCACATGGCCCAAGGTTACAAGGGAGATTGCTTATATGTGAAAAAGAAAAGAAGAAGGTGTAAATCAGAGAGGGAATTGAAGGTGCTATGCTGCTGAATTTGAAAATGGAGGAAAGAGCTCATGAGCTGAGAAATACAGGCAACCTGTAGATGCTAGAAAAGGCAAGGAAATGGATTCTCTTCTAGAGTCTCCAGAAGTAATTCAACCCTGCAGAACCTTGATTTTATGACTTTTGACCTCCAGAAGTATAAGATAATAAAACAGTGTTGTTTGAAGCCCCAGATTGTGTGGAAACATGTTACTGCAACAAGAGCAAATTAATCCACCTTCTCTCAGATAAGTTTAGTTTACAAGTTTAAGTTTAGTTAACTTTGACATATGACAGTAATAAGTTCACATTGTTTTAATTCCATTTTTTATAAAATAGGTGATTCTATGTCTAGTTTCTCTGGGTTTTATAATCAAATGAAGCAAATGTGTAAAAGTATTTTGAAGACTACTCCTACTATCCTGGTGCTGGTATGGAAAAGACCACAGAACACTGGGCAAGTGCAAGGGAGGAGGAGTGATATTTGGGGAAATGTTACCATCAAGCTCTAATGTTTCCTTCCATGTGGAAGCCTCTTCTGGTTTAATGCTCCTGATATGTAGCTGGCTCCAAACCACTCCTCCCTTGGAGAGGAACGAATTAGATTATTGGCAGGTTGGGATAATAGAGAGCATGTAAAGCCAACTTCCTCTCTTCTTTTTCTTGGGATCCAGAGAGCAGATGTTCTGCACTACCCCTCTATCGCCTAAGCATTACAAAGTCTGGATCCCATGGTATGTAATTGAGGGTGGGGAGAGGGGATGGCTATAGATGGTTGTTGCTTCCTATAACTAAGTGAATATATATAAGACTTGGTTTTTAAAAGTCAGTCTTTGCTTTAAAATGAAGTCATATTTTCTGAAATTAACTTTTAATTAAAGAAGATGATATGTCATCTTCATCTGCTATTAGTCTAAGTTTTAATTTTCTCTCTCAGGTACTGCAGAGCTCAGGTCATGAAAAAGATGCTGCTTATTGGACTCTCAATCTCACTAAGCAGGACAAGGAAGTTGAGGGTTTCAAGGGAGCAACCATAATGAGCGGTCATGTAATATAAACTAGAAGAGAAATAAAAGGTAGGAGCAGATGGTGATGAGTATGGATAAACAGGAATGGATGGATCCGAGGTCAAAACAAGAAAGTGAAAAAGCACTTTTGAAGGAATGGTCCTTTTCAAGGCAAGTAATTTGAAAGGTTCATATTTATAGATGTTTGCATTTGAAATTTTGGATGTTGTACCATTTCTGTTGATGCCAAGATGTAAGGCATGATGAATAACTGGAGTAGGAAAAAAAACACTATTGAAAATATGACAAAGTTAAAACACCAAGAGTCCATGGTGTGAGATGAATCATCAACATACACATTGAAGTCACCAAGAAGAATCACAGAAGTAGGGATAAAGAATAAAACTGAGTTATATGCTAGCTTTCCTGAGAATGAGAAGGAAAGACCCAGAGACTACTAGTAGATTATAGCAGGGTAGAGGGGGCAGAGTGATATAACCAGATGGTGTGAGCCTCCACAGAGCAGGAGTTTGCAAGATGGAAGGGAGAATAACACTCTCAACTTGGCATTAAGGAGTAAGGATGGTGCTGAAGCACTTTGGACAAGAGACAGAAAGCTTCCATTTAAAAGGGATATAGAGAAACTGTCCCCAGAATATATAGCCTTTTAGTTAAGTGAGAAGGTGAACAGAACCTTCAGAAAAGAGGTTTAAAAATACAGTTTATTGAACTTACATTGAGAAATGGGAATTCCAAGAGGTAGATGGAAATGGTTTACTTAGAAGGGAATCCAGGTCTGAGGGTCGAGGGTAGGGAGTTAGATCAGATGAAAGAAAGTTCAAGTAATTGATGCGTAAGGAACTTGGAATCTGATGGAAAGGGTGATAAATAGGGATGTATACATGGGCCAGTCTTCTCAGAAATGACTGAGTAATAAGCTCCACTGCTTGGTCCAAATCATTTCTCCATGTGGTGGGGCAGCTGCCTCTTCAGGAGGAAGCCGAGCATAGTCTATTATTGTTGGGTGCTTTAGACACAGGAACTAATGGTTATCTCTGCTCTGGCACTATGCTAGTTTGGTAATTCAGCTATTTATTGCTCATCAGTGAATTTAGTTCTTCTCTCTCCCTCTTTTGGCTTCTCTCTATTCATTGTTTCTACTTATTCATGACATGGAGAGAGACTATTTTAATTGTTTCAGAAATAAAAACCTATGAAAAGAAAGAAGATTTGGGTCCAAGGACAGCTAATAGGACTCCTTCCTAAGAGTTGTTCCCAAATTTATCAGAAGTCTGGATAATGCCAGACTGGAGGTCAAGTACAAAAATGTTCCAAGCAGGCCACAGTATGAGAGACAAGAAACTCTACTCTCTTGTGTAAAAGGCCAACCCAGCACTTTAGACCTAAGACAAGGTTAGTGGCCTCAGCCAAAGAATGGGAGCAACACTCTTCTTGACATTCCAGACTTCTATTACCAATATGAATGCTCAACCACTATTAAGGACACCTCTCAGCATTATCTTTAGTTCTCTTTTCTAAGAAACCATCAGACACTTATTTCATGTGAGGGAGGTAGTTGAAAGGGAATGGGAGAGTTTCTGTATCTGTACTTTGTAGAGAACCATGCATATTAGCAACCCTGGACTGGAGACTAAGAAAATAGTCACCACTATTGCAAACAAATATTTTTAGAACCTCCTCACATTTTTTATTACACTCTTCTAGAAGTGGACTTGAATCCCAGCTCCACCAGTGCTAGCTATGTGACCTAAGCTTTATAAGCCTTAATTTCTTTATCTGTAAAATGAAAAATCTGTGCTAAATGGGCTGTTTACTGTGAAGATTAAATGAGATAATTAATATAAAACATTTAACACTAGATGCTTTAATTATCAAGAAGAAAAATTGTTCTTCTAAAGGAACTATACAATTAATAGGTATATAGTCATGTAAAAAATAGTAAGCTCAGAACACTAGGGCTCATCAGCAGTGCTCTGCCATTTTTAGGGATTTATGATTGATAAAACTCTTAGGAGGGAGTCCTATTAGCTGTGTTTTTCTCATGGAAATTTACACTGCACACTAGTCCATTAGAGACTCTGATAATTTCTACAGTAAAGCAACCTGATTAACTGCCTAACCCGGAGTTCCTTAATATTGCATATACATAAACTAAGAACATGTTGCAGATTTAGTCTTCTTTGGAATACAATTTGGGAAGATTTCTATTTTTGTCCAAGATAGATACTATGGACTGAATGTGTCCCCCTAAAAGTTTGAAGCCCTAACTCCCAATATGATATTAGAAGGTATGGTCTTTGGAGGGTAATTGGGTTTAAAAGAGATCATAAAAGTGGAGCTCTCATGCTAGGATTAGTGACTTCATGAGAAGAGGAAGAGATTGAAGCTCTCTCCACAAATGTTCACAAAGAGGTCATATGATCACCCAGTGAGATAGTAGCCACCTACAAACTAAATGAAAAGCCTCTGGATTAATGCATTACTGGAACCTTAGTCTTGTACTTTCCATCTTCCAGAACTGTGAAAATTAAATGTGTTATTTAAGTCAACCAATCTATGCTACTTTGTTGTTGTAGACCAAATGGATTAAGATAATGGAGTAACCAGAATCAGACCTAATCTTCACCTGAAACAACCAAAACCAAACAAACAAACAAAAAACCCAGACTATATAAAAGAACAGTCCTCAAAACATGGGAAATCGAGCACCTAAGAACAGTGAGCCTTACAATTGCCTTATCTTACTGCCCATAGAAACTTTCCATTATGCAAGTTGGAAAGGAAGGACATGGTGATTCAACCTTGAGTTGAAGAGATGGGATTGGGAATCCAAGGAAGCACAGGCAACAAGAGTTTAAAGGCCAGGGTACCAGAAAAGAGAGTGATGTGCAGAAAAGGAAAATTATGGATCTACTAAAGATTCCCCTCAATTATTTCACTGAGAACTTCTCTCATAACATGGACATAAGCAAACAGTCCAAAGATAGAAAAGAACTATTTAAAACCAGCCACGGTGGTACATGCCTGTAGTCCCAGCACTTGAGGAGGCTGAGGCAAGAGAATCCCGAATTCAAAGCCAGCCTCTCATCAGCAAGGTGCTAAACAACTCAGTGAGACCCTGGCTCTACATGAAACAGAAAATAGGGCTGGGGATGTGGCTTGGTGGTCAAGTACCCCTGAGTTCTATCTCTGGTACCAAAAATAAAAAACCCTTTTAAATGGTTTAGAGGGAACATCCCTTGAGCTCATACAAGACCAGGAATAGTGTTTGTTCTCACTAGAATAGAAAACTTCATAATTCATGGGGCATCAGGTGGAATACTCAGAAGAGTTTTGCCACTTCAGTGGGGAATATTAATCCTAGACTAACTGCCTGGTCCTTCTTTGGAAAGCGTAGAAGTAATATCCAAGAGAATTAAATGATTTTCAAGTAACTTAACCCCTCCTAGATCTATTTATAAGAATACAAATATATCTAGAATTCAACAAGGTAAAACTTATAATATTTGGCTAAATAACAAAAAAATTACCAGACATGTAAAAAAAAGAAAAAAGCAGGGAAATATGACTCATACCAGGAACAAAATCAGTAATCAAATCCGATTGAAAATAATACATGACAGAGTATGTTAAGTTTTATGGATATTTTCTATATGTACAAGAACGTAAAAGAAAAAAATTCATCTTATTAAGTGGAGTCATGGAAGATTTTTTGTTAAGTTCCAAATCTTCTAGAGAAAAACAATGCAATGTCTGAGGTAAAAAGTAATTGAATATTTTAATAGCAGGTTAGACATTTCAAATGAAAAGATTAGTGAATCATGAAGACATTTCAATAGAAACTATCTAAAATGAAACAGAAAAAGAAAGGAAAAAATAAAATGATAATCAGTGAGTTATGTGTGAACTTTAAACAACCTAATATACTTGTTATTGAAATCTCCAAAGGAAAAGGGGGAAGAAATATGAAAAAATAAAATAAAAATAAAAGTTTTCAAATATGATAAAAATAAAAAGCTGTCATGTCCAAAATGATCATCAATGCTCAAGTTCAATAAACAAAATTACAAGAAGACAAATAATAAATCTGTTTAAAACCAATAATGAATAAAAAAATCTTAAAAGCATCCCAAGAAGTCCTGTTCTATGGAGAAAAAGGATAAGATTGACAGCATATTATTTGTCAGAAACATGCAAGCTAGAAGATACTGGAACAATAAAGTACTAAAAAAAAATTGCCAATCTAGAATTCTTTACCCAGAGAAAATACCTTTCAAAAATGAATGTGAGGACTGGGGCTATAGCTCAGTGGTGGAGCACATGCCTAGCATGCGTGAGGCACTGGGTTCGATCCTCAGCACCACATATAAATAATAAATGAATAAAATAAAGATCCATCAACAACTAAAAATTATTTAAAAAAAAATGAATGTGAACTAAAGATTGGTTTTCCATATACAAGTGCTAAAAGCATTTATTACCAGTAGATGTGCCTTTTAAAAAAATTCTAAAGGAAGTCTCTTGTGGCACCAGAAGATCATCTAGATCTACATAAAAGAATGAAAAACACTGGAAATAACTATGTAGGGTGTATCTATAAAGGCTTTTATCATGTTATTTCAAACATTTTTAATTTTAAAAATAAACCATACAAAATAATTACAGTAAATCATGAGGCTTATGTAGTAGTCAAGACTGGGAGTTTAGCTCAGTGACAGCATGTATGTTTAGCATGAGTAAGCCTAGGTTCAATCCCTAGCAATAACAAAAAAAAAAAAAAAAAAGGAAGAACATGTATGATAAGTACGCAGTTTAAGGTTCTTATTCTATATATTCATGGGATATTACTTGTAGTCAACCCATGAAAAACTAAAGATGTATATAAAAAATCCTCAAGCAACCATTAATATAATACAGCAAGAAGTTACATGCTAAGTCAAAGGAGATACAATTGAATCATAGAATTATGTACTCAAAAGAAGATGGAAAAGGAGTTAAAAGGAAACAACATATGAAGAAAATGGATAGACTAAAATTCAGTCACATCAAGGATTACATTAAAGTAAGATTTAACTGTAGACAATTTCGTTAAAAGACAGAGATTGTCAGATTGCGCAAAAAGAATGCCAGACCTAACTCTACACTCCCTTCAAGACCCCACTTTAAAATAAAGACACAATTAGGATAAATGGAATTAGGATAAATGGATGTGAAAAACAGCATGGTATTACTAATCAAAAGTAAGATGGGGAGTTTTCAAAGAAACAAGCATTATGATAAAAGGTGAATTCATCAAGAAGACATAACAGTTTTAAAAGTTTATGCATATAATAGTTTCTAAACATGAAGCAAAACTGATAGAAGGGGAACAAGACCAATCTGCAATTAGAGATTTTAATATCTCTCCT
Organism: Xerus rutilus; assembly: GCA_028644305.1. Lineage (NCBI taxonomy): Eukaryota > Metazoa > Chordata > Mammalia > Rodentia > Sciuridae > Xerus > Xerus rutilus. Next base: position 101,728,426 of record CM053408.1, on the reverse strand, counting down.
ATCATTGGTAGAATAAGTCGAAAAATCCATAAGGACATAGAAGAACAACATTAGTAACTAAATATATTTATGTTATACTCAACCCAACAATATCAAAGAATACTCATCTCAAGTGTACACAAAATTTTTTGAACATAGAACATATTTTGAGCCATAAAATGAGTCTCAACAAATTCAAAAGAATTCAAGCTATGTTTTCTGATTACAGTGAAATAATAATTAGAAATCAGAAGCAAAGTTATCTGAAAAAGTCTTGAAATATTTGAAAACTAACATATTGTTAATAACCCATGTGTCAAAGAAAAAAATCAAAAAGGAAAATTGAAGTATGTGAACTGAATGAAAACTGATATAAAACATACCAAATTTTGGGGGATATAGGTAGAGCAATGTTCCCTAGTAAATGTATGCCATAAATGCCTGTATTATAAAAGGAGAAAGGTCTCACATCAAAATCTTAGTTTCCGTTTAAAACCTAGAAAAAAAAGGGTATGTGGAAAAGGTGCTCAGCATTGCTAATCATCGGGGAACTGCATATCAAAATGATAATGAGATGTCATCTCACATCTATCAGGATAGCTATTATTTTAAAAAAAGGTGTGTTGATGATGCACAGAAATTGTAATCTCTGCATTGTTGTGGGAACATAAATGGTGCAACCAATATGGAAAACATTATGGGAGTTCCTCAAAAAGTTAAAAATAGAACTACCATATGATCCATCACTCCTCTTTCTGAGTGTCATAAAGAACTGAAATCAGAATCTCAAAGATATATTTGAACTCCCATGTTTGTTACAGCATTATTTGAAATAGCTAAGATATGAAAACAACCTAAATTCCCATTTATGAATAAATGGACAAAAAATGTGGCATAAACATACAATGGAATATTAATCAACCTTGAAAAAGAAGGAAATCATGCAACATGCAAAAACATGGATAAACTCTCGAGTCCCTGAGGATTGCTAAGTGAAATAAGCTAGTCACAAAGATTAAACTGCATGTTTCTACTTATATGAAGTATCTAAAATCATCATACTCAGAATTGTGATAGCCAGGGGCAGAGGGAAGGTACAATGAAGAGTTTTTTTACGGTGGGTATAATGCTTCAATTGTGCAACATCAAGTTTTGGAGATCTGCTGTTCAACATTGCACATTTAACAATACTGTATACTAAAACTCAGTAAATTTAAAATACATCTACTTAACAAAAAATTTAATAATAAAAATTTAAAAAATAAAATACATATGCTAGAAAAAACAAGAGAAAATTAAATCAAAAGTGAGTAGAACAAAGGAAATAAAGATTAAAACTGAAATTGAAATAGATTGAAAAAGAGAAAAAGCAAAACATTGGTTCTTTGGCAAAATCAATGTAACCAATAAACTTCTATAGAGACTGAGGAGAAAAAGACAAAAATTACCAATATCAGAAATGTCAGAGATGTTAGAACTACAGGAATCATTATGAAAAACTTCATACCTGTGAATTTAACATCAGGTAGTTTTAGCCTTGTAATTTTGTTGTTAATTAAGTTGCTTCAACTATACTTGCTTGTCTGTATCTCCTGATTGAGGAGTCTGGCTTCTGACTAAAATTCTGTGTGATTTTTCTAACCTAGCCACAAAGGTTTTTACCTGGCAGGTCTCCAGGGAGGAAGTTGTCATCCCTATACCAGACTTGGTGCACCAAAACTGTAGTCTCTAAAGGGAATTGTGGTTATTAATTCAGCATTTTCAGTCCAGTACCTACATTTAGAAGCACTGTCTCTTCTGGTTGAAGAAGGAGAGACTGAAGACACCTTTCTCCACTCTAACCCAGCACTTTTTCACTCATATTCTTTTTCTTTTGCCTGCTGATCACTAGATCCACAATACTTAGAAGCCTTTTGTCTGAGTCCCTTTCCACTAAGACAATTCCCTACATCTATGCTAATCCACCTGTCAATCAGAGCTCTTGGGCAGGGATAGGTGGGGTGAGGGGAGGCAGCACTTTCCCTAGATTATCCTCTTGCTTATACCATCATGGTAAGTGATTGAAGGCTTGACTGTTTCTTTCATTTTGGTTTAGTGCCTTCATCAGCTACTCTGGCACCTGGAATCTCAGTATTCTCTTGGCTCAGCTTTTAACATTTGTCAATTTATATAAAAAAAATCTTCTGGGATCTTGATTGGGATTTTATATAATCCACAGATCAATTTGGGTAAGATTAACACCCTAACATATTGAATATTTAAATCCATGCCCATGGTACATCTATCTGTTTAGGTCTTTTTAAATTTCTCAACAATCCCACAGTATATCTCTGCATTTCTTGTCAGTGTACAGGTCTTGCACATCCTTTGTCAGGATTTTCCTTAAGAGTTTTTGTTTTAAGATAGAGTTTCACTAACTGTCCAGGCTGGCCTCAAACTCCTAACCTCAAGTGATCCTCTTGCCCCAGCCTCCCAAATAGCTGGAACTATAGGCATAAGCCACCATGCCTGGCTAAGTACTATATATTTTATGCTGCTGTAAATGCACAAATAAATTGGTAATGTCAACTTATGTTTGCTGCTAACATAAAATATACTTGATTTTTGCACATTATTCTTGGATCCTGAAACCTTGCTAAATTCATTTATTAGTTTCTAGTAGCTTTCTTTGGAGATTCCCTAATATTTTCTACATAAATGATAGTATTTTCTGTGAATAAAGACAGTTTTGCATCCTCCTTTCCAGTATCAATGACTTATCATTGACTTTGTTGTTGTTTTTTTCTTATATTGGCTCAAATTTCCAATAAAATGTTGAGTAGAAGTTGTAAGTGAACCTACTCCTATGTTTCTAACCTCATGAGGAAAGCATTTACTTTTTCTCCACTAAGAGAGGGATTTCATAGATACCTTTTGTCAAGTTAAGGAAGTTCCCTTCTATTCCAAGTGTGTTGAGTGTTTTTATTAGAAATTGATGTTGAATTTTTTAAAAATGCTTTTTCCGTATCTACTAAGAAACCATATACTTTTTCTTTTGCATTTGAGTAATTTGGTACAGAACTGCTATAGTTTGAATTGCACCTCCAAAATTCATGTTGAAATTTAATTGCCAATAAAACAATGTTGGGATGGCCCTTTTAAAGGTGATTAAGCTAGAAGGAACTCACTGTTATGGGTTTAATGCCTTAAAGGGCTTTCAGGAGTGGATGTTCTCTCTTTGCCCTTCTGCCATGAGATGGCAAAGCAAGAAGCCCCTAACTAGATGTCAGAACCTGGATATTGGGTTTCCCAGCCTTCAGAACTGTGAGCCAAGAATTTGTTCTTTGTAAGTTCCCCAGTCTCAGGTATTCTGTCATAACAGCACAAAATAGACTAAGAGTAGTACATTTAGGAAAGCTAGAATATGCTTATTTTCCCTCTTTACTTTTCAGTTATCAGGTAATGATTTTTTATTATTCTTAAGTGGTGGTCAGGATTTTTAAAATATTATTGTGGACTCATGGATTTAAACATATTTTATGGATTTCAATTCATTGCATTTCTTAACCTATTGAAGTTCGAGTTGCCCGTCTTTGGTCAGTGACAGCCTCTTTATTTATTTATTTTTTTTGGTACTGGAGATTGAACTCAGGGGCACTCCACCACTGAGCCACATCCCCAGTTCTATTTTGTGTTTTATGTAGAGACAAGGTCTCGCTGAGTTGCTTAGCGCCTCGCCATTGCTGAGGGTGGCTTTGACCTCGTGATTCTCCTGTCTCAGCCTCCCAAAGTGCTGGGATTACGGGCGTGCACCACTGTGCCCAGCTTACATCTTTACTTCTTAGCCTTTCATGATGTACCACTATGCTGGGCTTATTTGTTTATTTCTATGTGGTGCTAAGGATTGAACCCAGTGCCTCACACATGCTAGGAAAGTGCTCTACCTCTGAGCTACAGCCCCAGCCCCTGCTCCTAAGTTTTTTATTGTTATTAGATCTTTTCAGGTGTTTAGAGGCAACTTTAATTTAAATACTGATTTAGTGTTTTTAAGTTCATAAATGTTTTTCTCTTCACACTAATAAACATGGTTCTCAAGGATATAAGAGGTAATGAAATGAAATATTGTATTATTAATTTTCTCTATCCAACAATTCACATGCAATAATTCCAAGACAACAAAACTACCACCCCAAGATGAGAGTTTTTAAATGTCCTTGTGTTCTCCTCATTCTGGCACCATTGTTCATAGTCACACCATATGTACACTGTCAGAACAAATGCTCAGAACCTGTACACTTAATTCTTACCTACTTTTATTTCCACAAGTAACTAGAATGAATACCCACCATCAATACTTACATCAATTTCTTGCTAGTCATTTTAGTTTTCTGAAACTGTTTTCCTAATAGATTCCTCCAAAAGGGCACATATGGAAAACAACATTCCCTAAAGTTTCCATGTTGGTCAAAACTTGTACAAGCTTACCCTTTTTACTAGAAAGTAAGTTTAGTTGGAATCTCTCTCTCTCTCTCTTGCTTTCTCTCTCACCCTGCCCCCTCCTCCTTGAATATCTTAAATTTGTTCCTATATTATCTTCTGGCTTAGAACTAGCTAGTCTGATTTTCTTTCTCTTGTCACTTGCTCTTTTGCCTAGATTTCCTAAGGAATTTTTCTTTTTCTTTAAGCTGAGTGCTAAGCAAGATATGGCCTGGCATGGGTTGTTTTGTGTTTGTATTTTGAGCTCATAGTGTACTCTTTCAATATGTAATTCCAAATCATTTTTCTTTCCCTTTAATTTCAAGAAAGTTTTCGTGAATTTTATTTTTTAGAATTTGTGATATTTCCTTGTTTTGATTTTCTTCTACAGAAATCTTGGGAAGTTGGTCATTTTATATCTTTACTTAGCTATATAAGGCTTTCTTATCCCTATTTTTAAATTGATAAAACTGATAATTAGAAAGATTATACAATCTGGTCAAGGTTCCACAGTTGGTTAGGGGAATAACTGGAACCCAAGTCTGCTCAACCCTGAATCCTAAGGTCTTTCTCCCATGCCCCTGTTGCCTGGGTCCAAGTACAATACCACCGGGTTTTTCCTGTGTTTCACTGTCTTTTCTTCTCATAGGCACTCTCATATGCCTTAAAATTTTGCTTCTTGAAGTCTGATCCTTGGACCAACAGCATTGGCATTGCCTGGGAGCACATAGAAATGTGGAATCTCAGTTGCTCCAGGTCTATTAAAAGAGCCTGAATTGTCCTGGGTGATTTTTATGCTTGTTAAAATTTGAGAAACACTGGTGTAGGAGAAAAATCTGAAGGTACTTTAGGCAATTAGTTCTCAAACTTTACAACATATGAGACTCCCTTGGAGTCATTTTAAAATTCAGATTCCTCAGCCACAACACTTACCAATTAAATCAGAATGTCTGGGGATGGGCTCCAGGTATCAGCATATAGTATTTTTAAACTCCCCAACTGATTCCAAAGCACAGTTAAGTTTGGGAATCAGTGTTAAAGGCCATGCTCTTAGTCTTTCATGTTCCTAGGAATCACAGGTATTGATTCAGTAGACCCAAGGTAGGGACTGAGATTCTGTATTTTTAACAAGTTCCCAGATGACAGGTGCTGCCAGTCCAAGGAGTTTCTGGAGTAAAATGAAACTACCTGGGGCTTCCTTCAGCAATATCAGTAAGTATAAATAGTACAGAATTAAAGCAAGCCTCTCTAAGGCCAGGTCCTAGCTGAACTCCAGATGAGATAAAATAGTGAATTCTGGGAGAAGGGGAGGGGTGCTGTAGGCTCCTGTATGGCCCTCCAGGTACTTCACACTTGGTATAGGGCTGGTCTGTGGTTCCTAGGACTGTGGGCAGCAGCATCAGGCTGCTGCATGTAGCCCGGGGGCAGGAGCTCTTGCCTGCACACTTCTCTCTCCCTGCCTGTACCTTCACCTGCCCACCCGCTACATCTCCACTTGTCTTCCTCTTACTTTACCGAGCTTCCTGGGTCCGGCTACCCAGTAGTACCTAGTGCACTTCTTGGCCCCCAGGTGCTTATTTGAGTTTTGGACTAAGACTACAAAGTCTTGGCCATAACATTAATGAACTTAAGCCAAGAGAATAAGAAGGGCCATGGAGCTGAGTGCCTAAGAGATACAGCATGACAGAACTTGACTTGTTTTTCACCCTGACTCCAGCTCATGACATGCAAGATTTGGTCTGGCGGCTGTAGTGTAGCAGGACTTAACATGCACTGCTCTCACTCCAGCTTATAATTTACATATTTTTCCCTTTGGCAAGACCCAAGCAACTGTCATCAGCAGATTGTGAGGGACTTAGCCTATCGTGATACTGGTCCAGTAGCCCAGTTTTAACTCAAACTTCCTAGCCTGTAGGGCTGAGTGTGGATGCTTGATGGTGAGGCAAAGGCTGGGTGGGCTTGCCCTCTGGCCATGCCAAGGCTCAGGAGTCTCCACAACTGCCTTAATTGACCATTTCTGAGATGGTGGACACTTACCAAAATTCCACAGGGCCAAAAATTGACCTTAGTTCGGGCATGGTGACACACGTATGTAATCCCAGTGACTCAGGAGTTTGAGGCAGGAGAATCATAACTTCAGAGCCATCCTGGGCAACTTAGTGAGACCCTGTCTCAAAAAAAGGCTGGGGATGTAGCTCAGTGGTAGAGTATACCTGGGTTCAATCCCAAAAAAACCAAAAAACGTCAATCTCCACTGTACAATGAACCAATTCACTTTCTTGAGGTTTGCTAGAAAGGGAATATTGGAAGAAAAGGAGAAAACCGAACCCAGAATATCTCCAGTGTGAAGGCAGCCAGCTAGGGGATTCTTTACATCTGTTTTTATGTTGGGATCATCTTGCATTTTTCAGCTGGAGCTTGTTCTCTGATACTTTTCTGAACACTAAAGGCATGGGTATAATGCCTTGCTAACACTGGTCATCCAAACGTAACCTGTTTAACTTCTAGGGTAACTTTCTCCCCCAGATTTTTGAAACTCAGTTTCCTGCCAGTTTCAACCCATTGAGGGAAAGCCACTCTGGGACCTAAAAGAGTGCACTGTAGCCCAGAGACTGAGCAGATTTCTCGGCTCTGCCAAGCTCTCAGGCGATAATTAGTCCTGTTATTCCCCCAAAGGAGAGCTGGGGAAAGGCTTCGTTTCCCAGAGGAGATGGTTCAACCTCCCCAAGACTACACCTCAGCTAACAAGTGGCCAAGTATGCACAGTGAGGTGTGTTCAGCCTCTTGGGAGAGGCCTCTGGTCTTTTCTGACCAGTCTAAGTAGGTTTAAGTTCCTCTCTCCACTTCCCCCAGCCTAATAACACCTCCTATTTAAATATGGCCTTTGAGGGATGAAGTAGAAGAAATTTCCTGGTGCATAGTATTTGACCTACTGAAACCTCACTTAAGCGGTATCTAGTTAGACAACAGGGGACCAGGGAGGAAGCCGAGCAACTCTAGAGGGAAGCCAAGTGTGTACAGGTTGGCCATCTATGAGATTAAAAGGTTCCAGAGCCCATGCAGGCCCTCTGGCAGCTTTCCGCATCCAATCAGATGAACTTTCAAGGCCTCTAGGATCCAGTCCTTGAACTAACTGCCTTGGAAAGCCCCAGAGTTTAAGGTCCCTGCTCTCACTAGCTTCATCTTTGGGAGGTGGCATCACTATCACCTGGGAACCTGTTAGAAGTAATCTATAGACACTGTCTCAGACTGCTGAGTTGGATCCCTGGTGGTGGAATCTAGTAGTCTGAGTGAGCAAGCACTCAGGATGATTGGGGGACAGGCTCAATTCAGAGGTCCTCTGCTCTAGTGAAATCATCACCATTTGCTCAGCCCGTTTAAATCAGGCAGAACTTGGGTCCTACAGAAGCAAAGGAGGCCAGGTGGCCAAGTGAGGCTTTCAAGTTAGAGGACCAAGTTCTGAATGTTAGCCCTGTAACTTGCTAGTTGTGCAAACTTTTACCTGTTCCCTCAGCTCTGAGATGGGAAATAAAGCCTCTTCCACAGGGAGGATGAGGGTGTGTGGCATCTAATTGTTGTCTCTCTCAAACCCCAGTCTATCTAAAGGGAAGTCTGCAGAGCAGAACCTACTGTCCCTAGGGTAAACATCTGCAAGACAGGAGACGGCCACAAACACAGGATGTTACTGTTAACACGCTTTTAATTAAGATTTTAAGTGGTTCCAGGTCTGCATGTGTTCAGTTGAGCCTTTGAGTCCTAAGGATAGAATGTTTTGTAGAAATATATTTTCCCATGCAGACTTTTACCCAAATAGTTCAAAGATTAGTTTAAAACATTCTTAAAAAGTGAAATTTCATGTATTCGTTCTCCTTTTATTTTATTTTTCTCAGGATGAGCACAAATCATGTGAGTCTTGATTTTATTATATGGGTTTTTCTTTGGTATTTATAATTCAGGATTAGTAAAAACATAATAAGACTATATACCCTACTGTTCAAAATCATTGCCAATGTTTTAGTGCCTTTTTTCTTGTTCCCATGTATAATGTTCATATATATTTTAAAAATGGAATGGAATCTTATTTGCATTCTATTGGGAATATACTACAAAAACAGGATGTATTCTTTCTACCAAAATTTAATTCAGATGTCAAAACTGATGATCTTACACACACACATACAAGCATGTGGAAAGGTTTAATACTCACCAATGAGTCTCTCTGGGTAGAGCAGGGCAAGACTCAAGGGCAGTCCAAAAATGCCTTCAGAGAGTGGAGAAAAGGGACCAGCTTGTATTGTTAACTACAGTTAGGAGGTAAGGCTGGGGTGAGGCTTCCTGCACAGACGCCTTGCATGACATGAACTTCCTACTAGCACGAAAGGAGGGTGCACCTGGGCTTTCTAATCAGCCATCCAGACATGGGCCAGGGCAGGGGGCATGGAGTCAGGGAACTTGATTGCATAGTCAGCAGCCAAACATCAAAACTTGCATTCTATTCTTAATTGTATGCAGTTTTGCATCTCTCTCCTAAATTTTGCATTGTGCATTCTACACTTAAGGGGAAAAACTTAAAAACTTAATTATCCAACTAAATTTTTCTTGACATTGGCATCTTGTGGCTATGCCAGTGCTCCTTGTAAACTGATCACTTATTTGTATTCTGGAAGAAAAGGATGTGTGGATTAAAAACATTTAGAGTTTTTTTTCCTTATAAAGCAAACAAAAGGTCATGGAAGAATGAAATCCAGCATTTCCTGAAGGCAGTCCCTTAGCAAACTTGCCTTGAAAAAGAAATACAGCTTACACAGGAAAGAGAGTGCAGATAGTTTTCTTATTTATGAATATATGTGAATTTTTTTACGATCACACATGACTCTCAACCATACTGCAAAATATGACTACAGAATGTGTGAGTCATATATCTAATCTACTTTTAAATATTGGTCATAAAGAATGTAGGTACTTTTTTAATCCAACAGTTGGAGTCCACGCCTTATGACAACAAAAGACAACTCAAGTCAGCTTCAAACGCAGATCCTAACTAGCCATGGGGCTATTTTTTCCATCTGTAATGGAGAACGTTCCAACATCTTTAATGACCGAAGATAATCCTCTCTTGTCATCTTGTGCATCAAGGTTATACAAATATATACACTCCTTTGAAGAGAGATTCTGGTTCGCTGATGTCAACTGAAGGTCAGATTATGGAAAACTGGCATTGTTACAACAAGAAATGAAGGCTGATTGTGTTTTCTCTTGGTATTTTGAATAAAGAATTTCACTAGGATGCAGTTTCCAACTTGAAGATTCAATTAAGGGCCTGAGGAGTGATCACTTCTCGATTGTCATCACCGACAATGACTCGCCAGCATTAGAGGAGCTGCCTGCTGAAACGCGTGAGGGGGAACATTTGGTTTCAGACTGAAATTCTCCTGAAAAGCGTTTTGAATAGCTTAGGAAGATCCTAACAATTTGGAATGCCTTATGCCAAGATGAAAGAGCACTTTTAATGAAAAGCTATGTAACAGAAATATTAGCCAACCCGATTTTTCCCCTTTTATGAAAAAAAAATAACTTGTAATTTCCAAGAATAAAGTGGGTATGCTTTTTGAACTGAAGCGTGAAGATTGGCAATAGAGTGTCAAAATAACAGCTAGATGGGGAGATACAGGAAGGACGGGGTGGGGATGAATTGAGAAGGCGTGCTCTTCACAGTTTTGGATTTAGAGAAGTGGGCTTCTCAGACCTCTCCTGAGATACGCAGCCTGGGCAGCCATGACAGAAATGCTCCAGAAGCATGCTTCTGGTGGCTGCCATCTCTAGGAGGCTGCCATTAAGCTTTTGTCCGGGTCATCAGAAACCCAGACAGAGCTGAGTTTACACTCCTTCTTCCTAGAACCAATGTCTGCTAAACCCACTGAGGTTTTTGTAGCTGTTCAATGACTTTGGCTTCAAATTGCCTCTGCAGTTTTATACCTTCCATAAGAACTCCATCCTGACCAAGTATAGAAAGCAACCTGAGTGAACTCCTTCACATCAAGCTGGGTGTGGGAGATGGACTCTCTCCCTTCTCTCTATCTAAGCAATGACAAAGGCTATGGCTACTGACAGCTGAGTGAGGGTCCCCAAAAACCCTGAAGGATTCCCTGGGCTTCCCCAGGTGAGCTGTCTAAAGAACAATTGGGGAGACTTGGTCTTTGTTACCATCTCTGTATCCTGTAAGTCTTACATGGGGAAGGCAGTGAGAGATCAAAGATGATTGTCTAAGCCTCCTGTCTCATGGCCCACAATCATCTTGTGACCACCCAACACCTCTGGCAGGAGCCAAAGTACCCAACCCCAGATCTTAGGCCATTGATGGGCTCACCATTATCTTGTCTCTCCAGGCTACGGCAAATGCCAGGTTGGTGAGCTAGGCAGACCACCCAGTGGCAACCTGTGACACATCAGAAACCTTCATGATGGGCATTCCCGAGTCAATTCATGGTTGGCTCTTGATGTGCCCACAAGACATTTCTGAAGGACCTCTGTTCACTTCTGCTTTCCTCCACCTACTGATATCCTAAGGCCTCCAGCTGCTTGGGCCAGGGCTCGGTGGGATGGTGTTCACTCCAGACCCAGAGCAGGGGTAGTTAGGGCTAACCAATCAAAAATGGATCTTGTGAATATTCTCAAAATGTGGAAGATGTTAACCTAGACCAAAATAATATGCTTGAGTATCCCTCTGTATCTTGGATAACAGGTGTATGTCCTAGTTTTGAACATTTTCTATTTTATGAGAGGAGATAATCTCTGCATTGAGGAACATTGGAAAATTACATTTAGAGAATTAAAAACTGCCTTGACATAGCTTCAGGATAAACACTAGGTTCTATTGCTCTTTAATGGTGAAGGGTGAGCGTTGACCATAAGGTAATAATAACAATAGCCATGATTGATCAGACCATACTACAGACCCTGTGCCAGTATCGTCCAGAATTCCCAACACCACCAACAAAGAAACTAGCACTCTATTCCCCATGTGTTAAAACAGGTTCATAGTGGGAAGGGACTTGCCATTGGTCACACAGCCCACCATACCTAGGACTGTCTGCCTTTGTCCCCTACTCCCTCCAGCTATTAGATATGGCAGTGACAATCCTTGAAATTCAATTCAAAGTTTATTTCTCAGGGATGTCGAGTTCTTTAGCACTAAAATGATTGCCTGATATTTCTGCCAATAGGAGGGGAAGAAAAAGCTTTTACAGTAGGAGACCACGCTGAGCCATGCATGGGACTTGAGAATAAAAGAGCACCAAGAACTTTAAGGGCACCTGTTCCACAGGATTGCAACAGCAGGATTAAGTCCAGTAATGTCCAGAGAGCAGATGACACGTGTTTGTCACAAGTTTATACTGAAAAATGTTAACTGTCACCATGACAATGGCAATATCATAGTTATTGTTCTCAAGAAATTCTGAGGGCTGGAGTTTAGTAGTAGAGTGCTTGCCTGGTATGACCACGGTCCTGAGTTCCATCCCCAGCACTGGAACAAAAAATTCTCAGTTTAGTGTAGGAAGCACTCAAACAGATGACCATAGAAGAGTACAGTAAGAATGATGTATGAAGTGTGACCAGGACCTGGGAGAAGAGAGCAGCACAGACGGGGCAGGGAGTGGCGGGGACCACTGCATTCCAACAGAGACACGCGGTGCACATGGCACAGATGGCACGGATGACTGAAAATACCACTGCCCATCTGTGTGGACAGGAAGAGTTTCGGGTTCAAACAACTGCTGCCTTCCTCATTTTCCTGTGTGCTCACGCAGCACACAGCTCCAGAGTCTCCAGGAGCTTTTTAAAAATAGCACTTAGGATGCTGTCAAGATCTTGGATTTGTATTCCAGGCATCCAAGATTCTATTGTAATATAAAGGGGCAGACATCAGGATGATGGAAAGAAAAAGAATTATGGTTGCTCAGGAAACCGAACACAACATTTCCTGTGATTACAATCTCAAGGCTAAAGTTCCATGTTCATGGAGGCATTTTCTTGATGGCAGTGTTTTGCTGTGAAAAGGTTTTGAAAGTTTTAAACTAGGTTTCCATTGAGTTCAGGGAGATACCAACTGAGGACTCTGACAAGGGGCTCATCCTTTCTTGACCTTTCTTGAATGGCCTTCATTTGGACTGGTTCCCCAAAAACATTGCCTCCTGGCTCCTCATTCTCTGGGGCACACAGCTTCCCAAAATAAGCAACTGGAGTGTTCAGTCATTAGCCAGTTGTCAGTGAGCATCCAATCTCCTCAAATGCAGGGCTAGCTGGGCTTTTCCAGAGACACTGTTCTTTGGGCTTCCAGTCTAGTTAAAGAAGTAATGCCTATACTGGAAAAGGAGAAGTGCCACACAGAGCTGGCACAGGCCTGGCACAGCTTCGGAAAAGGGAGTTGTTCTGCTACATGCAGGTATTTGGAGGAGGCACAGCTAGATGAGCGGATGGGCAACTGAAGTCATGGTAGGGTGGTGGGCTGTTACGTGAACACAGCAGCATTAGCACAGTGGATGTGAAGTCCATGGGACAAGAGCTCATCATTTACTAGTGACATGACTAGGAGATTTAACTTAGCCTATCAGATGGGGATGATGATACTTATCTTGTAAATTTGTTGAGAGAATCAAATGCCATAAGGTGAGTGAAGCTCCTGGCTTTTGGTGGGCACTCAAAAAAAAGGGAAAGTGCTTATTATTATCAGTGATGGTAGACATGGGTGAGAGTCAGGCCTGAATAAAGGAGTAGACTGCGATGCATGGGAAGGAGGAGAAGGGCAATCATTGATTGGAGAAGAGCAAGATGAGGGTGTGGCCTGGAAAGTCGGAGCCACCATCAGTTTCGCTAAGTGGGGGTAACTGGAGCCACAGATTTTGGGGGCTGGAAAGGCAAATTGGGGCCCAGTTAGAGGACATGAAGTTCTAGGGAGTTTTGGTGTTTCCCTGAAGGTCAGTGGGATTACTAAAAGTTTAGAAGGAAGTGGTAAGTCTCCCTGAGGGGGCCCCTTTCCTCTGCAGCCTGACCTTGACAACATCCGGACTTCCTCTGAACTTGGAAGCTCCCATGTTTAATAGTATTTATAGTTACCCTTACCTTTTACAAGTAGCCATGGACTTCCTGTGCCCAGGACAGCTGCCGAACTCTTGCGGCCAGCTCTCTAGTCCCTCCCCAGGGAGCAGTGGAAAGGCTGCTCCAGGCAGGAACTCTCAGATGACAGTCAAGTGAATGGTGTTTAAAGATTAGATGATAGGAGGGAAACGAGGGCCCTTAAGCCTCGTTCATCAAACACTGTCTGTGAATCAGAAGAGCTGTCGATTTGCTGTGTGATTCACCCTCTCAGAGAAGGCCCAAGGCCAGCTGATCTGGGGGCCCAGTTCCAGGCCACTAGAGGCTCCTGGGCCCTGGGTTTTAGGGAGCGGCTGTGCTTCTGGCCACACAGACTGCAGGGAGGCTGACAGAGGAAGGAGGAGTTGGGAAGGAGTTCCTTCCGTAGGAGGCAGCAGAGTCAAGGGGAGTGATTCTTTATTGCCCTCGGAAAGCATGAATGTTCCAGCTGACAGTGCCTAGTGTCTGCCTGGTCTTAATGGATGATTCGTGGATACCCATTGGGAAGTCTGTAAACCCCTGCAAAGTGTGCATTTTCTGGGGAGAGGACCCATAGTTTTAATGAGATACATTTAGTTTTACGACATCCCCCTGCAACATATCTTTTGACATCGTGTCAATGAATTTCACCCACAGAGTGTGATTTGGTGCTTCATCCAAAGTCACATCACCAGTGGAGAGCAGAGCAGTCTTCAGGACCCTCTCTTCTGTCTTGGTCCCATGAGAGAGCCTAAAATAAGTGACCTGTGACATTCTGAATGTGGCCACCTAGACAGAAATTAAATGTGTCAAGGACTACTTTGAAAGCCTTCATGCCACTAGCCCCTCCGCTCCTTCCAGTTACCTTCTCGCTACAGAGACCCCCAAACACATCCGCCAGACTGGCTTCCTGTTAAGAGGACAGTGTGCCCTTCATGACAGGCATTAGCAATCACAGGATTGCAAAGGCTGCTTAGTAATTACCAAGCATTCCTGGGGAGGGCAGTATTGCTGAGCCTGGCCATCTTAGCTGCACACCCAGGAAGAGCACATTGAGAGTGACCAGGAACATGAGTGCTCTCTGGGGGCTTGGGGCTCACTGTTACTTTTTTATTTTTTCCTGCTCTCTCTTAGATGACCAGTTGTCACCTTGAACTGACCCAGTGGGTCTTCACCCTAGTTGTACCGATAAAGCACCTATACTCTGGAAACTTGACAGCTTAGACTTGAATCCCAACTCTGTTACTTACTGCTGATTGGGCAAGTTTCTTAACTTTTTGCACCTTGGTTTTCCCATGTGTAATACTAGTAACCTGCCTTTGGCAGAGATGGCTGTGTGCCAATTAAAACCCATTCTTGCCACACAGGGAGACTGTTCTTCCAAACCTTGCCTTCCTTGCAGTTAGGTTTGCTGTGGGACTGAATTCTCTATCCAATGGAATGTGAGTGGACATGATATGTCACTTTCAGAATTGAACCCATAAAAACTTCCAGGGTGATCCTCCAATACTCTCTCACACCACCTGCTGGCTGAGGATGTCTCAGAGGACAAGATGTGGGGTGGCTGGGGGAGTCTGCAGGATGATCTAGCTACCAGATGGAAGGAGCCTGGGCCCCTGAGTCACCATGTGGAAGGCCAACTGCCAAACACCTCCACTGAACCATTGCTTGAGTTAAAATAAACTTTTATTATGTTAAGATACTGAGAATTTAGGATAGATTTTTACAGTAATTAGCCTATCTCAAGAGACTGTTGTAAGAATGAGATAAATTAGCATATGCAAGCCCCTAGAACAGTGCTTGGGACATACATAAATGAACTATATAAACAATTGCTGTTGTCATGATAGATGGATAGATATTGAAAGAAAGCAAGACTTATTTGGGAAGTCTACAAAAACTGTTGGCCACAAAGTATTGTTTTTTAAATCTTGGAATATATTAACAAAATACTTGTACTGTATAGCTGTACAAGTCTTTTGGTGGCAAGATAGTATTATAGAAAAATATGTTGAGTCATTTATTAGCACATTCCTAATTTCCTTGAAGAAAAACAAAAGAATTACACCAGGAGATATAATGCTGGGTGAGACAATGAAACATTCTTTTTCAACCAAATGTGGATTCATGCAAAAATAATATTTCCACTTTTCCACTTAAAGTAATGAAAATACTTGCTTAAACAGGAGATGAAAGAATGAATGAATGAATGAATGAATGAAGCTGATAACTTCTTTTTTTAGTGCTACTATTGTGAATGTTGGCGTTTCTCTTACAAGGCTGTCTTTCTGTCTCTGAGGTTTAAGATGTAAACCCCAAAGTCAACTTTAGCTCTTCCCGACAACTGAAATGGCCTCTTGTGGCCAACCTGCTACTAGTTTTCTCCTCATGCTCCTGCCCATTCCCAAATCCACCCTGTCCACCCTCCCCAGAACAATCACATCAAAATCCTCCTTTGTCATTGATCTCTCTTCTGCTCCCAATTCTGCATGGCTCTTGGCTAGTTCCCACAGAGACCCTCAGACTTCTCTAGAGAATAGCAGTTTAATAGTAGAGGAGAACAAACTGGTGCTGTCCACTCTTTGTATGGGGGCAGAGGGCAGTTTAATAGTAGAGGAGAACAAACTGGTGCTGTCCACTCTTTGTATGGGGGCAGAGGGCACCTGCTATGAACCAGGGATACAATGGTGAACAAAACAGGCAAAAAAAAATCCTTCTTAGAGCTTAAATTAGGGCAATAGAAGCTAGAAATATGTGAATAAATAAATCAATTGGGTTTGGTGGCTCACACCTGTAATCCCATGTTCTCAGGAGGATGAGACAGAAGGGATGCAGGTTTGAGGTCAGCCTGAACAAATAGTGAGATCCTATCTCAAAATAAAAAGACCTGGGGATGGGGCTCAATGGTAGAGCATTGCCTTAGCTTCTTCATTCACTCCCCAGTACCAGGAGGATAAAAAGTTAAATTATGTGTGTTATATAGTAAAATATATATGGAAAGAATATATCAGAGAGGGTAATGGTAGATATCAGGAGTAGGGTCAGAGGATGCCATTTTAAACACAGTGTCCAAGGAAGGACTCACTGAAAAGTGAGATTTAAACCAAAACCTGAGAAAGTGAGCGAGCAGGGCATGTGTGCATTGGGGAAGAGTATCCTGGGAAGAGGAAATCAGGCAAGAGCAGGCCTGTGTATAAGGAGCAGCATGGAGTCTTCTGGTGTACCTGGCATGGAATGAGTAAGGAGAAGAGTCCAGATTAAGAGAGGCTGTGGGGACCACCATATGGAGGCTGGCATTTACTCTGAGCAAGTTGAGAAGCCATGGGAGGGTCCCAAGCAGAGGCATGGTATGATCTGATGTAGCTTTTGAAAAGATCCTCTGATGCTAGGTGCAGGACAGCCAAACGTGAGCAAAGCGGAAGACAATGGATCCAGACAGTAATCTTGGCAAGAGAAGATAAAAGATGGCAACTTAGGCCAGGGTGGCACCAATGGGAATTGGAGGACATAGAGTCACATGATTTTCTGACCAATTGGAGGTGGAATCTAAGGATAAAGGAGAATCAATTATGATCCCATGCTTGAAGCCTGAAAATATGAAAGAGCTGCCATTTAATGAGATGGGGCAGGAACAGTTTTATTAAGGGAAGATGAGGAATTTCCTTTCTGGGTGTGTTGTTTGAGATGCATGGTAGACATCCAAGTGGGCATGTCAAGTATGCTGTTGAATTCAGGGGAAAGATACAGCCAGAGTTATATATTCAGAAGTTGTCAGCATGTAAACAGCATTTCAAACTGTAAGACTGGCTGAGATCACATGTCAAAACACATGGATAGTGCAGGTATCAAAAGAAGCCCCCATAGTAAGTAGCTTGGGAAAAGAAAAGAACTGGCAAAGATGATTGAAAAGGAGTGGCCATGGTGAGAGGAACTTTGGCAGAATGTAGAGTCCTGGAAGCTAAGTGAAGAGAATGTCTCCAAAAGAGGTTGATAAATGAGGTCAGATTCTGCAGAGGTCAAATAAGCTAGGGCAGATAATTGGCCATTGGATTTAGCAACATGGAGCCAACCAGGGACTTAACAAGAGAAAATGAGGAGCAAAAGACGGATTCGGAGTAGATTCAAGGAAAAAGTAGGATAAGCAGGGGTGGAGAAAGTAAATTTAGACACAACCTGTTGAATGAGTTGTGCCGTAAACAAAGCCAATTAATCAAGCATAACTGACAGAAATATAGGGTCAAGGAGGAAGTCAGTAACCTTGTGGGATACATCTGGGAAGGCCAGAGAAGCAAGGCCTAAAATGTGTGGGATGACTTGACCTCTCTGCCAAGAGATCTAATTCCCATGGAAAATGGCACTCCATGGCCTTTGTCTATTAGAATTCATCCCAGGATATGGGACAGAAGCCCAACTCAAACTCACTAAGCAAAAGTGGAACTTGACTCACATAATAAGAATGTTCAAACAGAATGAATCAGCTCCAGATACGGTGATCAATGATATACATGCTGTCATTAAGAATCCTTCTCTTTCTCTCTGTGTTCCCTTGTGTTGGTTTTATTCTCAGACTGGTTTTAAGTGGCAACAAAGACAGCCTCTGGAAGCTCCAGATAATCTTCAACTTCATAGTGTCTGAAACTTCAGGACAGTGAGATCCTCATTCCCAGTAGTTCTAGCAAGCCCTGGTTGGGGGAGGGTGAGTGGTAGTTTGATTGGCCCATCTTGGGTCGTGTGTGTGTGTGTGTGTGTGTGTGTGTGTGTGTGTGTGTATGGATGTGCATTCTACACTACTCATTTAAATTTACTTTTACAAGGAAAAATCCTATTTTAGTCAAGAGTTGCTATTGTTGCTATTAATAATTTGTAGGCTTATTTTATTCTCTCAAATGAAATTAAAATTTTAAAGAGTAAGAAAGTAAGCCAAAAGAAACTAAGATGGAAAAAAACCCCAAAATCTAGCATTATTGAAATAGAAATCAACAGAATAATAAAAGGGTAAATAAATCTAAAATTTAATTATGAGTTGCTCTACCACTGAGCTACACCCCCAGCCCTTTTTATTTTGGGACAGAATCTCTCTAAGTTGCACAGGCTGGACTTAAACTTGTGATTCTCTTGCTTCAGCCTAAGTCACTGAGATTACAGTCATGTGCCACTATGGCCAGCTTCAAAAGTAGTTTAGTATCAGAAAATCTATCGACATTATTCATTTTCTAATTATCTATTTTTGTATCACAAATGACCCCCAAACCTAGCAGTTTAAATCAATAATAATGTATTATTCTTTGTGATCCTGTAGTTTGGATGGAATCAGTTGAGCAGTTCTACTCCAGATGGTGTAAATGAATCATGTATGTGATCATCTTCATCAGGAGTTTGGCTAGGACTAGAATGGTCAAGATGGTCATCACTGAGTAGTAGTATAGCCCAAGCTTTATTGCAGTACTGTACCAGTTTTCCAAGGGGTGGGAGAGGGTTTCCAAGAGAACCACTTCTACCATGCAAGTGCTTATCAAACTTGGATGCTTACAAATGACCAACTGGCTAAAGCTGCATGCATGTCCCAAATCAATGTGGAAGAGAAGCACATGAGTGTGAACACATGGAAGTCTAGTTCTTCACGGTCACGGAATATTCAGGGTCTACCACAATATTAAAAGAAAAAAAATACAACCATACCTACAAGTGCCAAAAATGTGTTTGATAAAATTTAGCAACCATTTCAAATAAAAACATTAGATAAAGTATGAGTGGAAGCCAAGAGCAAGCATTTATATTGAATCATAGAAAATCACCAATGTTCAACTCTTTTGGACTCATGAAACACCCATTCACATGGCTCAACCTAATACTAATTTAGGTGTCAAAGTGTTAAAACACTTTAATTAAAATCAGGAACTTTGTTTTTTATTATTATTATTTAAAAAGGACTAAACTTTATTGACAAACTGCTGCAAACATTTTGACATAAAATTTAAGCTACCTATTTAGGCAGACTTATACATGTAGCATTTAATCTTCTGAGAACAAAATGCGAGGATGGTACAAATCCAATTAGGACTTTAACTTACATACAAAGTGGATAAAATCAGGAACTTTCAAAGAAAGTCATAATCATTGTTATTTAATGTTATCTTCGGTTCTAATAAACTCATTGAGAAGAAAATTTGAAGTGACTGATGATGTAAATATTCAGAGTATCAACTGTGTTGATGATGTGGCTAAATACTCAAAAAATCCAAGTAACCCTGTAAAGTTCAACAGGGATTAATAAAAGAACTAGATGTGTCTCTCTTCTGGCAATCAGTACCTAGAAAGGAGAATGGAATCATGTCTCATTCACAATAAAACAACATTTATTCAAAATAAATTCAGTAAGTGAGACCCAAAATTATGACATCAAATATCTAAACCAAGATCTTAACAGTTGGGAAAATATTACAGTCTTAATTAAGAAGACAACATGACTTAAAAGCTCATCCTACAAAAATTAAGATATACATGTAATGCAACTACTGTTAGATTTCCAGCAGTGTTGAGAACTGGATGAAATGTCTCAAAATATATGGAAGGATGAATGCCTGAGGATAGCTAAGAGAAAATTTTGTTTAAGTAAAAATTTAAGTTTAAAAAGCATACAGTGAAAAACTCTCCCTTTATATCCCATATCCACCTGGTTCTATTTCAATCCTTTCCATATATATCCTTCTAGAATTTCTATATACATATATAAGCAGATATGAATATAGAATCCTGGTTTTTTAGGGCTGGGATTGTGGCTCAGTGTTAGAGTGCTTGCCTCGCATGTGGGAGGCACTGGATTCAATCCTCAGCACCGCATATAAATAAATGAATAAATAAAGGTCAATCAACAACTAAAAAAAATTAAAAAAAAAAAAGAATCCTGCTTTTTTCCATGTTTTTACACAAACCATAGCATATTTTACACACTGAATTTTGCTTCTGTTTATATCTCGAAGATATTTGTATTTAAAATATAAAAAGAGCTTTCTTAGCTGGGCGTGGTGGCTCAAGCCTGTAATCCCAGCACTTTTGGAGTCTGAGACAGGAGAATCGCGAGTTCAAAGCCAGCCTCAGCAACAGCAAGGTGCTAAGCAACTCAATGAGACCCTGTCTCTATATAAAACACAAAATAGGGCTGGGGATGTGGCTCAGTGGTTGAGTACTCCTGAGTTCAATCCCCAGTACCAAAAAAAAAAAGCTTTCTTGTCATTATTACCTTCATGATTAAGGTTTTTATTTGATAAATGTACCATAATTTAACTAATTGCCTATTACTGCAGTTGAGGTTGTTTTTAGTAATTTGTTACTACAAGCAGTGTTGCAAAATATACATCTTTCTTAGTGAAAATATATCTGTAGAATAATTTCCCAAAGTAGAACTGCTGGGAATATGCATTTGAAATTTTGCCAGATTGTGTTACAGTGGGGTCATCCCACAAGGTTATGGTCTTACCAGCAATGAAAAAGAATGCATTCACCCAAAGCTTCATCAACATAGTGTGTTACAGAACTTTTGGATTACTGCCAATTTAAGAGGCAAAAAATAGTATCTTAGCATAGTTTTCATTTATATTATTTTTTCCTGTTAGGAGTGATATTGAGCTTCTTTTAGGAGCCATTTGTATTTTCTTCTCAAAAACTCTTCATATTCTTTGTTCATATTTCTGTTCAGTTGAAGGATAAACAAATGAATCAGTGGAACAACATAGAGACTCCAGAAGAGACCTACCTATCTATATATTTATATTTCAAATAGAGTTATTTTTCATATCTAGAAAAGGCACCTTTACAGACAGGGATCAAAGCTGTGGCTGACCAGGCTGGAGGGTGAACAAGCAGACGAGGTGATTGAAATGTTCTAAAACTGGATTGCTGCAGTGGTCACAAAGCTATCAACTTACCAATGTCACTTAACAATGGGCAACTTTTATGGTATGCTATTTCTTGATAATTCTGTCTTTAAAAACAATTTTTCAAAAAAAAATTTTTGAAGCTAGGAGATACTGAGGTGAGGGGATCACTTGAATGTTCAAGTTCAAGGCCAGGTTGGGCAACATAACAAGGCCTTCTTCTCAAAAAAGAAAAAGAAAAGGAAGAAAAGAAGGAAAGAAAGAAAGAAGGAAGGAAGGAAAGGAGGGAGGGAGGGACAGAAAAAGAAAGAAAAGAAAGAAAGAAAGAAAGAAAGAAAGAAAGAAAGAAAGAAAGAAAGAAAGAAAGAAAGAAAAAAGAAGAAAGACAGAGAAAGAAAGAAAAGGATGGGAAGGAAGGGAACTTTCAATTCACTGAAAAAGGATTGAATATTAAATTAGTATGGTAGAATGACTGATTATTGAATCAGAAGAAGATAAAAATGGATCCCTCTCTTTTCTTATATGTAAAAATAAATTCTAGGTGATTTAAAGACCTATATGTAAACATTTAAACAGAAGCAATAGGAGAACATAGAAAATCAAAGGTGGGTAAGAACTTTGTAAATAAGACTAGAAACTTGGAAGCTATAAAAGGACAGATATACATATTTGACCAGAAAAAAGAAAAACTGTGTTTGGGAAAAAAAATTCCAGAAATGAAATGCTATGGTCTAAATGTATGTATCTTGGGGCTGGGATTGTAGCTCAGTGGAGCTAGCATGTATGAGGCACTGGATTCCATCCTCAGCACCACATAAAAATAAACAAAATAAAGGCATTGTATCCATCTACAACTAATAAACAAATAAATAAGTAAATCTGTCCAAAATTCATATGTTGAAATCCAACTGCTGGGGTACTGGTATTAAGAAGTGGGACTTTCTAAGGTGATCAGGTCATACATGCTTGTAAAGGAGTCCTTAGGGAGCTTGTCCATCTTCCAGCATGTAGGGACAGAGAAGGAGCTATCTGTGAGGAACAGGACCTCCAGACATCAACTCTGCTGGCCTGTTGGTCTTGGACTTTGCCCCCAAAACCAGAGGCAATGCATTTCAATTGTTCATAAATTACCCAGTCTAAGGTCTATTGTTTTTGCAGCCTCAACAGACTAAGACTCCAAGCCAACAGATTGAGCACAAGGGGAAAATAGGGTAGGGAATGAATAGCCATAATATACAAAAAACTCTTATAAAACAAATAAACAAGACAGACATAACCACCCCAACAGAAAACTGAGCCAAGGATCTGAATAGACAATTCACAGAAAAGTGATAGCACATGGCCGACACATATATGAAAAGAAGCTCCAGCTCCGTCAGATTGAGGACATACTGTAAAAAGGTACAATGATACATCAGTTTACTCTGAT
The DNA here is from genome assembly GCA_028644305.1 of Xerus rutilus. Lineage (NCBI taxonomy): Eukaryota > Metazoa > Chordata > Mammalia > Rodentia > Sciuridae > Xerus > Xerus rutilus. The sequence goes on along the minus strand of CM053408.1, from coordinate 101,705,578 downwards.
CAGAGGGAAAAGAGACTGAAAATACCTGTTGCTAAAGGGAATTTTGGGACTTTTGTACATTTCTGCTTGGAAACGTGTAGATGCAGTCACTTTGGAAATCAATATGGCCACATCTGTTATAACTAAGCTATATTTATCATTAACCCAGAAATCTCAGTTCCAGGAATCTATCCCACAGGAGTAAAAGCCTCAAAGTTTAAGGGCATATTTATACAGAAGAGTACTCTGTTGTAAACAGTAGCAAAAATTAGAAACAGTGAATCATCTACCTGAGATGGTTGAATAAATTATAGTACAGCTGTGCCATAGCTATAGACAGCCATTAAAAAGAATGAATTTGCTGGGCAAGTGGCACACACCTTGTAATCCCAGTGACTCTGGAGGCTGAGGCAGGAGGATCAAAAGTTCAAAGCTAGCCTCAGCAATTTAGCAAGATCCTAAAGAATTTTGCTAGAACCTGTCTCAAAATTAAAAAAAATAAAAAATAAAAAAGGGCTGGGATGTATGTAGCTCAGTGGCAAGGCATTTGCCTTGCATTTGCAAAGCCCTGGGTTTGATCTTCAGTTCCAAAAAATTAATTAATTAATTAATCAGTGGTTAAATGTCCCTGGGTACAGCCCTGATACAAAAAAACAAACCAAAAAAAAAAAAAAAGAAGAAGGAATTAGAACTACCAGGTGAATTAAAAGTGGTATTACATGGCCTGGATTTATGGTGCAGTGGTAGAGTGCTTGCCTAGCACATGTGAAACACTGGGTTCAATTCTCAGCACCACATAAAAAATAAAGATATCATGTATATCTACTAAAAATATTTTTTAAAGTGGTATTATGTATTAGGAAAAAAGCAAAATATATAACATACATACACACACACACACTTTAAACAGTGGCAAATATCTTATATGTATCTATGTAAATGTACATTGGTGTTTATAATATAGAAGAAAACATCAGAAGGATAATGTCTTAGCTTGGACTGCTATAACACAATGCTCATAGACTGAGTGGCTTAAATAACAGATATTTATTTCCTACAGTTCTGCAGGAGAGATGTCCAAAATCAAGGTGCCAACAGATTTGCTTCTGGTGAAGAGTCCTCCTGGCTTGCAGAAAGCTGCCTTCTCACTGTGTCCTCACATGGCAGAGAGCAGCGGCTCTGAAATCTCTTCCCCTTCTTACAAGGATACCAGTCCCATTCCTGAGGGCTCTGGCCTCACTATCTAGTCACTTCCCAAGGCTTCTGCCTCCTAATATCATCACTCGGGAGGTCAAGGCTGCAGCAGATGTATTTGGGGGTGGGGGGGACTTAAAAATTCAGAACAGATTAGTTCTCAGTCCTCCATGCAGGTTTCCTGGGTACTAAGGATGCATTGTGGGGTACTACAGAACAATTCAAAAGGAAAAGGCAGAAAAGAAGAAAATAAATCAATATTTCTATGAGTGGAGTCCGCATACCTGACAGCTCTTGCATGCAAGATTTCTTACTGTTTTTAAAATGGAGAAATGCAGGCTCAGAAAGGATTATTTCCTGAGCCAGGGCCCCACAGCAAGGCAATTACTGAACCATAAATACTGCCCAAGCCTCCTGACTTTCCCATGGCTTGAATCGGAACCATTCCCAGATAAATATAACTAAGTCATGGGCGTAAAATCAACGAGCTCAAACATATAAATGACAAAGCCTTGGCTTCATGAACATGGAGTTTGAAACTGACCTTGTGACTAAAGAGTTCTTAAGTGTCACTTGCAGGGTAGAATGAAGGTGGCGGCCTGTCTGTGTTTCAGAAAGGAACAGAACAAGGGAGAGTGGCTGGAGCCACAGGAATCAGCGGGCTTGCTTGCAGTTGTCCCTTGCCCATTTGTGGCAAACAGTGCATTTGGAGGGATTAGCACGGAGTAGGAGTGGGTGAGCAGATGCAACAGATTAGAGAGGAAATCTGTTCCTGGGTGGCTGTTGGCAAGCTGGTGGGGTTGCTGGCAGAACAAGGGAGGAAAGAGGACGACTGGGGAAAAGGAGAATAGAGAAAAGTCTCCATTTCACTTCTGATTTTGCAAACATCAAAAATCTTGTTCCGTTTTCTGAACAAGAAACTTTGCTGGCACGTCTAGATAAACTCTAGGTAAATTATAAGCAGAGCAAAGAGGGAGAATGGAGAAAGAGAAAGATGGAATTTTCTGGAAACCAAGTGACATGCATTCACTAGCAGGCTGACTCAGCGTTTTCAATGCCTCATTCATAGGACTTGTCTTTGAGGATCCAGTGATCTCACTCAAAAAAAAAAAAAAAAAGCTGCATTTCTCTGTTATTAAAAAGCATGTAGCTGGTGCCAGATCTGAGGCATTGACCCTGACCTCCAGAGTCTCTGAAATGTGACACCCTCTGTGGCCTCTCATCCAGAGGGAAGAAGCTGGGCTGACCTCAGCTAAATGACAATGTAGAAGAGCTGGGGAGCACCATGGTCTCTGAGTAAGTACCCTTACTCTCACAGGCCTGACAGAAAGGCACAGGGAGGCCAGCTTGACCCTGAGCACCTGCAGAAGAGACCAGCAGGGCTGGTGGCCTTCCCTTCTCCTGCCTCCACTGGCCCTCAACTCTTTGCCAGGACTCCACTGCCCCAGTGTTCACCCTGGGTGCCTTACAAGGAGCTCTCAAACGGGAAGTGGCAGACAGTCCAGAAGGCAAGATTTATTTTATTTCGAAAGGTGAAGAGGAAAAATTTAAAGCCAATTTAAATATTTACTCAAAAAGGAGATGGACGGACAGCTGAAACACTCTAACCTAGACTCAGCACAAAAAGTGGAAAGTTGCTTTTCGGTAGCAAGTTTTGGGGACTAAAGAAACACCCAGGCTGAGAGAAGGAAGGAAAGGAGGCCTGAAGACTCAGGAGGTTCATGGAAGCAGCTCAAGGACTTGATCAGGTGGCCCAATTTCTTCCCACCCGTGCTAACACTCCTCACAGAATTTTGGGCAATTCACTTGGCCCCTCTGAGCCTTAGTGTTTTCACCCTCAGGAGATTTAAAACCAAGCAGGGTAAAGTGCTGGCACTTAAAAATTGCTTAGTAATAGTGAACTATTACCCATTCACATTAGTCCTGTTCAAATGACAGATTCCTGAGCCCTGTTGTATGAAGCATCAGGGGTCTGTATTTTGAACATGCTGTCTGGGGGTTTCTACTGGGCAACCAAGTCTGGGAACACAGTGCTGCAGCCCCGGGCAGCTGTGGCCAGCAGGATTCTCAGTCTGTTTGGCCTCCTCCAGATTCAGTCCCCTGGCTTCAGAAACAAATGGATCCCCAACAGACACATGAAACAGCCCTTTGTCTGCCTCCACTCCTCCCTTGCCCTTTCTTACTGTCTCCCTGAGGGTGTCCTCATCCATCCAGTCACTCAGACCAAAATGAGTGCTTTCTCTCCCTCTGATCCTTCACCGTTATCAGTCAGTCCTGCCAGCAACACTCCAGCACAGCTTGCGCAGGCCACCTCCACCTGTGCCCACTGTTGTCCATTCACCCTTCACAGCTGGAGGCCTGACAGAGGGTAAGTCATCCCCAGGGCTCCACTGCACAAGAATTTTCAGTGTTAGATGCAGGCTCCTCAGCATAGGATCAACCCCTCCAGCCACCTTACCTGCCTCTGGGCTGCCAGGCACTGGGATCTACCATGGAGGCCTCCTTTCTCCCTCTCAAAAGCATGCCAAATTTATGCCAGCCTCAAGGCCTTGGCACTGGCTTTTGTTCTTGCCTGGAATGTTTGTCTTCATACCATCTGGTCCTCAGCCTTCCTGTAGTTGCTGCTTTCTCCTGAGCTAAGTCTCCACTTGGATCCACCTCCTCAGAGGGACAAGCCCTCACTACTGCTCAAAGAACCAGCCCTGGGACCTTTGGCATGTTATCTTCCTATGTGAAACTCGGTCTCCTCATCTGTAAAGCGGGGAAATAATAATAGTACCCAGCTCTTAGGCTTATTATGAGGCTTAAACAAGTTTAAATGTACATTTCTTAAAATTGTGTCAGATGCTTAGTAAATGTTCAATTACTATAAGGCATTAGCTCATGGAATTACAGTGACTCATGTGTGTGTCTATCTCCTCAGGAGACTATGAGATCGCAGGGGTCTTACTCATCTTTATATCCAGGCCAACTGGCAGGGTGCCGGGCATGAAGAAGTCACCTGTCCTGGGTTGAACAGTGTCCTCTTCGCCAAGTTCATGTCCACACACAACCTCATAATGTGCCCTTATTTGGACAAAGAGTCTTTGTAGATGCAATTAGTTAAGGTGAAGTCATACCCTAGGTATAGGTCGGGCCCTAAAATCAATGACTGGTGTCCTTGTGAGAAGGCCACGTGAAGACACACAGAGATACAGGCTCAGGGGAAGGAAGGCCACGTGAGGACCAAGGCCAAGAGTGAAGTTACGCAGCTATGAGCCACGGAGCCTCAAAGACCATCAGCAAAAGCCAGAAGCTAGGAAGAAGCAAGGGAGCATCAGCCCAGAGAGCCTTCAGACAGTGTGGTTCTGCTGGCAATTTGATTTTGAACTTCTGGCTTCCAGAACTGTGAGAGAATACATTTCCATTGTTTCAAAATGGCTAGTGTGTGACTCTTTGTTATGGCAGCCCCAGGAAACTAGCATAGCACCCAGTAACCGGGGAGTGAGTGAGAGAATGAGATGCCGTCTCGCAGCACTCTGAATCCCCTAGCCAGGCCAAGGTTTCCCTTCTCCTTTGTCCTATCACATTCTCAGGGAGCATGTTGGGGTGCTGACAGAGAAGGCTCCCTCAAGAGATAGTGGGGACCCAGGGTTCTCCTCACCTCAACTTAGATGCAAGACAACCAGTACCTGCCCCTCGCCTCTGCCCAGGGTATTTTCAACATGACCTAAGATTCCAGAACCATCGCCTGCCATCCAATGTCCTCTGTCCAAGCAGGGAGGAATGTCCTTCACAACCAACTTCATTTAAGCCCTGTCGTTTGGATAGTAGGAGTGTCCATGTGTGTCAGGTGCTAGGCACACACTGAGCCCCCCAGCCCTGCCTCCCTGGGGGAGACCTCACTTCCTCTCTAAAACCTTGTCTATTTATATAAGTATTGAGCTGCATCATTTTCCCAAGGGGGTCATTTGGCAAAGATAAAAATGGCTCAGAGAAACCACAGACCAAAATAATGTTTCTGACTAAAACCACCCACCCCTCAGGTTGCCACTTGCTGGGCAAGTTCATTCTGTCCCATCCACACGTGACACTATTAATTCACTAGGGACATGAAAGCACTCAGGTCCTCTAGGTATCTCTCTCTCTCTCTCTTTCTTGTTCTCTGGGTCCTGGATTCTTGACCTTTCACAGTCAACCCCTATGTTCCAGAGATCAGGCCAGGGGTTGAAGATGTATTTATCTGCAGAATATGTCAGGTTTATAGGACAATGCAGATTCATAAAAATAATTACAGCTGATCTAACTCCATGCCAGGCACAATTAACTTCATTCAACGTTTTTTATAACCCTTTCCATGAGAATTCTTAACTCCACCTGGGAATGGGGAAACTGAGGCCCAGGGGACTGACTAACTTGCCCAAGGTTACATGGTGAATAAGCATAAGTGGCACGCCAGAGGCCGATGCCAGGTGATCTGTCTCCTGCGCCAAGGTTCTCAGCCACTGATGACAGTAAAGCTGAAGGGCACATCTTTGCAAGAAGCAACATCGTTTTATCATAAAAGGACCTAATTTGATTCCTCTGAGTGTACTTATCTTTATTTGTTGTGTTTCTAAAAATAAGTAGTATGAATTTTATGAGCAACAATCCATGAGAAACCTTTATTCAAGCAGAATAATTTGAAATTTAGACTTATTATGACATAGATTGCATTCCTGGCTCTGCCCTAAGAGGTATGTGAGTTTGAGCAAGTTACTCATCCTAATTTCTCCATCTGTAAGGGATAACACACATGCGTGGTCTGGTGCACAGTAGGTATCCATGATTTTAGCTCCTTCAGCCTACCTCTGCCCAAGTAGATTTTAGATGAAACTCCATATTCAAGGAGATAGAATATTTGTCACTTTAGGTTAAAAGTGACACCTCAAGACAGACCATTGTTAAGAAATCTGAAGCTAAAAAGGAACTTCCAGAAATCAAGGAGTTTGGTTGCTGACTCCAAAAGCCAACTAAAGTAACATGTTATGGTAAATATGAACAAGTTGATCAGTGCCAAGCAGCAATTACTTCTTCTGTGTCGGAAAGACATGGTGTACTAACGTGAGCATTGTTTAATTGCAAAAATAAGATTTGGACTCCTGGCTCAATGGAGAACGGATGTGAGCACCTACTCTGCTCAACTCGTCCAGTATTTGGGGCCAAAGAAATATAGGGTCTTTGAAGAAACTGTTGTCAGTGGCGAGGCGCTCACAAACAGAAGGCATAGGTGAGTGATGTTGTGCCCTGTCATGAAGCAGTGACTGTCCTGGTGATGTAGATACCCGTGTGGACACTGCTAAGTGTGCTCTCCATTTCTCTCCCTGCTCATACTCTGGGAGATGCTTCTCCTGACCAGCCATGTCCTAGGGCTTCCTTGTCCTCTACGGCTGCGAAACTGGGCAAGAGCTGGGACACAGTGTTTCTGCCTTCAGCTTCCTGCCAAACAAGCTGAAATTTGGCAGGGCTGCAACTTCTACCTGCTCAGCACCTGTTGAGCAACATCTTCCCCTGACTCCAGCTCTTACCATTGACCAAGTAGGTTAACTGGGAGGCGATCCCAAGAAGGACCGTTTAGCGGGAGTAGTGAGGTGGGTTAGGGGAAGGAGGGCAAGCAGGACAAGTGGGTTGATGGGTAAGTCGCATGGCTGAGCAGCACAGCTCCACTCTCTGGGAAACTGTGGAACCTGGTCCCACCTGAGTTGGGAGGAGGCCAGGCTCCCTCCTCTAGGAATCTAGGAGCACAGCCTGGCTTCCCAGTGTGGCTGGTTCCTGGGGCCTCCCCTGCCCTCGTGGCCCTCATCTCTGTAATCCCTTGGCCACACTCTTCAGTTTCCCCCTTGAGTGTGCTGTGTCTTTCCTGCCCTGATTCATAGCAAGAGTGAAGAACCAACACCCGCCATGTTTTCCCACATGATTCTGTTTGAATCAGCAGATGAAGCAGATGCCTTTATCCCACCCACACCCCTCCTCACCCGCTGTTCCTGTATGTGGCCACGGCTTCTCCCGGCACCTATGAGTGTCTGCCCAAAGGGGAAGGGTTTTCTCCTGTGAGCCTTCAAATAGGGCAGGTGGCAGGGAAGGGGGCTGATGGTGGCTGAGGGGAGCTGGAGGATAGGACCCCAGCCTCCTCAATCCCAGGGTGGGATGACTGAAGCATGTTCTTCGGTTTTCCAGAGGTTTGACCTGCATGGTCACAGCTGCGACCTGCTTCTCGATGCACTCTGCCTTCCCTTTCCTGACCCACTTCCTGCCCTACCCCTCACTGTGCTCGTCAGCTTTATGTTATGACACAAAGTGCCTGACAAAAGCTAAGTATGAAGAAAAAAATGTTGTTTAGCACAGTTTTGGAAGTACAAGTCCAAGATTGAGCAGCCACGTAGCTGTGGGCTGATGGCCAAAAGCAGAGTGCCAGATGACAATGGCTAGAACACAGGTCGGAGTGAGTGGTCACGTCATGAGGTAGAGAAGAGGAGGCAGGGGTCTCACAATGACTTTGGAAAGCACGCCTCCAACGTGCTAAGGCCCTCCCTCTTAGGTTCCCCACACCTTCCAATCCCACAGTGTGGTGATTCATATAGAGACCGTGGGGGACCCCCATCCATGTGATAGCCCCACTCCCCTAACAGTTCTCAGGATCATTTCCTGATGAACCTACTTGCACTTGAGACTTTGTCTCCGAATCTGCTTTGCGAGACCTCAACCTGAGAAACCTGGAACATAACCGACATCTCATCAGTGCAAGCCACTTGGGAGGCACTGTGAACTCAGCTGCCTCCATTCCTCAATGAGGTTTGCAAGACCCTTCACGGTCAGGCCTGCGCTTGCTGTCCGGCTCCCCGCTCTGCATCCCTTCTCCAGCACACTCCGACTTGCCTCCTCGGTGGCAGCCACACTCAACTCTTTGCAGTTCTGGGAACACATCCTGACCCTCCAGTGCTGGCCCCATGCCATGACTGTTCTCTCTGCCAGGAACACCCTTCACCCGCCATTCAGTCGTCTACCTCCCACTTGTCTTTGAGGTTTCAGCTTTCCTGACCACCCCCAGCGGACTCCAGGGCTGGTGAACATGTCCTTCTTTGTGCTCTTGCACTGCTTTGTTCTGATACTGCCTACTTTCTCACACTAGATGAGACACCCCAGAACGTAGGAGCTATTATTCACGTTCAGACTCCCGAGCCTAATGCTGCACTAGGCAGGGTAGGTTTTGAATGTTTGATGAGTTAATGAAAAAAGTAGTAAATGAACAAAACATTTATTTTTGTAAAGAGAATAAATTCCTCCAAACAAGACAAAATGGGGGATATTATGAGGAAAGTCCAAAGCACTCTGCGGATGGCAGGAGAGACAAGACGGCAGCAATTACTTCCTTGCAAGCCAGGTGAGCATTGGCCTCGAAGGATGGTGATGGCTGAGTAGAGGAACTGGAGGTGATGAGGAGCAGGGAGAGGAAGCGTCCCAGAGACAGGGAACCCTGAGTGCAGAAGTCCTCAGCTGGGAAGTGAGCAGTGGTCCAGGGCGGCAGGAGGGTGGGGTGCCTGGTAGAGCCCCAGGAGCAGCCAGCAAAGCGTAGGCGGGGTGCTTCCCTGGCCACGTAGTCCCAAGCCAGTGACTTCGCTTGTTGTTTAATCTGCTCACCCTCCCCCAGCACTGCCATCTTCCCTTCCTTCCTCAGCTTCCTCTGTTACTGGGTGAGGCTTCCTGTTAAGTCGTTCTGAGAACTGTGGTTTTCAGAGCTTTAGAGACCAGGAATTCCTGCCAGCGAAACCACCACCAGCGATCCCCACTGAATTCCAAGAAGCCATTCCCCACTCTGCTGAACCTGGGCATAGCAGACAACACCATCCTTACAGGGGTACTGAGAGGAGAGGTGTCCTCTTCACTTTCAGGGACCCATCCTTCACAAGTCGCTCAAGGCCATCAGGAAGAGTAGTATGTAATCCTGTCTGTTTTCAACAACGCCAGATCACAAGTACCAGGATGCTTGCTATTTAAAGGAATCCTGCTATGAATCATTTCCAGGACAGAGACTTGTTTAAATGGATTGCCATCCTCTTTTGTCTTTAAGTTAATAATTTTTGAAAATGATATAAGGCAAATTCTCATTTTTCTAGAATCCAGGAAAAATGCACACGAATAAGTCAGTAGTAAATAAAGATGATCCAACAACAACCAGTGTTCACAATAATGACCTTAAAATTCAATTTTGAGGGCTGGGGCTGTAGCTCAGTGGTAGAGCACTTGCCTAGCATGCATGAGGCACTGGGTTCGAGCCTTAGCACCACATATAAATAATAAATGAATACAATAAAAATCCATTAACAACTAAAAAAAATTGTTTTTAAAAAAGTTCAATTTTGAGGGGAAAGTTGAACATCCAAATTCATGTGGTAGCAAACACTAACCTGAACTAATGAGAAGTTATTTATAATCAGTATTTATCTCAGAGTGAATAGGCATAACTTCTGCTGCAGAAATATGAACGTGTGTTATTACAGGGTTCTGCTGGGGAACATTACGTAACATACGGTTCATGCATGCTGTTAATTGTTCTTTGTATCTTTCTAGAATATGAAATATTCTGAATTCTAGAGCATATCTGGCCCAAAGGACTTCAGACAATGGATAATGGGCTATATAAATTATGTTCAATTTAATCTTATTTTTAGACATTTTTTAAGACTTCCAATTTTGTGAAAGTTAGGTGCTAGTAATTCCCTTTTTATTGCCCCACTTCTTTCTCACCCACTTTTTTTTTTTGGTACTGGAGATTAAACTCAGGGGCACTCGACCACTGAGCCACATCCCCAGCCCTATTTTGTGTTTTATGTAGAGACAGGGTCTCACTGAGTTGCTTAGCACCTGGCCGTTGCTGAGGCTGGCTTTGAACTCGCGATCCTCCTGTCTCAGCCTTCCTAAGTGCTGGGATTACAGGCGTGCGCCACCGCGTCCAGCTTCCCACCCACTCTTGTATCTGTACCCTACTGCCCTGCCTCACCCAGATGACGAGGAATCTATGTGGATGGTCTTACTCTGACTGGCTCCCAAAGGGACCGGTGGCAAGCACTGGCTGGAGAGCTCAGGGCCAGCAGGGAAGGAGGCCAGGTATTTCCTCCTGTCCTCCTCTCTTGAGTGTCCATTGCTGGTACTACCTGCCTGGCTTCCCAAGTCACTGTTGCCAGGAACTGTGACCTTCACAGCTCCAACACCCAGTGATCTGTGGAACCCTGTACCCTCCATTTCTGCCTTTGGCTCTTGGGCGTAGAGACTGCTCCCCACCCCTGCAGGCTCTGAATGCTTCAACCTCCTCGTTTGTCCTCCGCACACTGCCAGCCTTGTAAGCGGCCCCTCGTTAGTGACTCTTCCTTTATCCACTTTGATGAACAGTTTCCGGCTGCACATCAATTTGGGTGACAAATCAGAGTCCTTGCAGTACCCTGGGAAAGGAACACATCTCAAATCAAGACCCTGCATTGGAGGATAGGCTGACTTTGGGCAAGTCACTTCACTTCTCTGGTCCTAGATTTACCTATCTGTTTAAAGGAGCCAATAATGCCTATTTCCTAGTGATCTGTGATAATGAAACAAATCAATGTATGTGAAAACTCTAAATGGGAATGCAAAAAACTTAAGAGCTCTTAAGAGAGTAAAATATTCAATCATTCCAAATATCCTATCCCCAACTTCTCTGTGCAAAAGGACATTAGCTTTGGTTTTGAGCAAAGTATTCTGATGAACTGTGCTAAGACTGGAAGGGGCTACAGGTGACCTCTCCTTCCTATTTGTCTATTTCGGGATACGGCTGTACTTTGCTTGCCTGTGCTCCATCACCATGCTGCCAGTGTCTTGGGCACAGCCTTCTGTGCTTGAATCTCACCCTCATGCACCTGCTTGACCTTGTCCATGTTCCACAAGCTGCACTTGGAGTTTCATGTCGATTGTTCTTCCACACCTTCTACATTCTGTCCAGTGTTCCGGTTGCTTGATCTGCTTTAATGTCACAGGCTTCCCAAGAGCCTCAAGTCTTTTTAATAAGCAAAGAGCTCTTTTTAGTAAGAATTCTCTGGCTTACTAACATTCTTTTCATCTCAACACTATCTTAAGCAGGAATCTCCCACGGATGGCTTTTACCAATAAGAAATTGTTGCCTTGGCTTTAGAAAAAAATTACATCAACTTTTTTGTGGCCAAAATTCACCAGAAATAAATTTAACTCTCTCCTGATTTTTAATCATGTAAACTTGGCCTTAAAAGCAGGACTCTTCCTGGAGCTGGTCATTCCAGCACTACATGGCTGTGCCCCACAGAAGAGGACAATCAACAAGATTAAGTTACTCTGAGTTCTTAATTGATTTTCCAGAATTTCCTCTTCCTATCACAAAACACAGCTTTCTGAGCAACACATAAGCCTCACTCTGCTGGGAGTAGAGAGCTTTACTGAGTAAAATACATTCTGGAAATAAAGATGACTTCACATGTAAATGACTAATAGATACTTTTAGCCTCCTACTATTTACCTTTATCAAACCTGATGCCAAAACAGACTTGGTCTTCATGTTACACACTTTGAGTTGTTCAGATTCTTTTGATTCCCGGAGTTTTGTTATACCCAATATGAGCTAGAAATAAAAAGGACATTCTCTTGCAACTTGGCATTGGCCAGGCTAATTATGGGTAATTGTAGTTAATTACTATAACTTGATACCTTTTTAAAAAGTTAATCTCTTTTGAGTAAGAGATGGCAGGACACCTCTGAAGAGTGCGGTAGCCTGAATGGGGAGCCCTCCATATTATTAGCTTCTGGGCATGTGACTGTTTCCTCTCCTCTCCCAGAGCCCACAGAGTGGATGAGTGGAGGGAGCACCCAATGTGCGAGTCAAACTGAAGTTCAATTCAGCAGAGCTCTGGCCCAGGCCTTTCAGGGAGGGTTAGCAAACCTTTTCAGTAGGGGCCAAATATATTAGGCTTCGGGGTCACTGTGGTCCCAGTTTCAACTTCTCAGCTCCTGTTGTGGGGCAAAAGCAGTCATAGACAATAGGAAAGCAAGCAAATGGGAGTGGCCATGTTCCAATAAAACTTTATTTATAAAAACAGGTGTTGGGCTACATTTGATCCAGGGGCTTTTAGGTTGCCAACCCCTGCTTTACTGTCCTTTAATAGAGCAGTTGCTACATTATACTGTAATTGTCTATAACTTGCCGTCTCCTCCATAAACCCGTGCCCTTTTTATAGAGAGTCCATTAAACATTTTCAAACAGGAAGTCCAACCTATCAGAAAAACAACTTGGCACAAGTCATCAGTGGATACAGAAGTGGGAGAGATTAATGAGAAGCAGGATATCTACATAATCTCCAAATATTTCTCCACAACACAACTGTAAGTTATGAAGAAGAAAATTACAACTGTACAGTGGAGAAAACCCACAGAAAGCACCTCAATCAAGTGATCACAGTTAATACATCTAATGAGGAGCTCAAGCAACACCATGGACCTTATCTTTGTGATTTTCCTTCCAAAAATAAATAACCGGAACCAATCATGAGAAAACATTAAACAAACACAGTCTGAGGGACAGAACACATTATATTTGGCTATAATATTCACAAACATCCAGGTCATGGCAGATAAAGACTGAGGAGCTGGACCAAAGAAGAAACATGAGAAGTGAGTGCAGCCACAGTCTGGGACTTCCCTTTCATAAAGAGATCTGTTGGGAAGGTTGGCAAAATCCACAACAAGTTCATAGATTGAATAGCATTTTGTTTCAAAGATAATTTCCTGATTTCAGTCACAGTACAGTAGTTATGTCCTTGTTTGCAATAGAGGCATACAAATACTTACAGGTAAATGGGCATATTGGCATGGGGGACAATCATTTTGGTTTCCCTGGAATTGACTTGGTTCCAAGATGCAGGACTCTCAATGTCATAATCAGGAAAGTCCCAGGGAAACTGAGAGAAGTTGAGCATACTAGTAACATTGATTCTCAAAAGGTTCAGGACAAAATTGTATGTGTGTGTGTTATGTGTAAAACAAATGTGATAAATGGTAACATTTTGGGTACATAAGTAAAAGATTTATACTATTGTTCCAACTTGTCTATGTCTGTAATTATGTCAAAATTAAAAATCAAAATGAAAAAAGTCCAACACAGTTTGAAGATATATTCTCAAAAGCAGATGCAAATTTGATTTTTATGTCATGGCAATAATTGACCAGAGCAGGCGCCACATTGATCTGCATCCCTAGGTTGTAGGGTGTTGTTCAAATAGCCCCCTAAGGATAAGCTGCACCCCTTCTCTGCTCCAGATGGAACACGGAAAGTTTGTCTTAGAATATCATATTTTTAGATTCCAAAGTGTGAGGCCAGTCAGAATACTTCTGTGAGTTCATTATCAGGTAATCATTGATTCTAATTGTGCACTTTCCCTTAGGAAGATGCTTTCAATCCTTACAACCACCATCTTGAGGAGACTTTAGGAAATTTGTTGTATGGACCAAGGAGGAGAGCAAGTCATGAAGAACTTAAATGGTAATTCCAATGATGGGGGAGGCTGAGGCAGGAAATCCAAGTTCAAGGACAGCCTCAGTGGCTTTGAGCCCCTCAGCAACTTGGCAAGACCTTGTCTCAAAATAAAAGAGAAAAAAGGGACTGGGGATGTAGGTTGGTGGTAAAGTGGGCCTGGGTTCAATCCTCAGTACCAAAACCAAAACCAAACAAAACAAGTTGCATTCAGTCTGTGTTGTATGCTCTACACGTATGTGTTTAATTTCTATAAATACATGTGTGCAAAACTATATGCATATACACACATTTGGTGTTAACAGAAAGGTCAAGGACAAGGGCAAACTTTACAGTGCATGAGCATTGCTCAGTGAACTTGTTAAAATGCATATTTCAATGTCAGGGGACCCACAAACACCTAGAATCTTGAAGGCCGTAAATCAAGCCATTCCCAGCAATTTCACCTTAGGGAATGAGAATTACTACCGTTAACTTTAAAATATTTTCATATTATGTGAATGTTTTTGAACATGCAGTTACCCCATTCATACTATTAAATGTGTTTTTAACCCCTGCCCAATGCCAGTCCTGTTCCCACAGGCCTGCAGCTGCCCTGAGCATTCCTGGAAGTGCGGTGGGCCCCATGGAAGCACAGTCCCAAAAGGCCTCTGTAAAAGTGCGTCCTCCTCAACCTCAGGCCTGTGGTCAAGCCCAAGGCTTAGCTCATATGAACACAATTCATCTGTGCTCCTGGAAACAATGGCTGTGGCATCCCCGAAGAAATGGGTGCCAGGGAGATGGACACTCAACAAGCAAAGGCAGGTTGTGACCTCCTGAGAAAGCCACTGGAAGCAAGGGCACCAGAAATCCCCAGTAGCTCGTTCCTAAAACAAAAGGGTTGCTAGCTCTTTTTCTGCTTCAGTGTTCATGAGCAGCTTGCTTTTACCTTGGCTGCATTTCCTTTCCCAGGACAGCAGGCTTTGGAGACTTAAGCGTGGATGTGGCACATGGGAGGTCAAGGCAGGAGGGTGGAAGGTCCACTGGTGGGAATGGGGGGGGCCTACTGGTGCGTGCGGGCCCCTGAGGTGCCCTTTCTGGCTCTGGGGTTGTTTTGCTTCTGTGTCCTCTGGGTGAAGGATGGAATAGGGGGAGCAGTGGGAAATGTCTGCATAGAACAAGAAACAATTCATCGTCTCAGCGTCTTATCATTTCTCAGTGTCTCCACCACACACAGCTGTCTACTGCCTCTTGTCTGGGTGACTGCAGTAGCTATAGTCACAGTCGGCACAGTATAGAAACTACGGATTTCCTGCTTTCTGTTCCTGCTTACCTTTGTGGGATCAATGCTATGGCCCCACAGACATCTTTTTAACCTGGAAATCGGATTCTGCCATCCCTGTGCCTCTGTGGCTTCCTATCCCACTCAGAATAAACTTCTTACGATGGCTCACGAGGCCTACCTTGTCTAAATGTAGGTACCTCTCTCACCTTACCCCGGGCTGGTCTCAGCCTTGCCCACTCCTCTGCAAGTGCCCTCCCCTCTCGCTATTCCTCAGACTACCCAAATGTTTCATGACTCAGAGCCACTGTGCTTTCCTTTCCCTCAGCCTGGAATGCTTTTCCCTCAGATATCTCCATGACTTTCTTCCTTGCCAGCTTTGGTTCTTTGCTCAGCAAGGCCTTCCCTGGCCACTGTGTCTAAAATGGCAACCCTCACCATTTTCCCTCTCTGCTCTGCAGCTCCCCTCAGTACGGACTCCATCGAACATGTTGCATTTCTAACATATTTGGTGATAGTCTTTGTCCCAGTAGACTATAAGCTCCACAGGTACAAGAATTTGTTTTCTCAGCTGTGTTCTTGGTACCCAGAACAGTTCCTGGGAAGTGGTAGGCCCATAGGTATCTGTTGCCTGGGTACTGAGTGATCTGGAATTATTCTCCTCAGGTTTATAAGCCCCAGCCCCTGTGTTGCACTGGTGTAGGGACACAGGGGTGATGTGATGCATGGACAGAAGGACTTTTGCAATCAAGCATGCCTGTCAGTAAGCCACCAGAGATCCCAGACTAGGACTGCCACCCTGTCCTTTGTTTCTTTTGAAGGTCTCACCTCACATCTTTGCAGACATTTGAATGTGCTTACCTTCCACATGAGACATCATTTTGGCTGAAATTTTCTCAAAGTAATATTATAATTATACTTTTGAAATCATTTGGCAGTGAGTGATTCATTTAATTTGCAGTTGGCTCTGATTCTCAGCAGACATCATACACTTGGGGATTCTTTTACAGTGAAATAAAATCTAACCTTAAAGTTGTTTTCAGATGTAATGAAATTTGTACCAACAATCAATTTGAGAGCAAATGAAATTGCTATAGCTCTATGCTTCGTGTGCATTTACTTAAGCACTTATTAACTTGGGTTTTGTAGCGCTTCTGGTGTAGTTTAGAGCAATAGTGGTTTTATTTTGAGACTCAGATGTATTTATGGGCTCCTGGAATTTCTAGGTCTTGGACCTAGAAAATATGGCAGATAGAACACTCCTGATGGGAATCAGATTAAAAAAATGAAGTCTCACTTTTACTGCCTGTTAAGGCAGGTCCTGGAGTGGTGGTGGGATTGCTGGGAAATTTTGTGACTGTTGAGAAGTCAGAAGTCAGGACTCTCCACAGGAGGTGCTGGAAATCCTTCCCTGCCTGCTCATCTTCGCAGGTCTGATGGGTCCCCATTCTTCAACTGTGGCACACCTTCTGTGGCCAGGTAGATGATTTCCTTCAGTGGTACTCCTCTCTCTGCTACCACCATCATCACCTCCAGGGCCCTGGTGGCAGAATGTGCTTACTGACATTTTATGACAATTTTGCAGAATTTTGTTGACTCATGTGAGACAAGATGGGGAATTTTTCCGCAGCAGTTGCTCCATGGGAAAACAGATCAGTCAGTCACATCATGTGCCAAGTCCTGCTGTTGTCTGCATAGAGCATTTTAATCACTTAACCTTCACAGCTGTCCCTCATTTGCAATGACATTCGCCTTGGAGATTTTCCCCTGTTAAGCTGTCCCGTTGCTGAGGTCTTCTCGTTATCACATCAGAGGCTGGCTCTGGGAGGATCCTTCCAAATAGCTTTCTGGAAACGAAGAGAAAACATCTCATTCCTAGCCTGTGCCTTCTCCAAAAGCAAGTGGCTGTCCTAGTGGACAGATGTCACCCAGAGCAGATGCGGATTATTTTGTTTGTTTTTCTTGCTAACCCAGCACGACTTTGAACCCACTCTGTAAATAAGAGGAGCACCAAACTCTCTACACTTCCTGCTTTCCTCCCAGTGTGCTGACATTTCAGAGCTCCATATGTTTCCCTAAACAAAGTTTCCATGTAAATACATTTTTTAAAAAATCCCCTGTTTTCAGGTTATTAGAACCCAGGAGAAGAGAAGCTGCCTGTGGGTTCTGGAGGGTGCATGCAAGGTGCTTTGGTCATTTCTGCCCCTGTTTATAGCAGTAGCCTTATGAAAGGTTTAAAATTGACATGTGGTTAAAGACCTGTGATAAATTTACACTTCATTGGGGATACACTAGCCTACAAGCAAGAAATCTTTTCAATAGATATTTACCATTCAAAAATGAACAGTAGCTAGGGTTTAAAGTGTCAGACTCCCCTAGAGTTGGGCTGGACATTTGCTGGTTCCCCATGCAGCATGGGTGGCTCCCTGCCCCACCTGGCTTGTCCTTGGGAAGATGCCCTCTTCTGTTCTCAATGGCATTTGGATGGGATTGACTCCACTCTGGAATGAACTCTACCTGGCTTAAGCCAATGAGCAAACCTCATCCCTCAGGCCAGCCACGTTGGTCAGGGATAGGCCTGCCATCCAGTCTGGGCTAATGAAACAGACAACAATCACAGATTTGTATGGAAAATACTAAAAGACAATCTGTCCCTGGGTGACACCTGGTGAAATACGGAGATATTTGTTACTGTGAGGAGAGAACCCAGAGTTGCCAGGAGACTTTTGGTGGAGTCTGGAGATGAAGCCGCACCACTGCAGAGATAGGAAGAGCCAAATCCTGGGTGGCTGGGGCTCACTGGGAGCCAGCCCTACCTCCAGACTTGCAGTTATGTCAGCCAATACATTCTCTTTGATTCCTGTCACTTGCAACCACAAGAGACCTGCATGGTTCAAGGCTGAGAATGCTCTTCCCAGCCAGGATGAGCCAGCATCCGAACAAACTGAAATCTGTGGTCCATGTGTTTTGGTTTCTTTGCTGTTGTGCTCTGTTATCTCCCCAGCATCCTTCCCGTATTCCTTTTTCATGAAACCCCATTGACTCTTAGGGAGCTTCCTTGCCCCTCCTCCGACTCCATGCTATCTAGACAGACCCCACATCCTGGTTCCAGTGATGGACCCATGGCCCAGGCATAACCAATCAGGGCATTCCATTCTCATGGTGATTTGCTTGGACCAGGGATGGGTACATGATCTCAAGATGGCCAGTGAAAATAAGGCCCAGGCCTTTTATTGTTACTCTTATCGAAAAGGCAATTGGCCAAATTTGCTGAGGATGGAGGGTAAAAAAATTTTCATGGACATGTTTGCCACTGCCACATGGGAAGAACACTCTTGGAAATGCACCAATGAGGAGGACAGACAACAGGCATCAAGAGATGGTGAGAGAAGGACCAAGTTCTAACAATGCTGTGTGAGGCCTGGATCCAGCCCTACCTGAAGTATGTTGCTATTATTTGCTGTTTACTATTACGAACATCTGTGTTGATAAATCTTTGCCCACGTGCATGGTCATTCCTTAGAATAAATTCACTCGGCCATATGTATAATAAATTCTTTATTAGAATTCTCTTTCAATTTTTTGTTTAGATAATGTTTACATGAAGATGTGCATATATTTCTTTGTACAGAATGAACTCTAGAATTTGAATTGCTAAGTAAGAGGTTAAGTTTGCTAAGGCTTTTTATACACATGGTAATATTACTCTGCAGAAATTATCTGAATTTGTGCCTCTGCAGCTCTGCTGCACACACTGGCTAATACTGCTACCTCGATTACTAATCAACATGGACATTTTTTTCAGAGATGGGAAAATCTATTTTTATTGCAACATTCTTGATTTGTCTCTTGATAAGATTTGAGATTGTTTTGCTTTTCTTCCAAAAGAACCTGGATATATAAGGATATGTCTCAATATTCAGTTTTGCTATTTTTCCAATGATATTTTCTGTTTACGCAAAAAGAAAAATTTGAGGTCCTGTTTAGAAATAGTCATGGTCCATTGTTCTGAAGTTTTGCTGCTCATTTTCTCTATTACTGACCTGACCTGCCATAGTTAAATAAAATGACCTGAGAGGTACTGTTGTGTAGTCATAGTAGGCTAAAAGGGGTCAAGAGTTTGAACCTAGAAAATCTAGGTTCAAACCCCACCCTATCACTTAGCATTTCTGTGACAACTACATACAGTTACTTAAAAATCTATAACTCAGGCCGGGGTTGTGGCTCAGTGGTAGAGCGCTTGCCTAGCATGCGTGAGGCACCGGGTTCATTCCCCAGCACCACATAAAAATAAACAAATAAAATAAAGGCATTGTGTCCATCTACCTAAAAAATATATTTAAAAAAAAATCTCTATAACTCATTTTCTTCAGCCATAAAATTAGGATAATAGTACCTACATTATTGGATTGTTATGATATCAGTAAGATTAGTAAAGCCCTTGTGTCAGTGTCTGGTAAAATTTAAGACCTTAATAAGCATTAACTAGCCAGGCTTGGTGTACATGACTATAATCCAGCTACTGTGGAGACTAAGGCAGGAGGATTCACAAATCTGAGGTCAGTGTCATCAACGCAGGGAAACCCTGCCTCGAAATAAGATCAGAAGGGCCAGGGATGTAGTGTAAGGGGAGGGAACTTGCCTAGCAAGCACTAAGAGATGGGTTTGATCCTCAGTGCTATTAGTAATGGAATATAATAAGAGCTAGACTGAACTGAATGTTTACTGTGGTAGGATCCAAATATCCATTTGACCTTCAGCAACTCCAGCTCCTTTTGTTTTGTTTATTTTATAAATGAGAAAACTAAGCTTCAGAGGTAGTCCAAGTCTCCTTGTTAAAACATGGAAATGGACCTCAAGCTCATCTCTGTTGCTTCTGAGAAGTATATATGTATCTTTGTTTATTTAAAGACTACATTTTGTAATTAAAGGAAAATTTAATTCCTCCTCTCCATAGAACTTTATGTTCTACCTGTCCATCATGTAAAACTTGTCAGAACTTTCTTGCTTAGCTACTTAATACATATTTCATGATGGCAATAATCATAAAAAGCAGGATACTTAAAACAAGTTTATATGTATCAATGCCCTTTACTGTCAGCTTATAGCAGGTGAACATTATTTAGAAAAACAATGAATGGCTTTCCTACAAACCATGTTTTTGATTCCAAACAAAGAGACTATCATTTAAGATATTGGAGTTGTTAAAATCATAAATACTTCAGCAAAGTCTGGCATGATGACATTTCAAGGTTTATAAACCTGTTAGCAGGCAGAAAAGATGACTGTTTTTACTTGAGGAAGGTTAGTGCCCCGTGCTGGGTAGATGTTTATAATAGTTCTGGGTGTGGGTAATGACGTAGACAGAGAGGATAAAGGAGAGTGGATTGTTATTAGCCATAAAAGATAAACCGTTCCAGAGAAATAATAATAGTTATGACACAGGAAAGAACCTCCCAGCCATGCAGTTCAACCCCCTGCTGAGATAAGGGGCAAGTCTCTCCTTTAAATTGGTTACATAATATTTTCTTTTCCCCCTTAGGAGATTTCACAACCTCTTTTATAAACTGGTAATGTGCTTATTCAATTGTATCAGGGGAAAATGTAACTAATTTTTAACTTTTAACCATGATGGTTTGGTTGACTGCTTGGTCTCCTGGTGACAGCTCTGAGAACCGAAGCTGGCTGGTTTCATAACCTTTCTTTGACTCCTTGTCACTGATTTGATCACAGTGAGTGACAAATGTTCACAGATTGAAAACGCTTTGTTTTCATTTTCACTTACCTAAAATACCCATCTTTTTATCTGTTACTATTTCAAAGGTCTCTCTTCTTAGTCACCAAATCCATCATTGGGGTCCTAACCATGAGGCAGACACCACCTGCCTATAACTACTCAAGCAAATGGAAACCATTTTTATGGGCTCTGAGATTAAGAGAGGGCACTCCATAAACCCATATCTGAAAATTCTTAAATCACTTTGAAATTATTCCCCAGGATCTTGTTTGGCAGGTGTGTTGGTAGTTGTGTGGTTTTAAATGGTAAGGTGGAAATTGCCAAGTGGTACAGATCAGAATTTCTCCGCCCTGGCTCTGGTGCTTATTAGGCGTGTGGTCCCCAGGGGCATTGACAGCCTTCCTTTTCTGTAAAATGGTCTCGGCAGAAGACCAAAAGGCTCTGCGTGTCAACACAAGGGATGCCCATTCTGATGACTGATCGTGGGTGGATGACGCACATCCACTGGGAAAATTAATTTCAGCCTCTTAGACTGCAGCCTCAACTATCTCAAATGGAGGCCACTTCATCTGTGATTTCTAGTTTGGCCTGAAGTAGGCTCTTCCGGTGGTGCTCTCAGAAATCCTTATGAAGGCAGAGATGAAATGAAGGTGCAGAAACACGTGTGTGGCTATTTCATATAATATTAGAACTGACAGTTTTGTACTGAAAGATTATCACATGGAAACCACTTTGCCATTTCCAAGCCATCTTTGGACTAGTCTGTGGCTTAGACAGCAAAGAAGTGGATGAAAGGTCAATTTAAAAATTTTTGTTACATGATGTTATTCCCCAAATCTATGCATGTCTGAGTATAATGCAGCTTAGTAAAGGGAAGGAGTCTGGAGCCTGCTTTGGCCTCTAGGTCCTGCTTTGGCCTCTTCTTAGACATGTGAACTTGAACAAGTTACTTGACTTCCCTGTGCCTCTGTTTCCTCATTGGTAAATAGAGATAATGAAAGTAACTTCCTTACAGAATTTTAGGGATAACTTGATAAATTCAGAAATGCAAAGGATTTAGAACAGTGCCTGAAAATGCTGTGTTTGGTCTTAACCCTTGGGACAGTGCTGGCAATTGGTAGGCACTGGATACATGTCAGGGTTTAGATGACCGTTTTGGATGATGGAGGTTGTGATGCAGGAGACTGGGAAGAACTCAGGAAGGAGGAGCAGACAAATCCATTTATTTTTTTCTCCTTAGTCACTGAGTGCATCCTCAACCTTTATCAAACCAATTATCTTCCTTGAGAGCTGTGGACTTTCCCTGGGTTTCCACAGCTGCCCCGCACTTGAGATTGGAAGGAAATATGAAGCTCAAATAACAACTAATTAGAAGGAGCTCACTTTGAAAAATGTTTGCTTTTAAATGGAGCTTTAAATGAGCTCATGGGAAGTTTATTATAAAATGCTTCCCTGTACAAAATGCCTTAATGGGAAAAACCATATTGCAGTTCAGTTGTTAAATAATACACAGGCTGTGTCCCTCTTGGGTCTCTGTTCTGGCTATGGTGGGAGATGAGAGAGAGGAGAGGGAAGGAGATAGGAATCTGCTACATGCAGATGTGTGGAATGTTCTCATTTTCTCCCCTCTCTCATATACAAAAAGGTTAAAGCAGTCACATACTTATAGAACCAATTATGACTTAACAGAGAAATTATCTAGGCTAAGCAATGATTTACCAAATGTACAAAGTAAAAATTTATTAGAGGCAGGTATGGTTTTTTCCCTTCATTTTTGCATCATCAGGACACAATCCTGCTGTGTTGGGTCCTGGCAGTGTTTTGTGATGTATGTGGACAGAGCATGACTGAGTACCCAGTGGCGGGGTTTTGTATTCAGGAATTACTTTATAAAGCAATGTAACCTGACGCAGGTGATAGCCCAGCATGTTCCAGGATGACAGGATGTTAGCTTATCTTTTGGCACTCCAACCACACCTAGATTCAAGGGATTGGTCTCTATGATTTGGTCATTCCAGCTGGTTTGGGCTTCCTGATCTTCATTGGCCATGATCCACAAAAGAGATTTCTGTATTAAGTTGACCTTCCCAGGGTAGCACTCAATCTCACATTTGAATCTGGAAGGACGATTACATGACTGTTTATTCAACTTGACAGGTCCTTGTAAATCACCTTCTCTGTTCCATCTCTGAATAAATAATGCTTATTGGCAGATGAAAACGCCCTTATTTGACCAGGACTCCTGAGCACTGCAGGCCAGTCTCACATTTCAGCGGAGATGTCACAAGGGTTCCCAAGCTCCTATCTTTAACTTGGCTGGATTATTTTTTCAGCACTTTGGTGACTTTAAATGTATGTAACATCCTACTGCTGTAGACCAGATGTTCCTCCGAAACTGACTTCCACCATACAGTAATGCAGAGATAGCCCGAAAGGCTGAGACATAGGTAAGTCCTTATAAAAGGTGTGGCCCCAGAGCTGGGCGGAGTTTGCATATTTCTGAAATTTTATCACCTCTGACCTCTGCGGTACGATCCCCGAAGCACTAGATTGCAGCATCTACAATTCAGAGGACCTCAAAGATCTTTACTTGTTGCCAAAGGTCACACAAAACCAGGACTCAAACCCCTTTCATGCTTAAAAGCCTCTAAGACTTCTGATTTTATAAATCAAGGTGACCACCTATGACGTGTCTTTTCCTAGACTGCCCTGATGCCCCTCTACTCCCTCTGCTCCTCAAACTGGCTTGTTCCTGCATCCTGCACATGGAGACTCCTCCACTGGTAAAAGAGAAATTTGCCAGAACTGAACAGTTTAGCTTCAGGCCTCTGTGAACTCTTGAAACAATACATGAATTTTGAGTGTGTGTGCATGTTCACTTTCTTGCCCCGAGGAGGGGATATGTAGGTCTTTGCAGGTGCCCCAAAGGGTCTAGAACCCACCAAAAATTTGAGTGATGGCTTTTTCTAATAAGTTATTTTGAGAGATGTACTATTTAGGGTGCACACATTTTATACATCACAGAGAAGGCAACTGGAAACTTTGTCTAAGGTTTTCCATAGAAACAAAGAAACTCAGTAACTATTGTCCTGCTTTTATTCAAAATAAAATATCTACACTAATGACAGGACATCACACCTCAGATGCTGTATTTTTTTTTTTCTTACCTTCAGAATTAAGAAGGGCTGAGCACATGACTGACAGGAATTCTAAAACAAATTCTGGAAAAAGTAATCCTTCAGAACAGGAGTCATCAAATATTTTCAGAAAAGGGCTAGATAATCAATATTTTTGGCTTTGCCAATCACATGATCTCTTGCAGCTACACAATTCTGCTGCTGTTGTCATAGATGATATGTACATGAATGGTGGCCTTCAATAAAACTTTATTTACAGAATCAGGTGATGGGCCAAATTTGTCCCATGGCAGCAGCTTTCTGATTCCTGTCTTAAAAGTTTAACAATGCCATTGAATGAAAACAATTAGGCTCACACAACCTGCCAGGTTTACCATGCACACCAACTTCAAGCTGCTTTGCAAAAACAAAATGCCTGATGATATTATTGTTTTGTTGGTTGTTGTTGCACTGAGATGAATATAATCTCAACAAATATTTCTACATGCCAGACAAGTTTTGATTGATGTTAAACATCTCACATTTAAAATGGAGAACTCCACAGGCCACCATTTTTCTAAGGCACAGGACAAAATACAACTGAATTCTTTAAGCCATGATTTATCTCTCCATGCAACTCAAGGAAGTCATATTTTTGGCAAATGACTAGGGTAAAACAATCCTTTTATCCTAAGGCCTTGCTTTGGGTGGAAATCCCTCCCTGATCCACCACAGGTAGATTTCTATTTTTTCTGTAAACCTGATATCTTTAGAATCACAGGCTTTGGCATTGCAAATACTAGCAAGTCCTGTCTGCCAGGGTTCAGGCTTTGGCTTGTCCAACTGAAGAGAAAACCACGGAGGATGCTCTAGAAGTCTACAGCTTCAGTCCCTCCCAGGGCAAAATGGTAGGAACTCTGGTCCTCCTTTTACTTTCCCCATCTGAAATAATTAAACATTTTGTCTTCCTGTTTAATATTTACTTTTGCATGCTACTTTTGCATGTGGTGAGAATCTCTCATCACAAGACATACTAAAGTTTACAAGATAGTAAAGTTTTTAACAAATGACTTAGGAGGGAAAGGGAAATGGGCTGAACAGCTAATGAGCCAACAAAACATCAATCAAAATTGCAATCATCCTCTGGATTCAAACATACCCTGAAAAATTAGTGAGTGCTGAGTCTTCTAAAGGAAAAGCAATCAAAATGTAAATTAGAGACGAGATACTTTACATCACTGGAAACTATAACAAATTGACATGAGTGACCAGACTTCACAAGTGCCAAAGTAGAAGGTGGCACAAGCAAGAAATTAGGGTTGCAGTCAGGTATACAAGATGGCAAGAGGGAAAGGTTCCTTTGGGGGGCTCAGTTAGGTTTATCAAGGTATTAGTTGCAAGAGGTAAAACCACTCTTTTCAGTGTATAGGTCTACAAGTTTGGGCAAGTACATGGAGTTGCAAAATCCTATCTTCATCACCACAAAAATTCCTTTATGCCCCTTTGCCGTCACTGGATCCGGCCACTCCCAGCCCTTGGTAACCACTGTCCCTGGAGTTTTGCATTTTCCAGAATGTCAGATAAATGGGATCATACAGTCGGTGGCACTAAAGGTGAGATTTTAATCTCAAGCAAAAAGGAGCTTTTTAAATCTCTTTTTGGGAACCTCTCTAAAGCATCTTAAAGCAGACAGAGCAGTCAGTAAAGTGCTGTTAAAAATTGCCCCGGATGATAGAACTCACACAGTTTAGTCATTTCCACACAAAATGTTGCCAAACATCATGATGTCTATTAGTGTCCAGGAAGGAACTTCACAGAATCCCTCAGTAGGTGGGTCCATAGAGATTTACTAAATGATGGCCACGTGCCAGGAGCTGTGCTGGATTGGCTCTGAGCCATGATTGTACAGCAGTGGACATCTTTTGGGTTCATTTTTTGTGAAATCCAGCCTGCCTAGAGGTGGGCACCCCCAGAGCTGGAGTGATGCTCTGTGATGATGTTTTATGGACATAATGGGTTAGATTGCAGGTGAATCTCCAACT
Source organism: Xerus rutilus (assembly GCA_028644305.1). Lineage (NCBI taxonomy): Eukaryota > Metazoa > Chordata > Mammalia > Rodentia > Sciuridae > Xerus > Xerus rutilus. The sequence continues at coordinate 101,679,708 of CM053408.1, read as the reverse complement.
TAAGGAAGCAATAAATATGAATTGAATGCCTACTGTGAAGCAGGGGCAGTCTAGGGGATTGGACCAATGCCTATACTCAAATTGGGGATATCAGACTTTCCTTCCTGGAATTTCAAATTGGGAATAAGAGACAAACATCAGTCTAGGAGTGGGGACTGGGGGGTCCACGCACCATGCATGCATGAACATGGGAAAGGCCCGGCTTGAGAGGAGGTGTGCCAGGAAGAAGAGGTGGGAGGCACTGGGGTCCTGAAGAAAGAATAAGCCTGCTCCCCCTCCTATGTCCTTCCAGCCTCTGGTTGCTCATTTTCATTCTCCTTTGTGGGACCTTCTCTTATCCATGGAGTGGTGGTATTTCTCCAGGTTTTGATTCCTCTTCTCTTTTCATTCTAAATATTTCACCAGGGTGACCCTGTCCATTTCTATGTTTCATAGTTGCTGAGGCTGGCCTGGAACTTGTGACCCTCCTGCCTCAGTCTCACCAGTAGCTGGGATTGCAGATTTGCACCAGTGTGCCTGGTGATTTTCTATATTTTGAAGAGTCTCACACTTAGATGATCAGGTACATCTTGCTCCCAAGACTCAGGCCCAGATATCCTACTTTCTAATCAGCATTGCCACTTGAGTGTGTCACATTCACCAAGCTCCTTGTGTGCAAAAGTGAACTCATATTAGTGTCTTCATTCCCCATGCTAGGCAGGATGGTGGTCCCCAGACATATATACACTCTAGTCCCTGAAACAGGAATATACTATATTACATGGCAAAAGAGACTTTGCAGACATGAGTTAAAGATCTGGAGATGGGAAGATGATCCTGAATTTTCTGCATGGATCCAGTGTAACCACAACGGTCCTTATAAAAGTCATAAAGAAGAATTTGAAAATGATATCCTGATGGCTTTGAAGATGAAGAGGGAGGCCAAGAGCCAAGGCATGCAGGCAGGTATGCTATAGAAGCTAGAGAAGACAAGGAAATGGATTCTCCCTAGAGCATACAGAAGGAACACAGCCCTGCTGATACCATAATTTTAGCCCTGTTAGACCCACATGGAATTCTGACATTCAGACCTGTAAGATTATATACTTGTATTAAGTCCCTCAGTTTATGACCATTTGTTACAGCAGCAATGGAAATTAATACACTCTCTAAATTTTGTTACAGCAGCAATGGAAACTAATACACTCCCAAAATATTACACCCTTCTATTTTCTCCATCTCAGCTGTGCCATTCCCCTCCATGCAGTTGTTCAAGACAAGGCAGAAATATAGGCACCATCCTTGACTCCCTCTCTCCAAGGTGCTCATATCAGCCCTGTTTTCTAAATACCTCTTGAATCCACCCATTTCTATCCAATGTCATAATCTAATCTCTGCCACGATTCTTGCTTTCTCTAATAACTTCCTAAATTGTCCTCCTGCCTCCCTTCTCTCAGTTCTCAGCCCTGAAGTCAACATGAACTTTCTAATATGAACTTTCCAATCATGTCACCTCCCTACTATCAATCTTCAGGGGCTTCCCTTTGTCCTTGGACCAAAATCCAAACTCCTTATTGTGACTTGCCAGGCTGTGTAATCTATGACACCTACAGTCCTATCTAACCCTATCCCTCCCCATTCACTTCTTTTTTTTTTAATTTTCTATTTGTTCTTTTTAGATATATAGGACAGTAGAGTCTATTTTGACATATTTATACCAACATGCAGTACGTTTTATTCTAATTAGGATCCCAGTCTTGTGGTTGTACATGACGTGGGCCCATTCACTTCTTTTTCTCCCCTTTAAACTGCATAGGATATGCAGGCTACCACACACATTCTGACTCTTGCATATGAAATGCTCTCTCTTCTCTAGAGCTTTCTATCTAATTTTCCTTCTATCAAGAGCAGTTTTCCTGTGCCTCTTTGGCGTCAGAATGTGGCTTCCTCTGGAAGCCCTTCCTGACCTTTTTAGTTTGGTTTAAAAGCCATTCTCTGTGCTGACAGTTGCACTTCCCTTATCTCAGTGCTTAGCACTCTGCATTGGAATTGCTTGTTTGATGGCATCTCCCAGCCACACCTTCAATTCCATGAAGCTCCAGAGGAATGGACGGCAAGTCTGTCTCACTCCTAGTTGTAGTTTCAGCACTGAGCACAGTGCCTGGCAAACAGTGTTTTTCAACAAACATTTTAAATCATGTCAAAGAGACCTATGGATAAAATTCAAAAGACAGAAATTTCCTTTAGCAGAGGGAATTGGGGGTGAGGGCAGGAAGAGGTAAGGTGTCAAGAAACACTTGGGGAAGTACATGGTGTTTGAGTTGGCCCTCATCCAGTCATTCACCTGTTGTCTTGCACCTGTATGTGCCCATCTATATTCTGCTATGTAGAGGCAGGGCTGGCTGGCTGAAAGCTACACATCCTAGGCTCCCTTACCAGCTGGGCCCAGGGGGAATCCGAAGGCAGCAGAAAGAACTCTGGCTTGGAGGCAAGGATTGCTGGCAGGTGCTGGAGCAGTGGCAAAGGTGGGGGCTCCTGCCTGAAGCAGGTCCAGCCTGCTCCAGGCACACCCTCTTAGGTACCTCTAGAACTGACAAGCAGTACCACAGTAGGTGTAGGTTAAGAGGTTTCAGCCCCAAGGTGCTTAGATGAGTCTTCTTTTCTTGCTCTTTCGGCCCTTTTCTTCCTCCTTTGGGCTCTTTCAGTACTTTCAGCACCTTCTAAACCCATTGCCTGTACCAAATGCCCTGGGTTTGAAGTACCTGGAGTGGTTTCTAGTCTCCTATCTGGATCCAAACCAACCCCACCTTCAAGGCAGGGTAGGGGGAGCGGCAGAAAGATCCTCCCTAGAAGAGACTGCCAGGAGCAAATGACCACAGGTGGGAGACTTTGGCAGCATTTTGGAGAGTGTGGAATCATCTGATCTGGCTGGAGAATCATGACTGAACGCAGGAGGGTGAGGAAAAAAGCCACAGGGGCACACAAGGGGTGTGTTGTGAAGAAACTCAAATACCAGGCAGAAAAGTTCGTACTGATTTTGGTAAATAGTGGAGATTCACTGGGCACGAAGAGACAGTTCTGATTCGTGGTGAGTGTGCTGAGTTGGAAAGAAGGAAAGCATAGAGAAGTCCCTCAGAAACAGTAGGTAGAGGCCGAGGCACCCAGCTGGATATGAGGAAGGAGAAAGGAAAAATCCAAAATGGCACAATTTTCCTCCTGTTCAACTAACAGTTGGGTCATTAGGAGATGCCAGGAAGACTGGATGAAAGCAGCCAAGAAACTCTGCAGACAGAGAATAATCAGCATTTTGTAGGCTAGTTCCTTGAGTTTTCACTCTTGTTATCTCCTTTTGTTTAGATTCCTATTTCCTAGCTCTACCTCTCATGGCATTGGTCTATAAGTTGGCAAAGAGGTTGTGCCCACATGACATGACTTGGTAGTCACCTGCATAGAAGAGAGAACCAAAAACATGATACTGGATGAGTTCATGCAGGGTGAGAGAAGCCACGTTTTCAAGGATGCGTTTGGTGGGTGGGGTGGGGAGATGAGTGTTGGGGGTGAGAGAAAGGCTGGTTAGAAAGAAGACAGAGAAATAGCAATAAGGTTGGTAGCAGGAGGACCAAGACAGTTCTATGTCACATAAGCAAAGAGAGAAGGAGAGTCCATGAAAGATGGGACTTGACATCCCACAAGGCATTGAGGGGAATCAAGTTTGAAGAAAATCTACTGGGTTTGCACATATCAGTTTCAGTGAATTAGTTGGGGACAAGAGTCCCCAAGAGAAATACTGATTTCTCATGGCTAAAAAGTGGTTGAATAGCCAGGAATGTGGACAGTGAACATGTCTATTTTTCCATCATCTGTCCCCTTTCCTTTCTCTTCCCTGGCCCAGCACAAAGTCTTTTCTTCTTCCCTCAGCATACCCCCCCTCCCCCACTCCTTCTATGCCACCTATATCAAGTCTAGGCTGGACCAGTTGTTGGGTTCATTTGTTCCAAACTAGCTCACTGACCTGCAGGATTGTACCTCACTTGACACATAGACATCTGGCCACTATCAGCTGATCACCTAGGCAGAGAGTATATTAGCATCAAAGATTCGTACTTAAAGTTGTAGATATTAGCTCAAGATTTATTCTTAAACACATCTAGCAATTTATTAAGTACAGTTAGCTGACTTCTATAACTTCATGAAAAACAAAAATAAAGAAATGTTATAGTTTTATTCTTTTTTTTTAATGTAAGCGTAGCTTGTCTTGTGTACTTGACAGTCAGTTAAGAAAACCACATCAACACATAATTAAAGCTGAAAACTGCCAGCCTCACAAGACCCCAGTGAACCCTGCAGACCACATTCTGAACAGTTGGTGAGAATAAGCTGGGGGGGAGTGCAGGCTTCCTGTGCTTTGAAGGAGTGGAAGCCAGAGTCAAAATCTGACTTGTTTGCAAGGATTTGAAAACCTGACCTAAATCACCGCTTACAATCTGTGAGCAAACCAAATAGCATTTGCAGTAGCCTCAAGCAAGAGGTATTAAAACCCTCACAGTTCTGGGAAGTTCCACTTTGGTTTAAGGTATACTTGATCAAGATAAACTCTTAGTAAAATGCAGATCCTTGTAAATCCAAAACTAAATGTGTTCATACTAAAATGTCAGCCCTCCCAATTACGTTCTGTATGAACACACAAGCCTGCAAAACACCCAAACAGCGGAGCAGTAGGTGGAAACAACTGTCATCACTGATTTCAAGTTTGGTTTATTCAATAATTGAAAGGAGAGATGATGCTTATGCTACACAATATCTTAGGATTTGAGTGTTTTACCTGCTATTTTAAAAAACAAATAAGGTTGTCAAATCATTTTCTAGAGTTTTAGAATAGCTCCTAAACCACGTAACTCTGCTTTGTTTCTACAATGTAAACACAATATTTCCTAAAACTTGCCGCCAAATACTGTTGTCTCAGGACACAAATTTTAAAGTAGCTTAAAAAGAAAAAAAAAAAAGAGTCTCATTCTGAATTTTTTTTTTCTAACCACCAATACCAGCAGCAATTAATACAGTTGGCCTTCTGTATACTTGGGTTTTGCATCCATGGCATTTTTGCATCCATGGCTTTAACCAAGGATTGTTATTATTTGGGGGAAAAAATATCTACAGATTTTTTTATACAATACAGTGTCAAAACTATTTGCATAGCATTTACATTATATCAGGTATTATAAGTAATCTAGAGATGATTTAAAATATACAGGAAGATGTACATCCGTTATATGCAAATACTATGTCATTTTATTCAAGAGACGTGAGCACGAGGGTCCTAGAGGGTCCCAGAGCTAATCCTCTCCAGAATGCTGAAAGGCAACTCTGCTCGTGATGGATGTCTCTGAGTATGGCACTTTCCTGGGGAACAAAATCCCAGTTAATTTCCACTCCTGGTCTAGAATTGATTTTTTTCCCTTAAAGTGTAAAATTTCAAACAGAGATCTTGCTTCGTTTCATGTCTCTTTCCTTCTTTATTTAGTCATAGAGGGTGTGTGGGAAGGAGCATGAGGGAGGAATAGGGATAGCTGGGTGGGTTCAATCTACTTTTTCATCACCCTCCTTTATGACACAAAAATGCTTGAAAATTTCGTACCCTCGCTGTCTCCACTTCATCACCTTCTGTTCACTTCCCAACCCACCGCCATCTGGCTTCCATCCCAAAACTCCATTCAGAGTGTTCTCATGAAGATTGCTGATATGTTCCTACTTGCCAAATCCAGTGACCTATTTTTAGGCCCCCTCCTAGGTGACCTTTCTGCAGCATTGGACACACAGTGCAGACCAGAGTTCCAAACGCACGTGCCTGCAGCCAGCCACAGTCTTCTTGGATGCAGCTGCGAGCCACGTACCTGCCCAGGCAGGCGCCAGTGAGTCATGGTTAGCCTGTCAAATGAGTGGCATGTGTCTCTTCTAGGGGAGCAGCTGCTACTCATCTTTGGTTGACTCTGGCCATGGAGAAATGTGGACATAATATTGTTAAATCTTTTGTTTGGGCTCTTGTTTTGTTTTGTTTTGGTAAAGAAAAGCTTGGTTTTTATGAGAATACTTCCAATTTCTAAATATTGGCTCAAATTTTTTTTTAAAGTGCTCCTGGGACAAATAAACATATCCAGAGACACCCAAGAAAAGGTCTCTGCTGCAAATGATTCTCTGCTTTGCTTGACTTCTGGGCCTAGTTCTCTCACTCTCACTCTTCTGCCTACTCTTTCTGCCCTTTCTACTTCGCTTTCCTGTGCTGGGGCTGCCCAGTGTTCTTCCTTGATCCTCTTATTTTCTCACCCTCTCGGGCCATGTCATAGGCCACGGGCCAGCTTCACAGGCTCAAACCAGTGCAGCTGCCCGGGGTCTCACACGCAGAAGGGCTTCGTGCCTGGGGTTTAATACTCCGCAGCTGCTGTCTTGAAATTCTTATTATATTATCTCTGAATTTGTATGTTGTGAGAGAAGCCTGATGGGATGGCAGAGGCTGTGCTGGGGACTCAGCATTGCAGTTCAAGCATGATCCTTCTCCTCACCGCCCCCCTAGCAAGGATTCCTGTTGCCGAGCTTCTCCACCCTTCTCTCCCTGGTCCTCTTCTACCCACCCTGCAGAGACTATTGCTGCCCTCCTTCTTGGCAGGGATCTGAGTGCAGGGACAGGAGAATTAATGTACTTGCACCTGCCCTTTAGTTTCCTTTACTTTTCTGCTTTTTTCTCTTTAATAAACTCTGGGAAAGCACGAGGAGTTCTTTATGAGTGAAGTCCTTGTGTGGGTGGAAGCCTTGGTTAGGATGCTTTTCAGGTGCAATAAGCCACAATTCAGATTAGCTTAAACAATAGGGAATTCATTATTTTACCTAATGAGAACCTTTGTTTTACATAGTTGAAATCAAATTGTATATACATGTTTTATCCTGTTTTTTTCACTTACTGTATCAAACCATTTTCCTATGTAATTAAAACCCTTTATAAATATATGTGTATATTGCATTTCACCAGATTAATTAATAAGTATCCGTTGAGAGTCTTCTAGACGCCAGGCACAGGAAGGCGGAGGAGATAAAATGGAGAGCAAGAAGAAACAAGGTCCCTGGTATCCTAGAGCTGCCAGTTCTGTGGGAGTGCACTATCTTTTATTTGACCATTATTTTCTTTGGAAGAGCTGTTTTGCAATTATAAATAACATTTTGATAAACATCTTTGTTTAAATTTTGGCTTAATTCCACAAGAGTAATTTCTGCAAGTAGAATTTCCGGGTCATTTAAAAACATATTTTTCTTCACTGTGCTAAAATATGCATAATATAGTTTTAACTATATTTAAGTCAACGATCAGCTTATTGGCATTAGATAGATTACAGTGTTGTGCAACCATCACTACTATCCATCTCCAGAACTTTTTCATCATCCCAAATGGGAATTCTACCCATTAATAAGACCTACTCATTCCTCCCCATTCCAGATTTGGAGTTTTCAATTCTACTTTTTTTTCTAAAAAAATGGACTGTTCTGGGTATCTCATTTAAGAGGAATGATAAAATATTTGGCCTTTTACATCTAGGTATTTCCTTTAAAATAATGTTCTCAAAGTTCACCAGAATTTCATTCCTTTTTAAGGTTGAATAACATTCCATTGTATGTGCACACTATATTTTGTTTATCCATTCATCTATTGACAGCCATTTGGGTGGTTTCTACCTTTTGGCCATTGTGAACATCTATTTTTGAATAGTTTTCTAAAATGTACTTGCTTAGCTCTACTGATAGCACATGAGTAATTCTGCTTCATCCAGTTGCTGCAATTATATTTTTTAAATTTGTTAATTATTAGGAGGGGAATATTTTACATTGCTTTAATTAGCATTTCTTCATTTATTAATCAAGAAGATCATTTTTCAACTGTTCATATCTCCACTTTTATGAAATGTCTATATTTTCACCATTTTACATATTAGAATCTTAAGACTTTTCTTACTATAAGAATTTTTAATATTAAAATTCTTTGCATTGTCAAATTTATTGCATATTTTCCCCCAGTTTATTTTAGCATTTTAATTTGGGTTGAGTTTTTTTGGGGGGGGGCACTGGGGATTGAACCCAGGAGCGCTTTATCATTAAGCTATGTCTCTAACCCTCTTTATTTTCTATTTTGAGACAGAGTCTTACTATGTTGCTTAATGTCATGTAAGTAACTGAGGCAGGCCTCGAAATTGTGACCCTCCTGCCTCAGCCTCCTGAGTTGCTGAGATTACAGGTGTCAATCATCACATCCACCTGAGTTTCTTTCTGATTTAGAGAATACTTTTCCTTTTAATAGAGTCAGATTTTTCAGTACTTTTTTAAATTATGTAATTTAAGCTTAGAAAAAAATTTCCCATAAAAGGATGTTTCTGCACTGAGTTTCTGCATTCCACACTGTACCCATCTGGAGTTGGATATATGGTGTAGGATGATCTACATTTATTCATTTATTTCCAAACAACTAAACTATATCTATAGATACTTTTAAGTGCTAGTCTTAGCCTTTCTGCTACATTGGACACTGCTCATCATTCCTATTTGAAAGGACTGTATTTATAATGGTTTGGTTCCAGAACCACCTTTGGAAGCCAAAATTCATGGATGCTCAAGCCTCTTGTTCTGTAAAATGGCACATGCACACTGTATGCTTTAAATCATCTCTACATTACTTATAATAAATAATAAAATGTAGATGCTGTGTAAATAATTGTATTGTATTATTTAGAGAATATTGACAAGAAAAAGAAGCCCATACATGTTCATGACATATGTCTTGTTTTCCCGGTATATTTTTGGTCTGCAGTTGGTTGAATCTGTAGATGTGGAAACCACAGATCTGCAGCTCACAGATTTGGAGGGCTGACTATCTGTCTACCTTTTGTATTTTTAAAATTTGTTCATTTTGTTTGTTTTTTCTTTGCTCACTCTCTCATTGTTCTTCTTCTGCATTCTTGTTACTGATTTTCTGGCTCCTTCCTGTATACTTTCTCTGCCTGCTCCTAAGATTGATTTACATTTTTTCTCAGTAATCTGGCCCTTGATCATAGTTTGGCTTCTACCCATATTTGGATAGCATTTTTAAAAATCTTTGGTAGAAACTCCTACTTGTGTTTCAGATTTGTATGTTCAGTCATTGATTAATTCCATGTCCATTTAATATTAATTGAACACCTAATCTACCCTGCACCTTTCGAGGTTCAAAGAATACAATACCTGCACTCTTGGAGCTTAAATTTTTGTGGCTAAGATGGACAATAGTGTAAGTATATAGAACCTGTAATATTTCAGGTGGTGATAAGAGCTATGAGAAAATGAACACAGGCAAGGAAGTTAAAAAGTGTCTGTGGGTGGGTATGAAGTTTGCAATTTTAAATTGTGCCATCAAAGAAGGCCCCACTGAAAGGGAGACAGCTGTGTGAAGAACTAAACAAGAAGGATGAGGGAACAATCATTGTGGATTTTCTGAAAGAATATTCCAGAAGGAAAAGCAAGTGAAAAGGCCTTGAGGCAAGGTTGTGCCTGGTTTTTTTCCAAGAGCAGTGAGGAGAATGAGTGACTCCAGCAGGGTGAATGAGGAGGAGAATGAGGAGGAGAAGGTAGTGAGGTCATTTAGGGCTGGATCATGCAGGATTCCATGGACCATTTTATTATTTTTAGTCCAAGCTGTTGGAAGGCTTTAGGAGAGAAATGACATGATTTCTGGCAGGGATTTCAATAATCAATATTGGAGGGCAGTGGAAAACAGGGAAACTAATTAAGAGAAAACGGCCATTATCCGGGCAAGAGACAATGTTTACTTATGCCAGAGTGGTAGCTCTAAGGTAGTAAGTAAAGGCCAGATTATTCTTCTGTTTTGAAGGTAGACTCACAGGATTTGCTGAGTGATTAGGCGTGGAAATGTGAGGAAGTATGAAGAGATCATTGAATGAGATGGGGACTATAGATAGAAGTAGATTGTGGGGAGAATACTGGGAGCATGAATTTTGAACATATGGATTTGAGAGGTTGAATTAGTCAGCTTTCTATTACCATAACAAGTACCTGAGATAATCAATTTATAAAGAGAAAAAGATTATTTTGGTTCACGGTTTGGGAGGTTCCCATCCACAATCAACTGCCCCCATTTCTTTGGGCCTGTGGTGGGCAGCACATCATGGCAGGAGCACATGGTGGAGCAAAACCACTCACCTCATGATCAGCAGGCAAGAGGATGAGAAAGGAGCCTTGACCTAAGGATCTCCCTCTAGGAATCACCTCCTCAAAGTTCCACCAACTCCCAATGGCACCATCCTGAGAACCCAGCTTTAACACATGGGTGTTTGGGGGGCAGTCAACATCCAAACTGTAGCAGATGTTAATTAGAAATCCAAGTGGAGATATCAGTGTGAGTCTGGAGTTCACAAGATTGCTCCAAGCTGGAGATTTGAATTTGGGAGTCATTTAGAGTGGTGGTATAATGGTTAACTTTGTGTCAATTTGACTGAGACATGGGGTGTGTAGATATTGGGTTAAACATTTATAGATATGTCTGTGAGGGTGAGTCTGAATGAGTGTAGTTTTCAAATTGGTAGAGTAAAGCAGATTGAATAAAGCAGATTGCTCTCCCCAAAGTTTATGGGCATAATCTAATCTGTTGAGGGCCTGAGAAGAACAAAAATTGAAAAAAGGGAGAATTCACTCTCTCTGTATGACTACTTGAGCTGAGACTTTGGGCTTCTCCTTCCCTCAAACTGGAACTGGATCACTGGTGCTCTTAGGTGTCCAGCTTGCACATTGTAGGTCATGAGGCTTCTTAGCTTCCAAAATCTCATGAGCCAGTTCCTTATACTAAATATTTCTCATCTCAAACTGCCCCCATCTATAGATACACATAGACAGACACAGATAGATGTATACTCTATTGTTTATTGGACATAGCCGATTGGTTATTGCAAATATATATTTATTCTCCTTCTCTGGCAAACCCTGATTAATAGATGCCATTTAAAACCCTGGAATTGGATGAATTGCCAAGGTATAAATATAACTAGAAAAGAGATCCACACCTTGAGTTCTGCGCACTCTGTCACATATTGAAATATTTACTTTACTTTTGTATTTGCTTATACCAAAGTCACGTCAAACTAAACAAGTCCCCAACTCAATTGTCGCTCTTCTTTTACTCTCTACTTGCACGAATTGAACCACCATTTTGATATAACAGAGGAATCAAAACTGAGAGGACAGAGTAAACTTATATGGGTTTAAGTTCCTATATGATTATTAAAATTGCACAGCAAATTTAGCTTTGAGCTCCCTGGCAGCCAAAGAATGAATGCCACTTAACGAATTCTTCAAAGCCTTGTTGCCATCATTACTTCTTACCTTTTACTTTACAATAAGTAGTATGTCATTGACTTTTCCAAAGATTCTCTCCCACTCATTTCTGTCCCTATGAGTATGCCTCAGTGTAGTTTTCTTCCATTTATTGACACATTTACTTATTAAGTGGAAATGAGGTTTTAGGTTTAAATATTTCAAGCTATAGTTCAGTATACCAAGTACTTTCCAAGTGGATCAATATTAACACACACACACCCCCTTTGTGAGAAGGGACCTTCATGATGCCAAGTTCTCTTATTCAATTATGTAGATGCTAATATCGAGCAAAATATGGTAGCTCTTCAAAAACTGAATATTTGTTATTTTATAAGAAAGTTCTTACTTTATTTAAAAAGGTTCAGGTGATTATCATTTCTGATTAGAATGTCTTCCCTTTAACCTTTAATTTGGCAAACACTTCTTGTCCTTTCAAGTCATTGCAACTTATTATCTGCTCTAAGAAGTCTTCTTCAGCACCCCAGTGGACTGTGGTAATGTCTCATTCTATTTTTACCACTGTTATCACTTTTTACTGTAAATACATGCTAATCTGTCTCCATCACTAGATGGATGTTTTCTTGGGAGCGGGTGATCTTTAGCCTCTGATGTCCAGCAAGCGGCACATTGATAAATACACGTGAAAGAATTAATGCTCTTTGCAAATGAGTTGATTACCATCCAGGCCAATTTAGGTTCTCTGTGTGTATATGTATATATATATATATATATATATATATATATATATATATATATATTTTTTTTTTTTTTTTTTTTTTTTTTGGCACCAGGGATTGAACTCAGGGGCACTCGACCACTGAGCCACATCCCCAGCCCTATTTTGTGTTTTATGTAGAGACAGGGTCTCACTGAGTTGCTTAGTGCCTTGCCATTTGCTGAGGCTGGCTTTGAACTCATGATTCTCCTGTCTCAGCCTCCCTAAGTGCTGGGATTACAGGCTTGCGCCATGGCACCTGGCTCCAATTTGGGTTCTTTTGTTGCCCACTGCACTTATAAATTCATGCTGTGTCAACTTTAAATATTAAATTATTTTCTGGGGTTTAGAGTCATTCAGAGACACTTATACCTGCAATATTTAGTTGGCTATAAGGGAGAGTGACATTTTCATTACTTTTTATAGCTAATTCTTGTTAGTAAAAGTTTTTTCTCAGGATTTATAATAGGTAACTATTGTTTGTCAAGCCATATCCACGGTCACTATACAATTTGGTTGCCTACTATTTGCCAGGTACAGAAATTTGGGTTTATTATTTTACATGGGCATTGTTTTGGGTTAAACTGTGTTCCCTCTAGATTCATATGTTGGAAGTCCTAACCCTACTACCTCAGAATATGACCTTATTTGGAGGCTATCAAGTTAAAATGAGGTCATTCCAATGACACTTAATCCAACATGATTGGTGTCATTATAGAAAGGGGAAATTTGGAGTCAGATGTGTAGGGTGAAGATGATGTGAAGAGATGCAGAGAGATGTTTATCCACAAGCTTAGGAGAGAGGCCTGAGACAGATTGTCTATCACAGCCCTCAGAAGGAACCAACCCTGCTGACTTTTTGATTTGGGGATTGTAGTTTCCAGATCTGCAAGACCAAACATTTCTGTGGTTAAAACCATCCAACCTGAGGTACTCTTTTTTTTTTTTTTAATTTTTTTTTTTTAGTTATAGATGGACACAATGTCTTTATTTTATTACTTTGTATGTGGTGCTGAGGATCGAACCCAGGGCCTCAAGCATGCGAGGCAAGCGCTCTACCGCTGAGCTACAATCCCAGCCCAACCTGAGGTACTCTTATGGCAGCCTCTGATGGTTAATTTCAGGGATGACTTGACTGGATTAAGGAATACCTAGATAGTTGGTAAAGCATTGTTTCTGGGTGTTTCTGGAAGAGACTGGCATGTGAATCAGTGCACTATTGGGGAAGATTCACTTAATGTGGGCAGGAGACATCCATTTGGCACATGGACAAACTATAAGGAAGAAGAAAGGTATATCTGCTCTATCCCTGCTGGAGTCTGGGATGCCTCAAACATCAAAACTCCAGGTTCTCTAAACTTTGGACTCTGGAACTTATTCCAGTAGTCCCCCACTTTCTTGAGCACTTGGCCTGAGATTGACATTGACACCATCAGCTTCCCTGGCTTTGAGGTATCAGGCTTGGACTGGGCTACACTACTGGTTTCCCTGGGTCTCTAGCTTGCAGAGACCCATCATGGGACTTGTCAGCCCCCATAATGTGAGCAAATTCTAATAAATCTCCTCTTGTCTATCATCTATCTCATCTAGCTATCATTTATTTCTCCGGGAAAACTCTAACTAATACATAGCCCTAGCAAACTAATAAAGGCATATAATTTACTTTCCCAGTGTCAGAAAGTGGACTGCCCCCAGAGTTGTCTGGTTCCAAAGACTTTTCTTTTTATTATGGGATGTTTTGCCTAAACATCTCACACTTCCGATGAGGACTGCTAGGGGTATAATCCCAAGCTACTGAATTTCCCTTAATAAATTTAGTCTGGATTTTTTTGCCATTAAATTAACCAAACTTTCTTTGCTGCTTTTTAAAATATTTATTTTATGCTACTTCTATGAGTAGTGAAGTCTATAAATTTGCTCCTAGCTGGGGCAAGAGCCACTTGTTTTATTTGCACCTGTTTAGTACATGGAGAACAGACAGGAAGGATATGTTTGGAGCAAGTATAAATAATCTCATGGCTTTAAATATAATTTATATGCTAATTATTCCTAATTTTAAATCTCCAGCCGGGGCTTTCCTCTGAACATCAAGCCCATTGATTTAGTTATTCACTAGGGTGCCCCCATTCCTGGATGCTTACTAAACATCTCCAATTGCACACATCCCAAACTGAGTTTCCAGCGTTTTTCTGCTACAACCCACCCACTGCTCCCAGCCTCTTCTTCTCAAAGCCTTCTCCACCTAAGTTGATGGTAACTCCATTCTTCCAATTTCTTAAGTCAAGAATTTCAGTGTTGCTTTTTTACTTTCCTCTTTATAAGTTGTATTCAGTTGATCTATGTGCCTTGCTAATTCTTTCTTCAAAATTTACCAAGAATTCTACCACTTTTCATCATCCTTTCCACCATTAATCTAGTCCAACTGCCATAATTTCTTGTCTGGATTGTATCATAGCCTCCAGACATTCTTGCTCCTGCTGTGAAGCAACTAGAGTGATTCGATTTAAACATGTCACATTGCTCTATTTAAAATGTTCCAATGGTTTCCAAAGTCTTTCAAAGAAAAAAAAACTAAAGGTCCTTCTACACCTGAGAACCTGCATGTTCTGGTCCTTACTACTTTTCTTATGTCATCCACTATTTTCTCTCTCAAATGCTCTAGCCACACTTATCTCTTTGGTATTCCTGAATAAGCCACATATACCCTTTTCCCAAAACCTCTCTGGTTGCTGGAATCCTCTCTCCCCGGATATCTGTATGATTATCCCAAGTTCTTCATCTTTTTTCTCAAAAGACACTTCATTATCTTCTTGCCCCTGCCCATAGCACTTATCACCATCTAATATGCAACTTACTTTACTTACTCATCCCATGTATTTTCAGCTTCCCTAACCAGAATGAAAATTCAATGAGAGCAAGTGTTTTCTTTCCCTATCACCAATAAAAGACCTAATAAAATTTGACTAAATAGCACTTTTTCCCAATTAGATAGAATTTAAAATCTCATCTTCTTTTTCCTTATGGATTTGCAATAATATTATGGCAATGTATGCCTCCAAAATTTGAACATCCACTCTTCTATTCTGTTTTCCTTCCATTCTTTGTCAGAAGGCTTGTCCTCAAACTCTAATTATTCCACTTCCCCATCATAGACGCATTTTGGAACACCTCTGTGTAAATATTAAAACACTCAAATATTTAATTATACCAGTTCCTGGCAGCTGCATTATGTGAGATATGAGATTGTCTTTGTCCATTTCTGTGGGTAATAATATAATATTACAGACTGGGCAAGTTGTAAAGAAGAGAAGTTTATTTTGGCTCATGGTTCTGAGCCAAGATTGAAGGGCCACATCTGGTAATGGCCTTCTTGCTGGCAGAATTCTAAGGGTATCACATGATGAGAGGGGGAATTAGAAAGAGCTAGCCAACTTGGCTTTTATAGCAGACCACTGTGTTAGTGACCAGAATACCTAACAAGAACAACTTAGAGGGAAAAAGGTTTACTGTGGCTCAGTGCATGGTACGTTGACTCCATTTCTCTGGGTGCAAGTGAGGTAGAACATCACGGTGGAAGAGGAGGGAAGAGAAAAACTGCTAACCTCATGGTAACCGGGAAGCAGAGAGAGAGGAGACAGGGGCAATAGATAAAATCACCAAAAGCATGTCCCCAGTGACCTAACTTCCTCTAGCCATGCCCCCACCTGCCTATAGTTACCACTCAGTTCATTCAAATTATTAATTCATCAAATGGACTAATTCCCTGATTAGATGACAGCTCTTAGAATCTAGTCATCTCACCTTCTGCATTAACAGAAACTTTGGAGGACACCTCATATCCAAACCATAATACTCACTGTCAAGATAACCCATTAATTCCTTAATTGTAGAATGGACTATTCCATCCATGAGGGCAGAGCTCTAATCACTTCTTAAAAGTCACACCTGGCTTTTCCTACTTAATGTCTCATAGTGGGAATTAAATTGCCATCTGAGTTTGAGGCAGCAAATCATACTTAAACCATAGCTGAGATCATACATAAATTCACTTGTTATTCATTTTTTGAGGGAAGAACATCTTGAACTTGTTTTCTTATAATGGTTTCACCATACCAAGGATTGTAGAACCAGTATCTAATGGTGACAAACATTATTGTATAAATGACTAAAATAAATACCTTTTATTGCTATTATGTGACCGTGACTCCTTAGATCTTGAACTAGGAATTATTTTATTCACCCTTGACCTTAGCACCTAATATAGTACCTGATATTTAAAATGAACACAATATTTCATGCATGAATCATAAAGACCTTTTAGTTTCCAAAGCCTTTTATGCTTTGGTTCTCCTGTTTCCCTGCTATTATCATTATGGTGAATCCAGTTTATGTGCCTCTCTGATTTGCTTGGTCATAGTATTCTGTCTGATACTATTTTTGTTCAGGAACATTAGACTACAACATCCTTACAGGTGGTAGAAGGGATGTTTTAATCTTCCTTGGAGAGAAACTTGTTGAGCCTGTGGCTGCCCCGACAGTAGTGGCCAAGACGTGATGTTCCACTTGTTCCAGGACCCCCATGCTGCCTTGGACATCACTTTGTAATGCCTTTCCTAGTGTCTTCAATCTCTAACCTTTTTTCCCCTTGGACTTCCCTGTTGTTATAGAGGTGGTTGACTCTGCTGGGAAGCTGCAGCCTGCAGGTGGCCAGTTGAAGAGTGCTATTGGCTCTCATTCACTTGCTGGCTCAGCTTGTGCATGGATAATGCCTCTGCTGTTCAGGGCTCTGGCTTCCCTAGCAGCTGCCTGGAGAGGGAGGTGGCATGATTAAAAAACGTGGGGGAGTTCATGTCTCCTGGAGGAGTCTTTGGCTGATGGGAGCCAAGAGCTCTATTTCTCTTCCTTCTCCTTATACTGTTCCAAAACACAGTGGTCCCTGAAGTTCTCTCCGGGGACATTGTGTGAGGTGAAGCAGCCAGCTATCTTTGTTGCAGAGCTGTGGATAGCTCAGTGATTCATCTCCTTGATTTTCTTCCTCCTTCCCTGCCTCATGTCTTTTCAATTCTCTTTTGCTTCTCTGGGGCTGTATTCTCTGAAGAATTGTTGTTATATAAGCTTTGCATTAGGTCCTATTTTCCAGGGAACCTAGACTAAAATATCATCTGTGTCTCTTTAGGGAGGTTGCTAATGATTTGGATTTTAAATGTTCCCCCCAAAGGCCCATGTGCTAAAATTGTGGTTGCCAGTCTATGGCACTACTGGGAGAGGATAAAATCCTCAGGAGGTGCGGCTTCATGGAAGTAAGGTAGGTAAAGGGGGTCAGGGTGGGGTGGGGGGGTGTGCCCTTGAAAGGGTTATTAGGATTCCCCTCCCCTACTTCCTAGCTGCCATGAGATGAACAGTCTTCTGCCACGTGTTCCTGACACCATGATGTACTCTGCTCGTATCAGTTCAAAGCAACTGGGTCAGTGACCATGGACTGAAACATAAGACAAAATAAACCTTTCTGCCTTTCAATGTTAGTCAGCATTTTGTTACTATGACCAAAATAACTGAGACCACAAATTAAAGGAGGAAAGACTTATTTTGGCTCATGCTTTTAAAACTCAGTTATATAGTCAGCTGGTGCCATTGCTTTGGGCCTGAGGTGAGGCAGAACATTAAGGCAGAAAGGTGTGATGAGGAAAGCTTCTCATAGATGTTATGGACATCTTTAAAATTAAGTTTAATGGCAAGCAATAATTGTGTGTACTTGTAGGGTACAAGGTTATGTTTTCATTCATGTAAATATTATAGATACATTCAAATGAGCTAATTAACATATCCATCACCTGTCATTTTTTTATTGTGAATATTAAAAATATTTATTTTTAGAGTTGGAGGTACAGTTTACTAGTAGAGTATTTCCCTATGATGGAGGATTGGATTCCTAGCACTGACAAAAAATATTTAATAAAATATTAGCAAATCATATTCAACAACATATTAAGAAGATTGTACATCATGACCAACTTGGTGTCATTCCAGAGATGCAAGGGATAGTTGAACACATACTAATCAATAAATGTAATTTGCCACATAAATAAAACTAAGGACAAAAATCACATACTTGTGTCAATAGATGCAGAGAAAGTCTTCCACAAAACTCAGCACTCATTCATGAAGAAACAAGGGATAAAAGGAATTTACAATTCCATAATTCCATTCACAATAGAAATAACAAAATCCAACCTAGGAAAGACCTTCCATGTTCATGGATAGGCAGAATTAATATTGTTAAAATGACCATATAAGCACCAAGAGCAATATATAGATTCAGTGCAATCCCCATCAAAATACCAATACATTCTTCACTGGATTAAGAAAAAAAGTCCTAAAATTCATTTAGAAGAATAAACAAAAGACCCAGAATAGCCAAGGCAATTTTAATACCAAAAAAAAAAAAAAAAAAAAAAAGCAATGCTACAGACATCATTATACTTGACTTCAAATTATACTATGGAGATACAGTAACAAAAACTGCACTGCAGTGGCACAAAAACAGATAGAGGAACATAATGACAAATCTACAAAGATACAGTCATATGATACTTGACAAAGGCACCAAATACATATTTGGAAGAAAAGGTAGCCTTTTAACAAGTGGTGCTAGAAAAACTGGTTATCCATATGTAGAAGAATGAGACTAGATCCCTCCCTCTCACCTGCACAAAAGTCAACTCAAAATGGATCAAAGACTGGGAATTAGAATAGAAAATTTGCAATTTGCAGAAGAAAACGTAAGAACAATCCAATATATAGGCACAGGCAATGAGTTCCTCAATAGAACTCCTAAAGCTCAAGAAATAATACCAGAAATTAATAAATGAGATGGCATCAAATTAAAATCTTCTGCACAGAAATCAATTACCGTGCAGAGAGAGTCTACAGAATATAAGAAAATCTTTGCCAGCTCCCCTTCTGACAGAGGATTAACACCCAGAATATATAAAGATCTCAAAAAAATACCAGAGAAAACCCAATAACCCAATTAATAGATGGGCAAAAGAACTAAAGAGATACTCTCCTAAAGAAAAAATACAAGTGACCAACAATATATGAAAAAGTGTTCAACATCTTTAGCAATTAGGGAAATGCAACTGAAAACTATACTGAGATTCCATCTCATTCCATTTAGAATGGCAGCCATTAAGAATATAAATAAGTACTGGAAAGAATTTAGGGGAAAAAGGACATTTTTTAATTTTGCGGCTGAACATTCACTTCTAAAAAGATGTAAATGTCCAACAGATTTAAAAACGCCAACTGAGCTACCCCTTCCTTCCTTTTAATTTTGAGACAGGGTCTTGCAAAGTTGCTGAGGGTTTCACTAAATTTCTGAGGTTGACCTTGAACTTGGAATCTCCACCCTCACTAAACCCTTTTAGAGAGTAAGGGTCTTGCTAATTAGCTACTTAAACTACCACTTTTTAGTTTATTCAACAATTTAAGGAACCTATTTATACGCCGAAGCATCATCATTTGAGGGTGAAACCACCACATTAGCTGTATCACTTTGGAAAGTTCCCAAATTTCTCAGGACCTCAGTACTCCACCAAGCTTGAGTGAGGAATGAGTAGGAAAACAGAATAAGCTGCCTGTACACAACAGACTTTCCAGAGGCAAAGGCAGCTCTTTGAATTTCCCCATGGGGCTGAACCAGGAAGAGCAAATGGACTTATCAACGGTGCTCCATCAGCACCGACATTCCAGGGACTTTCAGTTGATGCCCAGAAATTTTAGTCGCAACCCGCCCCTGGTGTCAAAGCGTGGTGGGAGAAGATCTAGGGCAAGACGCTTCAAGAAGCTTCTCCTGGGTAACTTCTAGTCGGAATTCCCCACCGCTCATCTCCACCCAGGCTGGCTCCCCACGGACCGCCGCCGCACCGCCCACGCAGTGACGTCATCGCGCGGCGGGCCGGCGTTCGAACGCGCACCCACGGAGTGGGAGCCGGAAGCTCGGCGATTGGCCGCGCGCAGAGCCCCGGGAGCCTGAGCTCGTGCACCTGGGGGAAAGCCGGCCCGACGCAGTGGGCATGCGCACGGCTGCCGGGTGGCGCAGGCGCCCTGCCTCACTCACCCACAAAGATCTTGTTCTTCAAGGTGGAGCTTGCAGCGCGTCCTGGGCTGTCCGGGCCGCTGGGGAGCCTTGGGAGAAGAAGATGCAGAGCGAGCCCCACTCTGGCGAAGGGCGGGTTTGCATCTGGTGTAGGGAGGGGACGGGTGCTTGGATCCTGCTGTGCATCTGTGCTGGGCGCGCCCCGAGAGTTTGGGTTTATTTGCAGGAAAGTGAAATCAAACAGCATCGGTGAAGTGCAATTCGTTTAGTCCTAAGTCAAGAAGAGCACGTTTAGGACACGCGGCCACGGCCTGGGGCCAGTTTTTTTCGAAAATGACAGGATACCTATGTGTGGGGCACCGAGCGAAGGCTTTCCTTAGTCTCTATTCCGCCACCAACAACCCTGTGGGTGGAGTACTTATTGGGTCCCCAATTCACGGTGGGGAAACCGTGACAGTTTACAGTTTAGGTGGGGAAACTGAGGACTTAACAGCTGAAAAGTGTTGGAGTTGCCGTTTCTACCAGTTTTGTTTGATTAGCAAAAATCAGGGCTGACCGTCAGAATAAAGTCATGAGTGGGTGCAAATGAAACAGTTAATAAATGGTAAATCTGAAGTTTGGACGTTAAGAGGTAGAAGCAGTAGACAAGGCAAAGGGGCTCCAGATATATTTCGAATGAGATTTGTAAGAGGAAGAGAGAGGAGAAAGCTTTTGAGTGGCAAGAAAAGGGAAAGGCAAAAGAAACCTGAGAAGAAAGGGAAGCTGTTGCTTCAGCTGGAACCTTGTGTTTATGTTTGGCTTGCAAATAGAAACGTCTATAATTCTAGGGATGGGCTTTTCTTCCAAAACAATGAACTTTCTCTTTTATGTACCTACGTTTATTCTTTGATGCACAGTGACTACACCTCTGTTCAACAATAAGGCACATTATGGTTACTCGTTTAACAGTCAGAAACTTCTGTATCCATGACATAGTATAAAGATATGTTTATTCCTGGCCCATGCCAGGCTGAGGTCTCTTCAGTGATTGCTGGTTCCCTATCTGTGGCTCCAGTCCTGCGAAGAATAAACACTTGTAACTCCAAATCCAGTAGCTTTTCAGTGCCAACACCTTCTTATCTTTAAAAGAAGGAGAAGAAGAAAAAAATGCTATATCATCTTTGTTTAAAGAATCTTGGCTCCAGTGATTTGCTAATTTGTTCGTGGTTTTATACTGTTACTACTATAACACAGTTTGCACTGCCCAATTTAGCAACTGATTACTACCTTGTATTAGCCTCTAAGTGTTAAATGGGTGTAAATTTTATCTGCTAGGCAAACTAAGATTCCCTAGGCAGGGACTGTATCTATCTCATATCTCTGAAAACTTACTTGACATCTTCAAGTCTCTCTCTCATTCTCTGTGGAATTCAATGCCCAGTGCCTTGCCTGCCACATACTAGATGCTTGGTAAATCCTGAATAAATGAAATGGCGCTTTTTGAAGAACAGGAAACAAGTCTGTTATTTTCTATTTTCCTGCTCTCCTAGCCAAAGTATCTCTCTGTTGTCAGCACCGAGCAAATGTATGACTTCCTTGCTGTGCCTTAATCTCTCTGTTGCTCTGTAAAGAATTGCCATTGAACACCATGCCCCCAAGGAGTCTGTCAAGAAATAATTGTTGATAGATTGATTAGCCTCAAAGATATTCCTGTTTCTTTTCTGCAGTGTGCATTGGTCTGCCCACAATGAGCAATATTCATGGTTATCTTAGGCTGCCTAAGAAATTTCTTAGAAGATTGTGTAATCTTCTTGATTTTGGGAAGTAACAAAACAAACCAATAGAAAATAATCAAAGCCCAAAGCCAGCAGCAAAAACCAATAGCAAACAGGACCTATGTGCTTAAGAGTGCTGTCTTCAAAGTGTTAGAAAACTTTGTGCTCCTAGGAGAGAGAAAGCCTATGTGTATACTCGACCTCTTATATTTGGGGGGCTATAGGTGTAGCTTAGCAATAGAGTGCTTAGCATGCTTAAGCCTTGGGTTCCATTCTGAGGATTGTCACCACTAACTCTTGCACACCCCACCCCCAATACATATTCTAGTTCTTTATTCTTCAAACCAATCAAGCCCATTCTGAACAGAATCAACCAGAGAAAGCGGATCTTGAATGCACAAGAACGTATTTTCATTCCAGGTTTACTCTACACTGTAGTTGTTCTGGCAACTGACAGGGAAGACTGGAACCAGGTGGAGTGAAGGTAGGGTGGTGAGTTCAGGTGGTATCTGAACATAGGCAAGTAAGAAGCTAGAGCGAATTCTTTTAGTATTTCCATACAGTAACTGCTAAATCTGGCCAGCTCCATGTATTAGTTTTGGGACCTTGGGGGAAAGCTATTTAACATTTCCGGGCCTTCGTTACATCATTTGTAACATGGCTGTGATATCAAGGATACTTTGAGTTACAATGTGCAAATTTGTACAGAACTTAGAGCAACGCCCCACACGCTGGCACACGGCAATTTTTTTGCTCAATGTTTGACAAGTAGATAAAGAACTAGCATATAATAACTTCCACTTCTAAACAGCTGGCCGCTTGTAAACTCCACCTATATTGAAGTCAGGGGGACGCCGCTGTTATCGATGACGCCGCTGTTATCGATACAAGGCTTTTCTGAGCAATGCAATTATTTTTGCTGCCTTCCAGACGGCTGGAACTCATCCAAGGGATTTTGGATGTTGGTAGTCTTCTCTAGGTCGGCGGCCGCCCCAACTTTGAATCCTGGAGGGGGCGTGGTTGGAGGAGGGGGATATACCACCTCCTACCCCGCCCCCATCCTCTTGTCAGTCTGCAGAGTTAGGAACCAGCCAGCCTCTGGGGGCCGGGCTGGGCACCGCGCATGCGCGGTGCAGTAACACGGCGCCTGCGCTGTAGAAGGGCTGAGAGAGGCGGGGGATTGGTATGCGAGCGAATGTGTGAGGGGAGGGAGGCTTCCCGGCCGAGCGTGGTACTACGGCGAGCGCGGGCCGGAGGGGGCGGGGGGATGCGCCGCGGCGGCGGCGCGGGCGCTGGGGCTGGTGTTTGGCCGCGCCAGAGCAGCGGATCCCGGTCTCGGCGCGGTAGCAGCGCTGGTTCCGCGCACGGCCCCAAGACGCCGTACCTTTCTGCCCCCTACCTCCTTTTTTTTTTTTAAACAACCGGAACCAATGAACGCAGCCAGCACCCGAGCTCCGGAGGCCGCCGGTGCCGAGAGGACCAGGCTGGCGACCGGCGGGAGCCCAAGTCTGAGGCGGCGGGGGCGGCCCGGGGTGTCGCCCGCGGCGGCGGCGCCTCGCGGAGCTGGCGAGTGGCCGGCAGCCTGGGCGCCGCCGCGCTTCACCTCCGCTTCTCATCCCGCTGCGATTCCCGGCCCGGCCTCGGGCTGGGTGCAGAGGCAGCGCTGGGCTGCGGTGTTGGTGTTCGGGCTGCTGGTGGCCGGAGCGGCAGACGGATGCGAGCTAGTGCCAAGGCACCTCCGCGGGCGGCGGGCGGCGGGCTCTGCCGGGGCAGCCGCCTCTTCTCCCGCTGCGGCTGCGGGCGGCAGCTCGGCGCTCCTGACAGGTGAGGGCCAAGGGGTGGCGGGCGGGGCTCGGCGGGCTGCGGCGGGACCCCCGTCCCCGGAAGCGGCCCATGTCCCGGCGGGCACCAGCTACCCGACGGTCCGGGCCATTGCGTGATGCCGAGCCGGGAGCTCAGACACCGGCGCCCAGCAGCTGCTCCGTCGCTGTCCCTTACACTTCAGACGCCTTCCTTTTCTCACCCCGCCCTCGACTGAGCCTCTCGACGGCATTCGCTTCCCCGCCCTTCTGTTGGGTTCCCTGGTCTTCCTAGCTGAGCAATGCGGTGGTTTCTCTTTCGTGCTGCAGAAGAGCCACCAGGGTCTGCAGGGTACTCGGCTAATTTTTTTTTTTAAGCTGCTAGAAAATAAGTCGGCAGCAGCAATGCGGTACGAGTCTGTGCTGCTGCTTTTGCAAAAGGCAGCTGGCAGCGAGTCTCACCAGTTGAAAGCCCGTTGAGCATAGCGTCCCAGGGGAAGCTGCTAAAGAGGATTCTTTGAGAGCCATAATACCTAGTGGTATTAGTGGTTCCGTATTAGTAATGGAGAAACATCTAAGTCGAAAGCATATTTTTTGAGGCGGGGAGGTGACCTTTGTAAAAGATGGAAAGTTATTTGCTGGTGGTAGCATCACTGGGTGACAGAGGGTGCAGAAATCTCAGCAGGTAACCAGAAATACACCTGAAAATTTACTGAGTGCAGGATATTTGGGATTTGTATTTGAGCAGCACAGTTCTGGTAGATTGCAGCAGCATCTTTTGAATTGGAATGTTCTAGCAGTTATTGACAACTTTGAAATATGTTTGGTAAGGTTACGTAGAAAATTGTTCTTGTAAAGCCTTTCATTGTCTTGTGTAACTGATCTGTTGTGGTTTAAGTAATAATATAAAGTATCCTGAAATGATTTCTTTGGGCAAAGTAGTGGTGCAAAAGTAATGTTTATTTTTATTAGTACTTAATTTATTTTAATAGTAGATTTGTAGGTTTTCTGCACTTATTGCCAGGTTAAAGAGGAAAAAGTAAACTGGAACAAGATGACCCATTATTATTTAACCGAAGGGATAGTCCAACAGGCGTCTACAAGTTACTAACAGCTGCTCTGAGAAGTGCTCAGTAGCTATATTCTTTAGAATTAAGCAGCTATGTTCTGGGATATATGACAGGATATTTACTCTTCGAGTGGGAAAAAGGATGTTGGTAAACTTTGTTAAGCACTTTGGAAGTTGTAGGGTATAGAATATGATGATCAGCTTATTTAACTTACTGGAAACATATCAAGCTCTATTAAATGAAACTTGAAACAGCAAATCTATCACTGATTGATTTGGATACAAAGTTCTGTAATAATAGTATGAGGAGCATAGCATGTTTGAATGAGAGGATAGATTGATAGTTATATGCTTCAATAGTTTTTATTCTCCAAATAAAAATATGGTAAGTAACAGTGAAGAACAGTGATTCCCAAAAAAGTGACTAGATAAGACAATAATTTGAAGGTTTAATGCTTCATATGGGAAGGGGAGGATAATTTTTTGGCTTGTAAAAGGCATAGGAGTGTGGTTCTTGCTTTCTCAAGGAGAAAAATTTGATTACTAAATAGTTGAATAGTGCTTTATCAAAAAGTAATTGGCAGAAAGGTGAGCAATTCAGAATTTCAGCATTAATTGGAAGTATATTGTAAGTATATTATGTACATTATATCAAGAAAATTATTTCAGATGAAAGTATGTTTCTGCAGTTTATGACATTTTGAAAAAGGCAGTTCTTATTGGGACAAAGTGTAATCTATAACACAATGAATTTGTGCTATTGTGCTTTAAAGTAAATTAAAATAATGTTAACCCTGAAATTATTTCTAATGTTATTAATCTTTCCTTTTGTTGCAATATTGATTTTAACAAGTTAATCATTTCCATTTAAAGTTTAAGGTTATAAAACTACATAGTATACAAATTGAGTTGTGGTAATTTTAGTAAGTTTATGTAAATATAGTCAGTAGCACTGGTATCTTGGAATAGGTAAATTGAAAAACTCTGATGAAATTAGAACATATGGAAAATTGCCTTGAACTCTATGGTTTCTTTAGGACTCCTTCCCATTCTTAAGAATGTATGAGTAGTGCTTTCTTCTCTGGTTCCATTTGTAAATGTGCTAAGCACAGAGTATAGTTTATTAGTGCTGTTGTACACTTCAGGAAGTAGAGCCATAGACCAAACTTATAAAATACTGCCATGTCACACTCTAGGCAGTGTTGATGGATAGAAATGGAGAAGAGCATCTGTAATAAACCTAAACTTAATGTGAATTTTGAAAAATGAAAATTCTTGAAAGAATTTTGAAAGAATTGTTCTCTTTGGCTCCTGATTACTGTCAATATTCTTAATAGCTCTGTAAAATGACAGCCAAAGTCACTTTTCCTTTCCAGATTGGTAGTTTTAATATTTACCTTTGGAAAACTTTTTAGGAGCTGTATCTTACTGATAAAATGTAGAAAACATTCTTTTCCACTGAAGTTTGCCTCCCTAGGGTTTCATTTTATTGTATTTTAAGAATAAATTGCCTTTATATCATCTATTTTGTGTTTGATTTTGAGCAAAGTGTTTTTGTAAAGAAGTGATAACACATCATCAAAATAAATAGACCATTATCATGAGTAAAAGGTTCATATCTTTTCCTTTTTTATATTACATTTTCAGAGTTCAGTATGGAAATGTTTGATAATGTGGAACCACTGTTTATAATGTTATATAGTAAAGATTTTAAATCTTAAGTGTTTGTATATTTGTTATTTTATTTTTTTAGGGCTCTTAATTTGAAGGTGATTGAAATATAAAGGGAGTAAGGGATTAATGACTTCTAGCTTGGTGATCAAACAGCAAATCTATCACTGTAAAGATTTATGAAAGTAAAGCAGTACTTTCATAATTTAAAACATTACTTTTCTATCTTTTTGCCTAACAGAATCAGGTACTGATCTCATTGGAGAGTAATTGATCTCATCCAGATATGGTTCCTGAGAAATAGTTTATGAAAAGGCAATAACTATGTATAGGTAGCTATATGTATGTAATAAAACACATTATTATTATTATTTGTTTTGGTGTGAAGTGTCAGGGATTGAATCTAAGGCATCCTGCATGCCAGGCAAGTGTTTTACCAGTGAGCTACATCTCCAGTGCCACAGTTCTTTATTCTGTCAAAATATGCAGAATAATTAAAACATTATTTTTTTCTTATACCTAGTTGTTTCATAATTATTAAAACAAATTTTAACTTTAAGATATTTTCTTCTATACTTCTTTCCTAATGAATTAAAGTAACATTCTTTGGTACTTACGTAAAGGTTTTATCTCAACTTTTACCATTTCACTAATTTGGTATTGTATTACAATCCCAATGAAAATTTAAAATAGTCATAGTTCAAAATCAGGAGCCATTCTATCCAGACAACTGTGTTGTGCGGTAACAACTATGTTGTGAGGCCTTCATTGATTTAGGTGATCTCAAGTTAGCATTGCCTTTGGAAAAATCTTAAGCCAAACTGTTAGTTATTTCACTTGCATTTTAAATATTTACCCAGTAAATGTTGTTCTCTTGTTTATTTTTTTAAATTAGTAGTTGACTTAAGTGTGGTGTATGTATGTTGCTTTGAGTGATATTTTTCAGTAGACATGTTCATATTCATATTGTAGCATAGTTAAACTTGAGTATAGCTCACATATTACTAGATACTAGAAACCTTTCTTCTGTTTGTGAAGCTGCTCTTTCTGAATCAAGCTTGTGATTTCTTAAAGTCTTTTTTTTTTGTTTTTGTTTTTGTGTGCTAGAGGATCCAATTCAGGGCTTGTGAATGTGAGGCAACTACTCTACTGTTGATTGAGCTACATCCCTAGCCCTGAAGCTTCCTTTTGATGCCCTTCTGCTTTATTCTTCTCCTCCTTCCCCTTATCATTACCTGTCCTTTTATTTACCAGTCTTAGGTCATTACTGTCGTTGCATTGCTAACTGCAGAATTGAAGAATCTGCTTTTATCCATTTGATCTAGTCTATTCTGAATATTTAAGAATAAGTAGTAGTCTTATTGGTTTGGAAATATTGCATCCCTTGATATTCTCCTTGAAAATACCAAAAACTCTGGTTCTCTGTTTGGGATCTCATAGCACAAGTATAACTCAAAGGCCCAGTTGGAAATGTGGCTTAAAGATTTTGCTTAATTTTATGCAAAAGAAAGATCCACAAGGGAATTCTTTAATTTGCTAAGGTCTCAATTTGTGATTGCCTACATAATAATATTTTTAGATTAATTTTCTTTTGAGTAGCTATGAAACATTTTGGATATTGGTTTAGTCATTGGTAGTGTGGTAAACACTTTCAAAATAATTCTTGGAGGCATATATATATATATGTATAACTATATATATAATATATATAAATAAATATATTTATATAAATATATAGGTATATATTTATATATATGAGTAAAGTATAAATTGACTAAAGTTAAAATTAACAACTAGAATGATGAATAGGGAATTTTTGATATTCTCTAGAGTTTGGACCTTGTTAGGAACAAAAAGATTTTTTCTGAATCGATCAAGTTTCATCAGTCAAGTGATTATTAAACTCATATAGAATAACACTAGGAATGAGAAAGAATACAAAAAAGTAGAAGGCATAGATTGCCCATTGGGAACTCAGGCCAATGTGGATTAAGTAATGACAGGTACATTAAACTATTACTAGGTGTCAGTGTTGTGCTAAGTGCTTAATATACATCAGTGTTTTTTATTCTTAGTCTAATCCTGCTGGATAACTGTACTTATTGCCATACAAGAGATGAGAAAACTTATGCAGGATGGTCCCCGCACTTGTCACACCTAGTGAGTAACAGAATTAGCTGTTGACCTAGGTTCCTCTGATACCAAAGCTTTGATTTTTAACTGGTATGTAGTATACAGCTTTATACATACATACAGATAACATACAAGACAAACTTTGTTTAACACAATAATGGACTGCAAACTGTTGGGGAAAGGAAGAGCTGTTAGAGAACCTTTGGACTGTAATATTTAAGGTTGACCTTGGAAGATAAGACTTCATGTGGTGGTGAATGAAAGGGCTTTCTAAGATGAGACATATATAAGAATAAGTAGTAAGTTAATAATTTTCTTTAGAGTTTTGCATAGGGTTTATGTAGAGTAGTGGGAAAGGAGAAACATTGGGTCCAAATTATCAAGTGCGTTAATATTCTCAAGCATATTCAACATGTGTGGAAATGTCAGCAAATATAAAATTGGGATACTCAGTCACGCACGTACTGGGGAGTATGGGAAGCCATAGGAAAAATATTGTGCATTTTCTTGACACATCCATTTTACTAGATTATTTGGGAAACATTAAATATTTAATGACTCATAATTTAAAAATTAAAAAAAATATGAAACGTATGTTACAGAGAATATAAATTTACTTTAATATTTAAGATAGAACAAAACACAGTTTGAATGTTCAGAGTTCTGTTCATAAACTTGGCATTGTGATCTATTTTTCTATCATTAGGGATGGAGAGACAGTGGTGTTTATACATGAGTGATCTCCATGTTTGAGAAGGCTAGTTCTCTTTGGTGGAAGTGAGGAGATGATAGAGACAGGGAGGCCAGCTCGGAAGCAGTATAGGAGTACAGGTCTTGAGCATTTATGTATCGTCTGTGAAACTGTTTAGAGGAAATTTTTAAAAATTTGCTTTATTCTCAGCTTAAAAAGAAATCTGGCCTTTAATAGAAGTCTAAGAAATAAAAAAAATACCTTTTAATTTTAAACATTTTTACTTTCTAGAATGATTTAAATGAGTATAAGCCCTTGAAAAATCCAAGAAACACATCATCATCTTATTTCCAACTGCCTATTTATTTTTTTTAATTTTTTTATTTTTTAAATGAATTTTTTTTTTAATAGATGGACACAATGTCTTTATTTTATTGGTTTGTATGTGGTGCTGAGGATCGAACCCAGGGCCTCACGCATGCGAGGCAAGCACTCTACCGCTGAGCTACAATCCCAGCCCCTGCCTATTTATTAATATGAAAATTATTTAATTTTGTATATGATTGTACTTGTGGTGATTTCTAAAGTTAACAGTTGCAAAGATATTTGCCAGTTCTTTAACAAATAAAAATCTCGATAGCCAAAAATGATATATTTGTATATGATGCTTCTATAAAGCCTTTAGTATTCCATAAATGTGTTTTATTCCTTAATATAGAATAACTGTGGGTCTGGGTTCAATCCTCAGTACTGGGAGGAAAAAAAACCCAAACAAAAAAGCAAAACAAAACAAACCTGTTTCCAGTTTGAACTATAGTTACAATGAATCAGAGTTGGCCTCCCTCTCCCATGACTAATTGTCTGTGACTACTAAATACTAACATATTATTCCTTTCAGAATTAACTTTTGAATTAATTATTTGAATTCCTTCAGAATTTTGAAATTTTGAATCTAGAATGTGTGAATTTTAAGCTTGACCTGTAGATATGATTCGTAATGCCAAATCTAAATGGTTTGATCTTTTCCTTATCCTCCTGGATCTTCATATTAGTAGGTACTGTGTATTTAATCTTTCTTGATACTTTCTAATCCTACATTTAGTAACCATTTTCCTTGACTAGTGTCTTTGTTGCTTTTTAAGGGTAGATCTCTCCTAAGTCTCTGTTCTTGGTCTTGTGTTGCTCTAGCTGAACATTTCCTCCTCAGAGAACTTCATTACTAGGAAAGGTCTAAATTGGAGGTGGGGAACCTTAAGCCAATGATTGATTTGACTTTTGGCGTTACTTCATTTGGCCCTTGAAGTGATACTGCCCAACCATGGCTACAGTCCTGAGAGTAATTTCCTTTCTGCTAGGCTATGCAGACTTTAAAGTGAAACAACTTTAGGATTAAGGCTAATAGCAGTTCTAGGATGTTTAATTGTGGCTATTCAGTGTTTTTTAAAGATAGTGGATAGTGGTAACTGTCAGTTCCACTTGACCCCAGCTTCCCCTATGGGCTCAGGGAACTTCCAAATGAGAACTGTTTACTTGGACTAACATGCATAGAACCCAAGTGCCTGTATCTGAGTGTTTCTTCTTGCATTCAAATTTATCTTTATGTGTCCTTATGAATCTTGGCCTCTGTGCAACTGACTGTTTTTACTCTAGTCATTTTTACTTTCTCTTGCTCTCCGTGGTCTTCCTCAACTTGCTATTATATGGAAGTGAAACTTCTGAAACTTCAGAAACTATTTTTTCGAATTAATGCTGAGTTTTTAATTTTGAAAATACTTTTATTGAATATTCTATTTGTGATTACAAAATACTAAACCACCTCATCATAAACACCCTGAGTAATGAAAGTGATTTTTAGTTGTTTCTTAAATGATTCTCAGTAAGAATGTTTTAAAAAAAAACCCTTACTTGAAATTTTTATATGCTAATTGACATACTACACATTTCAGAGCCATGTTTTTGCTCTTATGTTTTCTTTCTATTGCTGTTTTTCTTCTCTCTCTCTCTTTTAAAATCTGATGTTGAATAACTAGATAATCTTTTTATTCTCTATTCCTATTCTCTAGCAAGAAACTTCTGACACATACATTAATGACATCTACATAATTTTTCCTCCATTTCCCCTCTGTCTTTGAACCATTGTCATCTTTAGCTCTTTCTACTCTGCCACATATATTCAGACTGAGTTAATCCTTGCTATTTCTTTTTTCTGGGTTCCAGCTTTTAAAAAAACCCCAAAACTAAAAAGCCAAAACACTGGTCAGGCAAGATGGCACATGCCTGTAATCCCA
The DNA here is from genome assembly GCA_028644305.1 of Xerus rutilus. Taxonomy (NCBI): domain Eukaryota; kingdom Metazoa; phylum Chordata; class Mammalia; order Rodentia; family Sciuridae; genus Xerus; species Xerus rutilus. The sequence continues at coordinate 101,648,111 of CM053408.1, read as the reverse complement.
GTGGCTTGGGAGGCTGAGGCAGGAGGATTGCAAGTTCAAGACCAGCCTCAGGAATTTAGTGAGGGTCTAAGCATCTTAGTGAGACTGTGCCTCAAAATAAAAAAATAAAAAAGGCTGGGGATGTGGCTCACTGAGTTCAATCCCCAGTACTCAAACAAAACAAAACAAACAACACCAAACCTTTGTGCAATTGCAGTTATAGGTATCTTGTGCTCTTTTTGAATTTGCTGTTTTAAATATGTCCTCTGATGTGCATTTATGTTTGGTTCTAGGACTGTCAAAAGGGGATTCAAAAAACAACTGAAAGTTAGAGTGAGAAAGTCAGTTTTTGACTATGTGTATGTGCATAAAGTATAAAACATGTATTTAGTTACTGTTTTGTGCCAACCATGATGTAATTGGGGACATAAAAATGCTGCAGTTGATTAGTTTTATCATTGCAGTAATAATCTGAAAATTGCCTGATAGTAGATGTACATAGGGTAAAAAACTACAGACATACTTTGTAGCTTATCTATTTGTATTGCTACTTTTACTAAAAATATCTTTAAGAGATATCTTCACTTTCATGGACCTTACAGCATTGTTCACAGTAGCCAAGATGTGGAAACGACTTAAATGTCAGTGAATAAATGGATAGGGAAAATGTGATACACACACACACACACACACACAGTGAGAGAAAGAGAGAAAGAGAGAGAGAGAGAGAGAGAGAGAGAGGGAGGGAGGGAGGGAGGGAGGGAGTGTGTAGGTAATGATGTTCAGTCCTAAAGGAACTGTTACCATTTGTGAGAACATAGGTGTACCTGGAGGACATTATATTAAATGAAATAACCTAGACACATACTAGGTTAAGGAAAATATTACATAATTTCACTTTTATGTAGGATCTCAAAGTATCAAACTTTGAGTAGAATGGTGGTTACCAGGGCCTGGGGAGAGGGGAGTATGGGGAAATGTTGGTAAAGGGGTGCACGTTTCAGTTGTGCAAGAAAAATAAATTCTGGAGATGTAATGTACAACACTGAGACTATAGTTATCAATATTATATAGTTGAAGTTTGCTGAGAGGATAGATCTTAAGTGTTCTTAACACACACACACACAGAGTTATGTTTGACTAGTGAATATTTCACAGTGTGTATTATATATATATGTGTATATATACATATAAGATCTTGAAGTTGTACATCTTAAATATATACACTTTTTGTCAACTATACCTCACTGAAGTTAGAAAAATAGAATATTTACTAAAATTTTCTTGTTACATATCTGAAGTATTAAACGTATCTGAAGTATTAAATATCCTTTGAAATAAGATGTGATATAAAAAATGGACTCCTTTTTTGAAAACTACTTGTCTTCTTCATTAAGTGTTTCAGTCAGCTTTTTCGCTGCTGTGTCTAAAAGATCTGATCAGAACAATTGTACAGGAGGAAAAGCTTATTTAGAGGCTCATAAGTTTCAGAAGTCTCAATCCATAGATGGCTGGCTCCGTACCTTGGGGCTCAAGATGAGGCAAGACATCATGGCAGAAGAGTGTGGCAGAGGGAAGCAGCTCACATGATGATCTGCAAGCGGAGAGAGAGAGACTCCACTTGCCAGATACAAATACACACCCCAAAGCTGCACCCCCAATTCCCACCTCCTCCAGCCACACCCTACCACTCCAGTTACCACTCAGTTAATCCCTATTGGGATTAATTTACTGATTGGGTTTAGACTGTCACAACCCAGTAATTTCTTCTCTGAACCTTCTTGCATTGTCTCACATAAGAGCTTTTGGGAGATACCTCACATCCAACCATAACATTAAGGAAACAAACAAAAACTTCAGTGTGTGCTAGATACCAGTTAGGTGTTTGGAATTTCAACATCAGTAAGCTATTCAGCCTTCTCTGCAGTCTACTAGAAGCTGTGCCCACTTATAGGTTGATGATACATTCTGATGAGGGTATAAGGGCATAAGGGTATGTGCTGTGTTTTCCTGAATTACAAAGATGAAGTTGAAGCAGGTTATTAGTGAAGAGTCCTGTCTCCCTCCTCCCACCCAGAGTAGAAGTGTTTGCTGAGAATGTATAAGAGTTTGTTAGATAGGGAAGGGCATAATGTGAAAGTAGGAAGTGTAGGGAATGACATTTTTCGTAGATACTGGCATTTGAGAATGCTAGATATGATAAGGAGTAGCAAATACCCAGGACGGCAGAGCCAATGGTGAGCCTGCTTACAGTGCATCAGCAACCGTATTTGTATGTGGGGTTCAAATGAATGCCATGAAATTTTATCTTTTTTATTCTATAGGAGATTCCTTGTGAGGTTATTTTTATCCTCATAGTTATTACATATAATGGAAATTTAGGTTTGCTCTCAAGTAGTTTATACCTTAAAAATCCTCTAGTGCCAAAGATCTTTATGTTAAAGCATAGAGTATGATTAAAGTTATATCAGGAAAGGAGAAGCAGAAGCATTAGAAATTCTTAGTGTGAGTTTCACAGTCTGTACATACATTAGATCAATGTAATTGATTTACATTGTCAAGTAAACAATTGTCCAGTAAATTGTCAAGTAAACCTCACTAAATTTTAATTGTCAAGTAAACCTCACTAAAATTAGAAACAATAGACTATTTTTGAGATCTTTATTGCTCAAGGGTATTATGAATGTGTTCATTATCACTGGGAAATAACCAAATTTTGCTGTTAAATATTCTGCCTTCTTAAAAACTACTTCTACAAAATATGTGACTTCTGAGGTCCAGCGATATATACGTTCAAGTATGATTTTAAAAAAATAAGTGTCCTCAATAAGTAAGTTATATTTGCCTTTATGTTCATGAATTTTCCTTAAGGATGGAATGTGGTTTTTAAGATGCATAGTGTCTTATATCTAGGACTTTTATCCAAGCTGTAAGACTTTTTCCACTTTTGTATAGTTGATTAAGAACATAGTCTCTAGACTACAGTGGGATTTCCTGGATTTGAATTCCAGAGTGGTTTGTAATTATGAGTAGGTGATTTAATCTATTAGTGCCTAGGTTCTCATTCTCTAAAATGAGGTTTGAAGAACAAATGGGTTAACAATCTATATGTATAGAGTGCTTAGAACCGAGTCTGGCAAGTGTAAGTATTTAGTTATTATTAACTGTTTTTCTTTTTATCAGTAGATACAGATGTAGTATAGTTATAGAAATGTGCTGTGATCTGGAAAGCATTAAGATATTTTCTCTGGCATTTTATTTTTGAAATACTGGGTGTTGAACCCAGGGCCTCACAACATGCTAGGCCAACGCATTACCACTGAGCTATACTCCCAGTCCTTTCTGTTGTACTTAAAGTATGGCGACATCATTTGTGGCACTAAAGTGTGATCTAAATAAACAGATTATTAATTTTCTGAGATTAGCTAAGACATCATAGAAATATGAAGCTAAATATAGATAGTGAGTTCAAGGAGTATTATGATATTTTTTAAAAAGTTAGTTGTTGGGCTGGGGTTGTGGCTCAGTGGTAGAGCACTTGGGTTATTCTCAGCACTGCATATAAATAAATGAATAAAATAAAGGTCCACCAACTGAAAAAATGTTTAAAAAAATGTTAGTTGTATTATTTGCTTAAGTCATTTTGTATCTTTGCCATTTTATACAACTGAGAAATTTAAGGCATTTGGAGTTGAAGTGAGACTTAAATCTTTAATTTCTGTTTAAAGGTTTATTATAGAAAATACAGAAAATTCAGAAAAGTAAAAGTAGAAAATATATCTACTTCAACAACTAGTAATAACAACTGTACTGTCAAAATTTTATTTTTTTATACCTTTTTTAAATTTATTTATATGTGGTACTGAGGATTGAACCCAGTGCCTCACACATGCTAGGCAAGTACTGTAATACTGAGCTACAACCCCAGCCCTCAGATATTATTTTTTTAATAGTCTTTTAAAGATATGCATATAATATTCACATTTTATAGAGTAATCACCCCCTCTTCTGGGCTTGTCCATGCTAAGCACATTCTTATAGAGTAATGTTTAAATGGGAAATCTATAAATATTTGAATGTCAAATATTATTACAGGTGTATGATAAGTATTGAGAACATCGATGAATAAGACCAATGAGGCCCTTGTTCTCATAGAGCTTGCATTTGAGTTGGGAAGATAGAAAAACAGTATTTTAGAGTTTGTAAGAAATACTATTAAGGAATAAAATCTAGTGTGGATGATGTGGGGTACCTATTAATTTAGGTAGGCTGGTTAGGGAAGGCTTCTGAGAAGGTCATATTTTAGGTGGCATCTGGAAGGACACAAGGATTTGAAGTCCCTGAAGAGTTGGAGAATAGCAGTCTACACAGGAAATAGCTTGGATAAAGTCCTTGAGGCAGAAAGGAATTTGAATTCTTTGTAGAAGTATAAGAGTGTCATTTTGAATGAGCATCTTGAGAGAGGGAGAGAGCAGCATGAGGTTTGGCTGCAAAGAGGGTAAGGCCAGATGGCATGGAGCCTCCTGGATCTTGTTACCTTGTTTGGGCTTATTTAGAGAATGACAGGAAGCAGTTGAAGCATTTTAAGAAGGGAAGTGAAATATGATTTATGGCTTTTTAATTTGTTTGTTTGACTGGCATGATTTTCTAAAAATTGTGGTAGAAAACAAAACTAATTTTAAGCGTATAGTTCAGTAGTGTTAAGTATATTCACATTGTTGAGAAACAGACTTCAAGAACTTTTTCATCTTGTAAAACTAAAACTATACCCATCTTACAACTTCATTTCCCCCAGTGAGCACCATTTTATTTTTTGTTTCTATGAATTTGACTATTTTAGATACTCGAAATAAGTGGAATCATGAAGTAATTATCATCTTCTGACTAGCTTATTTCACTTGGCATAATATCATCAAGATTCTTTCATGTTGTAGCTTGTGGCAGGATTTCCTTCCTATGACTGAATGACTTTCCATTTTATGTGTATGCTACATTTTCTTTACCCATTTATTCATCACGATACACACTTGAGTAATTTCTACTTTTTGTTTAATTGTGAATAATCATAATGTTGCTGCGAACATACATGTGCATGAATCTTTTTGAGATACTGCTTTCAGTTCTATTGATTGTATACCTGGGAATGAGATTGCTGTAGTACATGCTGGTTCTATTTTTCATGTTTGAGGCACTTCTATACTGTTTTTAATAGCGTTTGTACCGTTTTACAGTCTCACTAACAGTGTACAGTGGTTCCAATTTCTACATGATTTACATTTTAAAGATCGCTTGCTTGCTGTTTTTGGGAAATGATTTGGGATCAAGAGTGGTTGGAGGGAGATTGTCTAGGAGGGCGGTTATTATGAGGCCAGTTGAGAGCTGATGATGGCTTGGATTAGGACAGTAGCAGTAAAGTTTGAGTAAAGAGGAAAGGTTATCAAGATACTTTGGAATTAGAGTTGGTTTGTCTTTCTGCTGGATTGGGAAATAGTGAAACTAGGGAGGAATCAAGGACTACTCCTAACTTGATCTCTTCAGGGTTCTTAATGACTCCTACAAAGGTAATGCTGGTAGGAAAATCTTTCTCAGAATCTACAGCATATACTTTTCATGCCCTTTGGGTAAGGCCAAGGGACATAGTCCATTTGTTGAGAACAAAGGTGTTTTAACACCTCCCCCCCCACCACCAGGACTGGAGAAAGGGGCTCACCTTTCAGAGCACTTTGCTGCCTCATATTTGAATAACATGGAGTTTCTTTTGGAAGAAAAAGGGGAGGAAATGATGCCTTTGTAATTAGTTTGTGAGTTGGGGGAGAGTATCTTGATTTTTTTTTGCCACGTGTTTAAAATGGGGGTGTAACTATATCATAGAGTTGTTGTGAAGATTAAGATAGTGTTATTTGAAGTGCTTAGCAAGGAATGCTCAATAAACATCATTGTCTTTACCTGATTTCTTCACTGAACTATCATTTTTTTTGACTTTGTTTCTTTTAATATTACCATTGTTTTTCCAGTCAAATAAACACAAATTTTCCATGTTCCATTTAACCCTTTTCTCAGTTCTTTGCATTCTCCTTGCTCCTGTATTAGTTCTGAACTAAATCATTTGGGTTGATTGAGGCAGTAATCTTATAATTCACCTTGTACTTCCTTACACACTACTTTCATTAATAAAACTCGGAGTATTTCCTGCAAATACCAATTAACTCTAAACATGTTAAGTTCATAGTGGAGACAAACCCCTGCTGATTTTCTATATATCATATACTCCAGCAAAGTAAGGCTACTCTTTGTCCTGCTTTTCTTCTTTATTCCTTTACTTCATGTTTCTTTCATCCTAGAATGTTGTCTTTAAGAGTTTGTTCCAAAAGTTTATTCATTCATTCAGTAAATATTTATTGAGAATGTTCTGAGTTTAGTGCCCTATTACTTAAGTTGGAGATAAACTGATGGCCAAATTTAACATGGCTCCTGCTCTCATGTGTTTTATTGGTCAAAAAGTCTTGCCAGAGCTACCCTTAATGAGTTGTGACTTTTTGCACCTTGGAGTGTATTGTGTATACCCTTTTTAATGCAGTTCTAACTAGCAATAACTGTCTACTTAGTTGTAGTGCTGTGGTTTTTTTTTTTTCCTTTTTTTATCCACTTAAGGTATCTATTATAACATCTTTTTTTTGAAAGTTGTACTGTAGCTTTATAAATACTTTGACTTGACCTGAAGGGTTTGTCTTTGTAATCTGTTGTCATTGTTGATGGCTTTCATCTGTATAATGATTATTGGTTGACAAATATTACTTTGACACAGTCTGTAATATAATATGATTTTATTATTGACATCTGTTGTTATCTAATGTCTTTACTGGCACACGAAAATTTTTGTGTTACTTTTAGGAATAACTGTGGCCCACTTTTCTTTGTGACTGCTAACTTCTAAGAGAAAAATGACTTAGGGTCACCTTTCAGTTCTTCATTTACATAAACAGGATTAATATAGTATTCATATGGCTTAATTCATGAATTCTCTACTTAGATAACTTCACATCTTTTAATGAGTTTAGGGTAATTTGAATGATGTCATTATTTAAAACCCTGGAATTTTATTCAGCTTGTAGTCTCAGATTTAAAAAAAATTTTTTTAAAGTGAAATTAAGAGTTGTAAATTTACTAAGTATTAGACATCAATGGTAAGGTTACATCATGCTTCTTTGTTTGAGAATATGTTCATTCAACAAATGTTTGAATGTCTGCTATGTTCTGGATACTTTCTAGGTGGTGGAAAAACAGTAGAAAACTAAACTTGGTATTTCACTTTTAATACTCTGGTTATTTGTTGTTCAGTTGTAGTTATACTGTCTCCAATGATGTGATCTTGGAACAAATTGGCAACTTATTTATGATGGCCTCTGATCTCAGTATCCAGACTCCAGTAGTTTCCAGACTCATTTCATTAAAGCTGAGTGGCATATTGGTTTTATTTATTAATGTTTTTACTCACTTATAGTATCAGCTATACAGGTCACAATGGTAAATTGAGTTTTATGCAGAGCATATACATTTGTTCTACACTAAAGATCAATTTCAGTTTTAATAAACCTGGAATTAGAGTCCAATCTACTAACTATTAGTCTTACATTGTTTTTGTCACATGCTATGAAATTCTTTTAAAATTACAAAAAAATTTTAATTAATTTTTTGAGGCAAGGTTTTGCTATGTTGCCCAGGTTGGCCTCACACTTCTGGGCTTAAATGATTTTCCTGCCCCAGCCTCTTAAGTAGCAGTGTATGCCACTCTGCCCAGCTATATTATTATTTTATGGGATGTATGTTAAAATCTTGTAGGAACATGCAAATATATTGGTCCTCTGAATTTATTTAATTGTACTTTGAATAATCTATGATAGATTGTTTATGCCTGTTTATAAAATTATCTGGTAGTTTTGGCAGTGTACTGAACTTTTAATTTTACATTTCAAGTCTTTAATAGTTTATTTTCAGGCAGGTGGGTGGTTATTATAGGAATCATCACAAAACCTGACTATTGAACTCTAATAATCAGGATTGTTTTTCTTCATTTCCTAGATTAGTAAAGGAGTAAAATAGACATTATGATGTTCTAGAACCTCTAATTTACAGTGGAACAACCTGAAAATAGACTGCTCAAGAATGAACAACTTATAAGTCTTGATGTTTCAATCTCCAAGATTTCTAGATAAATAGCAGCTGTTTTTTTGTTAAATAGTGTCTAAAGCCGGTCATGATAGTTCTTTTCTAATCATGATGGAAATGTTTTGTGAGTAATTTTATCTTAGCACAATTTGAAATTGAAAAACTAGGATATTTTGGAAAAAGAAGCCTTCAGAGTGAGACTCTGTAGTCCACAAAAGCTCTTATTAATACTTATATTTGTTAAAATATCATAGTAAAAATAATTTACATGTTCTGAATAAGTAATGCAGGAAAGGTTACTTCCAATTTATTATCCTTTTATAACAAGGAAAATTTTGCAGTTTCCTTCTGTAGGTTATGATATGTTTTAAAACTGTTTTCAAGTTGTAGGTAGTATGTACACTAAGGAGTACATTCCTGTGCCACTAGCATCTAATCTGTCTTTTCAGATAGTTCTTTTGTCCTGTTTTCTCTCTTCTCCCTTTGGGACTCTCCTTAAGTATATGTTAGACCATTTGATATTGCCCCACAACTGTGGTCTCCCTTTTTGGTTTCTTTTTTTAACACCTGTTTTATATTTGGTGCTGGCTACAGAACCTAGGGCCTCACGCATGCTAAGCAAGTGCTCTACCACTGAGTCACACGCCAAGCCCAGCACACATTTTTTCTTTTTCTTTCAGTTTGAGTGATTTCTTTTGACTTGTCTCATATTCACTGATAATCATATGGAAGAAATACTACATCTTTGATACATGTTCTAAAATTTTATTATTACTGCTTGACCCTATGCTTTCTGTTTCTCTGCTAATTCATTAAGTTGTTTAGATCTTTTAGTGTATTAATATTTTTCTCAATCTGTTAATTATTTTAATTAGTCATTTTAGCATTTCTGTGTGATAGTTCTAACAATCAGTTTTGTTTATCTGGTGAAAATTGTTTTTTTCCTCATGCTTTTCTTTTATGTGTCTCATAATTTGTGATTAAATGAAAGGTAATTGAGACAGGTAAATATTACCTGTGTTCAGGTAATATAGGTAAATATTACCTATATTTCCTCTTCTGTCCCACTATAAATGTGGAAGATTGAGTCAATTTTGTCACTAGTTGATCTCCTATGGCTCTCTTGTTGCTATTGTTAACTTTGGTGTACCAGGAACCTGAGGTTTTTCCATTGGTGGGCTGCTATTGTTTTGTGCTTTGTATTCCTGCTTTATCAGCAATTCTGTGCTACACTGGTATTTTTGCTGTATGTGCCAGGTGTGTGATGGGAGTAGAGTTGTTTCTGGTTTTCCTGGCAGACCTGTAGTCTTAGGTAGGGTTTATGACCCTGCCCTCTGTACCCAATGATAGCATACCTCTCCTTAACTTTTGCTGTGTAATCCTGAATCAAGAGGTTTTCTTGACCCTTTACTGAAGATAAAGGCTTTTGCTTTTACCGCTTCCCTAGGAGCAGTGGATCTTTGCCTAGACAAAATGGGTTTCTGGTGTGATCAAAATTCTAAAAGACATAATCCTAAATTATATACTTCTGAATGTTGAAATTTTGAGAGGTCAAAATAGCCAGTCTTAAAATTCCTAAAATCCCCCAAATCCCAATGTTGAATGCTAAAATCCTGAGAGCAACAATCCTAAAACTGTAATTCCCATTGAAAGAAAAAGGCTACTTAAGGGTAGAAAACCAGAATCTGGGGAAGGGATTAGGTGTTTTAGGTTGTATGCAGGGTGTTTGCATTATGTTAGATGGAATGAATACCTAGAAACCTGGAAAAGTGTTATTTTAAGTGTGTCTCTGAGGATGTTTCTGGAGGAGTTTAGTATGTGAGTAAAAAATGAATGTGACTGTATTCTCCAAGGATAGCCATACCCCCAAAGAAAGAAAGAAGCTATTTATTGTGATGCAAGACTTCAAAATATAATTATTGATCTTGAAAGTCAGCCAACTCTTAGGGACTTCTCTTCTGGATACCATTGCCCATTTTCTGTTTCTTTAATTCACTTTTTCATATGTTACATTTTCTTTTTTTTTTTTTTCTTTTTCATGATATAGGGGATTGAACTCAGCACTAGGCTAGTCCTGTACACTGGGCTACGTTCTCACTCTTTTTTATTTTATTTTGAAACAAGGTTTCCCTAAGTTGCCCAGATTGGCCTTGAATTTGGTAATCTTCCTGCCTCGGTCTCTTGAGTAGCTGGAATTACAGTGCCCATCAATGTTTTTCTCTTTAGTTTTCCTCCACTAATTAATTAATTAATTAATTAATTATTTTTTGGTGCTGGAGATTGAACTCAGAGCCTTGCACATGCTAATATGTGTGTATTCTCCCACTGAGCTATACCTGCAGCCGTCCCACTGTTTTAAATTGTCAGTATTATATTTTATAATTTATTGTACTGTGCATTTCATCTTTGTATCAGTTCTAATACGAGAGGTATAAATTGTGTAAAAACTTAAAAAGAATTTGAAAATTCTAATTTATTTTGTGCTTTTTTTTGTAAATTTGACTTCTCAAAATTGTATTATTACAATGTTGACTTTGTGTATAAGTGTTGTACCTGTAATAAAATTGTTGAAAATCCCTCAGTCTATATAGAGATGTCCTTTTTGTACATCTTTATTTGTCAAAGATAAAAATTTTTAAGATCTTGCTCTGGTGTACATGTAGTGGTCATGCATTGTGGCTTTTGATGGATCTTGTCAAAACAGTCTATTTGTCATGCTATTTTAGATGATAGCAGTTAAAAAGCTGGCCACACACTATTACCAACAACAGATATGTATTTATACATTTTTCTTTTTTCTTTTTAAGATATAAGTAGTTTGCTTATAACTGTTACACATGTGCAACTGTTGACAGTATACCTGAGTGTTTATTCTAGCAAGATATATACATATATATATATATATATTATTGTATGAAGTGGCTTATGAACTGCATTGTCATGTTTTTATAGGTTTCTTAAACAAATTCACTTTTAAAAGTATGAATGTCTTTGAAAGTATTTAGAAAATTTTTTTCCAGAATTTTTGGGGTTTTGATCTTCTAGCATTTTAGATGTTAGGGATTTTAGACTTTAGGAATTATGAGCTTTTTGAATCTCAGTATTTGGGAATATGGCATTTGGTGTCATGTCTTTCATGGTTATGGCTCAAAATAGAGAGTTTTTTACTCCTACATCAGAGTTGTTAGTGACCTACTTCTCCTAGTCTGTGCTTCTCTTGCAGACTGACTAATCTTTTTGATATATGTCTCCTTGTGCACTACTTTCTGGCTTAGTATTTTGTTCACTTATTGTGGCACTTATTTGTCTTTCCCATCTAGCTCTTGACTTCCTAGTGATGATTTCTTGCTGCTGAGTCTCTCTCGGTTGTTTCTCTCCTAGTCATTGCATTGCATTCGGGTTGACACATCAACCTGTGAGTAGGCCAATAATTTCCAATTAGTTTTACAAGTCAGAAATTACTATTCTAGTTAATGTACTCGACTCTCTATAATACTGAACCCTCTATACCTTTTATTGTTGTGTTAATTTGAACCAAAAGTCTATTAATTCTCCATAGTTGATTTTACAATCTTTTTAATAAAAAAATTTTATTTTTTTTATCTTATCTGTGATGAAGAGTGCATAGTTTTGAGGAAGGATTATAGAAAGACCTGGCTTGCTGTACCATTTCTTTTATCTGCCTATCTGTTCATCCACAAAACATTTATTGAATATTTTATGCTGAATGCTGAGATATTATTACTAGAACTTTTGGCAGCTTTAATTTATTGAGTGCAGTCGCTTACGTTGTTTGTAGGATCACTTTTAATCCTCCAGGTAACTCTGTGAGAGCAGTATTAATTGTAGTAATTATTTGAGTAAACTAAAGGCCTAAATAGTTACGTAGCATGCCCATTACTTCACATACAGTGGGAGAAACAAATATTCCACAAACATTAGTAATATTTCACCTGAAGGCTACTATACTTAACCATTCTTCTATTATTAGAAGACAGTTTAACTTTTAGCTGGTAAACAGTAGTGATTCAGCCAGAATCATAGTTGTTCTGAGTACTCATGTCCCACATTTATCTGTCAGTAAATACTATGATTTCTAACCACCACATACGTCTTGTGTCTCTCTACCTGTTTATATTGCCATTGCTCTAGTTCAGGCCACCATTACCTCTTACCACAGGGGTTCCAGCAGTAGCTTCCTCCTTGTTACTACTTTTACCTTTTGTGGTCCAGTCTCTCAAAAGCCATAAAAATGCACAGAAAATAATTTCCTTTCCCCTTTTAGCGGCTTCTCTGTGTAATTATGACAGTATAGAAATATAATATTCTGTGCTGCAAATCCCTCCATGATTTGGCCCCTGTCTCCATCTCTAGTTTCATTTCTTTTTATGTTCTTCACTCATTTAGCTTGACATATTGCTACTAGAATACGCCAAATTCTTTCTCTATTTCTGAGCCTTGGTACATGAGGCTTTCTGTGTTTGTCTTGATTTTTCTTTAGCTTTTTGTATAGCTGCCTATTATTATTTGCATTTTGTTTTTGTATTTTTCTCAGGATATTTTTTGAATTCTTTCTATAGGAGCTATCTTATTCTTTGCAGCCACTAGTAAACACACAAAGCATTTTGTTACCTTCCTTTATAATAATTAAAATCAGAAATTACATTTTAATTATTAAACACTTATCCTTACTTATTCACAGAAATGTAAGCTGTGAAACAATCGGGCCCTTGTTTATCTTGCTCATGAAGTACTTCTATAATGCCCAGTATATCACAGTTCCTCCAAAAGCAACATATAAACATCTGTATTAATAAATCTTTTTGGCCTTTTGGATTTTAAGGGTACATTCCCTTTTTGGATAACAAATGTCTTGATTCAGACCTTTTGTACATAAGCTTTTTTCTTTATTTTTTTCTCTTGAGGATAGAATGTCAATGTAGAATTAAGTTAAAGAAAATATCTAATGCTTTTAAACCACATATGTTAATTTAAACAGTTCAGAAATGATTTTTAAAAATAGTTCTTATGATTCTTGAAATGAGTGGTGTATTTTCTCAATTTTCATTCCACTTTGATATAAATAGACTTTTTAAATTATGAGCTTGGAAAATACAGACAAGTGTAGTAAAGAGTAAAACAAATTGTACTTTCCAGGAAGAACTATTTTGATATATATATTTTTTTAATATGCAGCGAATATTTTATGTAGTTGTGCTGTGGTCTAAGTGTACACATCTCCCCAAAGATAATGTTTTGAAACCTAACCCCCCAGGTGATGCTATTAAAAGGTTTTTGTTTGGGAGGTGGTTAGGACTTGAAGGTAGTACCCTCATAAATGGAATGGGTTCCTTTATAAAAAGAGGCTTTAGGGAGCTATTTAGCCTTTCTGCTCCTCTGTGTGAGGACATAGCAACAGAGTGCCATCTCTGAGATGTAAAACCCTCAGCAGACACTAAATCTATTGGCATCCAATTTGGACTTCTCAGCCTCTAACTGGTGAGCAGTAAATTTCTATTTTGTATACATAACCAGTCTAAGATATTTTCTTATAGCAGTCTGAATGGACTAAGACAAGTTAAAATCCTCTTGGATGTAATTTTACATCTTTTTAAAATCTAACATATCCCATACTTTTTCTTAAATGTTAAAAAGAATGGAAGGTGTAAATTGTTTATTCATTCTTACTGCTGGACAGATTCTTATTTTCAGATTGTTTCCAGTTTTTCTTTAAAAAATATTGCTATAAACACAGTGTTTCCAGTTTTTCTTTAAAAACTATTGTTATAAATATCTGTGTTTATAAATCTTTTCGGCCTTTTGGATTTTAAGGGTACATTCCCAGAAAAACACTATGAGGTTAAAAATAAGTAGATTTTAAGATATAAGAAATATACATTTGTGATTTTTTCTTTACTGCTAGATTACTTTTTGGAAGGATTGTTTTTGAGTAGCTAATGGCATTTTTGTTGAAAAAGAATCTTTGTTATTTTGTGTGGCATATGTTTTCATTTATTTGATGCTAAAAGAGTTTGAATGCCTTTTCCTTTGTGTCTTATTGAACACACTCTCCTTTGTGATTAAGAGGTAAGGTGTGGGCACAAGATCTCTTCTTTTAAGAAACTAATGAGAGGATGAAGGCTGATTTCTTTCCTGATTTTGAAAATATGATTTCATTAAACATGTTGAGCTTTCCAGTAGGTTAATTGTGCTTCATTTCTTCCAGTTTTGTTTAACTCTGAGCTGTTGGTAGTTTTTTTTTCCCTCTTATAATTCTAGTTTTATCCAAAAGCTTAGTTTCTTAAATTTCTTAATTTAACAACTCAGATTTCTGAGGAGTAACTGTAAGTTGCAACAAATATTACAGATTTTAATTGCCTTTATTTTTCTGTTGCCAGTTCTTCTTGACCCTTTTCTTAACATGATAAAGTCTGTCATACCTAGTTTCATAGTTGGTCTGCAGTTTGTCCTTACTCTTTTCTTGTATTTTGAATATGTAAATCCAGGGGTTACCCCTGTGTCTCTTCTACCATAGGGGTTGGCAAACACAGAAAACTGCTGTGTGGAATGAGAAGGGAGGGTTGGGATGGAAACACAACATGGAATAAAGGAATGGACCAGGCTTTCCAGTAACAAAACCCCTGCATTTAAATTCTGTATTGTTTACCAACTCAAGGTCTCTGTGCCACAGTTTCTCCTCTGTGGGGGAATCATTCTATCTTTCAAGGTCATAGTAAAGGTTAAGTTGCACACACATACAACCAACACACACGTGTACCCATGGTATAAAATTTGGTATTCAGTAAGCTACAGAAACTAGAGGAATATTTGGAAAATAGAGGAATATTCCCAATGTTTGGGAAGACTGTATTGCATAAACACAGGAATGAAGTGTGCTATTGTATGTCAGGACATTGCCTGAGGTGCTGAAAATATACAGTAAGTTATATTGTGGTTGGGACAGCAATTTTCACAGATTTATTCTCTGCAGTGGAAGTAGAATTGTACAGTTAAAATGTAAGATATGAAAAGACTTTGGTAGTTTTAAAATGAGAATTTCCTGATATGTTTGTTGATTTCTTTGAAGGAAACAATGCTGTATTAAATAATGTTCCTTTTCTAATGATCAGGAGAAAAGCAGCATGTAAGGTATTGTAGTGTGTTGTTACAATGCTGTGCAAGTCATGTAAACCTGCAGGATTGTGTGTTTGGAATGCCATTGATGATTTCATGTCACATGGCCATCAAATTGATCTTTAGTACTTATTCTCTGAAAAGTTGCTGTTAACAATAGGATTATCAAATTGTCACCTGGATTAATACCTGGTGTTTTAATCAGCTCTTTCACTGCTATGACTAAAAGACCCAACCAGAACAACTTTAAAGTAGAAGAAGTTTATTTGAGGGCTCATGGTTTCAGAGGTCTCAGTCCATTGACAGCCTCCTTTTTTTCCTCAGCTCTCCAGGTAAGGCAGAACAACATGGTGGAAGAATTTGGCAGAGGGAAGCCACTCACATGATTATTAGAGGAGAGAGAGAGAGAGAGAGAGAGATTGATTCCATTTACCAGATACAAATATATACTCCAAAGCCATGCCCTCAGTGCCCCACCTCTTCTAGCCACATCTTACTTGCCTTCAGTTACCACTCAATCCCATCAGTGGATTAATTCACTGATTGGGTTAAGGCTCTCACAACCCAATTGTTTCCCCTCTGAACCCTTTCGCACTGTCTCACACATGAGCTTTTGGGGGACACCTTACACCTATACTCTAACATTCCACCCGTGGCCCCCAAAACCTCACACTCCTCTCACAATGCAAAATACATTTTGTCTATTCCCAAGAGTCCTCATAGTCTCAACAGTTCAAGATTGCCCAAAAGTTCAAGTCCAAAGTCTTTTCTGTGGCTCAAGGCAATCTCTCATTGTACACTCCTGTAAAATTAAAAGAAATTTATAAGTAATATATAATGGTACAGAGTAAACATTTCCATTCACAAAATTAGGGGACTAGAAAGAAGAGATAGGACCAAATCCAGCTGGACAAGCAAATCCTGTAATTCCACATCTGGCACGTGGAACACATGGCATGGTGATGTTCTGTTCAGCGGGCCTGTGTAGCTCTGCCTCTGTGGCCTTGCTGGTTGCAGCCCAAGTGGCCTTTCTGTTGGCTTGTCTCTGCTCAATTCCTGTAGCTTTCCTCAGCAAATGTTCCTTGGTACTGGCATTTTATAATCTCAGGGGTCTCCATTGCAGCTCTGGCTTTCTCCTCTAATCTCCACACATCACCCTCTGAAAGGGTACCCTCAGGGACTCTGACTCTGCTGCACTTTGCCTGGCCTCCCAGGCCTTCCTATGAAATCTCAGTGGAAGCCTCCATGACCCCCTAACTCCAGCATCCTGCAGTATTTCAGAACCAGCACCACCTGGTTGGTGCCAAGGTCTGCCACCATTTTGGGCAGTAACCAAGCCCCCAGGGATCCTGGCTACAGCAGCCTCTGAGTGTCAATGGCTGAGCACATTGAAAAAACTTCCAAGGCGCCCTTGTGCAAGAAGGATTCCCCACTGGTCTCTTATCAAGAGAATTTACACTTTATTCCCTTGAGCCTGAGATGGTTGTGGTCTTGCCAGCTCCTGAGATGCCCTCAAGCCATCTTTCTTACTGTCTCTGGGCAAAGTCTTCAACATTTCTTTAGTGGCAGTAATTTCTGTAACAACTGCAACTTCCTTGGCCCCAGTTTTACTCCTGCCTTTCATGTCCAAGTTTTAAAAATCTTCCTACTCTGCTTTCTGCTCCTGAATATCACAGTAAATCTGACTAAAAGCTACCAGCAATATCCATGCCACCACCTGAATGAATGTTGTGCTGTCTAGAAATTTCTTGGCCATTAAGGAGTCCCTCACTTTTAAAATCAGCCACACAGAAAGTCTCAGGACCTGGGCAAAATGCAGACAACCTCTCAGCCAGAACATAACATGAATGGCCTCTAGTCCAGTTACCAATAGTGGCCTTCTTTCCCTCTAAACCCTCTTGAGCCCTGTCTTCACTGTCCATGGTTCTAGTTGCATTCTGGTCTTCTGAGTTCCCACCGGAATCAGCCATTATGCTCCACTTAAAATAATCTAAAGCATTTCCAGCTTGCACTCATCTCAAAATTCCTCCAACCAATTGCAAAATGCTCCAGAAACTTCTGAACCACATGGTCAGGTTAGTTACAGTAATGACCCACTTCTTCGTACCAATTTTTTTTTTTTAGTCAGCTGTTTTTGCTGCCATGACTGTAAGATCTGACCAGAACAAATGTAGAGAAGGAAAAGTTTATTTGAGGGCTCATGGTTTCAGAGGTCTCAGTCTATTGGTAGCTGGCTTTATTTCTCAGGTCTCCAGGTAAGGCAGAACAACATGGCAGAAGAATGTGGCAGAGATAAGCAGCTCACATGATGGTTAGAAAACAGAGACTCCCTTTGACAGATACAAAATGTATGCCTCAAAGCCACACCCCCAATACTTCACCTCCTCTAGTCACATCTCACCTGCTTCCAGTTACCACTCAGTTAATCCCATTATGGGATTAATTTACTGATTGGGTTAAGGCTCTCACAGCCCAATTGTTTCCCCTCTGATCCTTTGTATTGTCTCACATGTGAGCTTTTGGGAGACACCTCACACCCAAACCATAACACCTGGAAAGTGGATAAGCCTCTTGTAGGCCTAGAACACTTTCTGAAGTAGGACTGAAGTAATGGGCTTAGATACCCGAGTTCCTTCTGTCATCTGGAAGAGAAAGTACTTGCTCTAGACTGCACTCAAATGGGAGTTGGGCTGAGGACTTACAACCTGTCATCTTTATCAGAATTTGTTTCTGCAAATAGTCCCTATCCCCTTTTGTGTGGGAGATTCTGTGAAGGAAATAAAATAAAATGTGATCTCTAGTAAAATGGATTTATGCTATTTTAGTTAAGATGAACAGTATATATCTACCTAATAGGGTTGTTGTAAACAATAAATGAGATCAGTATTGGAAGAACATTCAGCATGGTGTTTACCACGTTAACTCTTATAAAGCATTAGCTGTTACAATTATTTTAAAATCTACAGTTTCTTTCTATTCTTAAAGCTGTTTGTAATAAAGAATGAACAAAGAACCAGGATGGGGCTGGAGTATGATTTTTTTTTTTTTTTTTTTTTTTACCTATAGCAGCTACTTTGAGAAATTCAAACACAAAATTAACAGCTAATAATATTTCTTTCTATATATATAGATTGGGTAAGGTGCAAGTTATTTTTAGAAGAGGTGCTTTGTTGAATTTCAGTGCTCTTCTGTCAGTTGGCTGTAACAAAATCACTATGAAATTGAGCATTATTGGGGAATTACATCCCACACTGAGTGAAGAGCCAACATCTATTCAGTGCTCACTGTGTCAGACACTGTTCTGAATGCTTTACATGTGAAATAACTCATTTAGTCCACACAAGTTTGTGAAAGACATCTCCTTTTTAGTAACAGACTCAGAGAGGTTAAGGGCAAGTTGACAAAACTGGCAAGTGGTAAAAAGACAGGATTCTCACAGAAGGACTTAACTCTTGTCTCTTGAGTGTTTGAAGCTTTTCTTTGAATTATAAAACTTGTTTCAAATGTTTTGGAAGCAAATTATTTCCAAAGTGTGTTACTTAATTCCCTACCATCTTAGAATGTGCAGAGTGCAGTTAACCGGCGCAATGTTAGTGTTAGTATACATGCCAAAATATATTCTTAAGGACTGTTAATTGATGTGGAGCTGTTCAACCTTATCTTTCATGGTCTTGAACTGCTGTAACATTTATTTTTTTATAAGCTTTTACTTAAGCATAATAGTACAGAAAAGTGCACAGATCATCCAGATGTGGCTCATTTGTTTTTTTCACAAAGTCAGTACTGACTTGCTGTTAGTACCCATATCAAGAAATGGAGGAACAGTGCTTTTATTCTAGAAGATCCTCATGCTGCCTTATAACCACCGAGTGTCTCAGCCTGAGGTGAGCCACTAGGTGTTCTTTAATACCATACATCAGCTTCCCTGTTTTTGAGTGTAGTTATCAGCCTATGATTATTGGGCAGTTGTATATTTTTTCATTTTTTTTGGGTCTACCATGGTTGGAAGATATGTATGAAGGCTTGATATTGGCAGCATGAAGGTTCTTCATTAAGTAAAATGTAGAGTTTTAATGTATGATGTTTGTGACATAGTTTTAATTTCTTTCCTTACTTTATATAATGCCTTAAATTCTCTTAAACATCTCATTGTTTGCTACCTAAATTCAAGTTAATTTTCTTGATTACATAACTAGAGCTTATTTTAAATACTGAGAATGAATTATTATGTTTCTTGTAAGTATTTCTTTTAATTTTCTTTTCTCTTTGCCTTCTTTATCTTCTTTGGAAAAAACTAGAGAGAAGCAAATGTAGTCTTATCTGGATCTGTGTTGCACCAAATAGTGAAATCTACTAGGAATTTTCGTGAAGTGAGCAAAAGCTCATTGTGGTTTTAATAAAGAAGACTAGGAAAGGTAGCTAAAGTACCGATTTTTAATCTTGGAATAGTACTGCCTTAAGTCATAAGAAATCTTTGTAGGATGAATTATATATTAGAAAATTTGTTGTGTGAGAAAAAATGGGGCTCAAAACATGTTTACTTTATATGTTCATACAGAATAGGGATGTTTAAAATGTCTAAAGTACAGAGAGATGCAATAGGCAGGTGGTCTCTGCATCCTCTTCTGGGAGGTGATCTGTACAGTTGTCCCTTGGTAATCAGGACCCCTGCAGATGCTAAACTCTGCAGATGCCCAGGTTCCTCATATAAAATGGCATAGTTATTTACATAGAACCTAAGCATATCTTCTGTATACTTTCAATCATTTCGAGTATTTATCATACCTAATGCAATATAAATAGCTACTATAGAGTGTTGTTTAGGGAATAATGACAAAAAAAAGTCTGTACATGTTCGGTACAAATGTAGATCCCTGTCACTCCACACCTCCCCAAAAATCTTCTGTCCAAAGTTGTTTGATTCCAAGAATGTAAAACCTGGGGGATATGGAGTACTGACTAGTTTCTACTTGGGTTGAGATTTGTTTATCTTGATAAGTCAAAACCAGAGCTTGTTGGTCTAGCATTATAGACTCTTTATTGGAAGAGATGGACAAAGTTTCCAAAGCTTGCACTGGTTCTGTGCAGCCTTCTTCATTAGTAGATGACTGTGTTTTATTCAAAGCTCTGGTTTGTAAAAAATTCTTTGTTACATTGAATTGTATAATCTTTCAGTACATTTTATGGATTCTAGCTTTGTCTTTGAAGCAAAAAATGACTACTTTTTCTCTTTATATATTGAAAGACCCAATGTGAGTCATGATTACCCACAGAAACTAAAATTAGCTTGACTAGGATGTGGAAAGGCCCTGGGTTCAATCTCCAGCAGTGCAAAAAAATAAATAAAAAAGAGAGAAAGAGGGAGAATAATGTAATTTGTATATATTACATGTACATAATTATATTAATATATTGTATAATTATAATTTACATTTAAAATGTTTATACATGTAACTATTAATGATTATTAACTGACATATACTAATACATAATTGATACATAATAATAGCTCTCAATCAATATAGCTAGTATAGAGTTTTATTTCAAGGAGATGGCTTAGATGATTGTAGAGATTGGCAAATCCAAACAACTGTAGGATAAGCTGGCAGACTGGCAGACTTAGAAACTCTTGGGTGGGAGATGGTGCTACAGTCTTAAGGAAGAACTTTTCTTTTTAAGAAGAACCTCAGTTTTGCTTTTAAGGTCTTCTGATTAGATCAGGCCCTCCCACATTATCAAAGATAATTTCCTTTGCTCAGAGTAAACTGAGGATGAAATCTGTCTATAAAATCCTACTGCAGGGGGCTGAAGTTGTGGCTCAGTGGTAGAGCACTTGCCTCGCACATTTGAGGCACTGGGTTTGATCCTCAGCACTACATAAAAAAAAAAAACTAAAGACATTGTGTCCATCTATAACTAAAAAATTAAAAAAAAATATGTATATGTATTTAAAAAAATCCTACCACAGTAACATCTGTGTTAATGTTTGATTGAATAACCCACTATTTACAAGTTGACATAAAAAACTAACTGTTGGGCTGGGGTTGTAGCTCAGTGGTAGAGTGCTTGCCTAGCATGTGTGAGGCCCTGGGTTCGATCCTCAGCACCACATAAAAAAAATAAATAAAAAACAAAGGTATTGCGTCCATCTACAACTAAAAAATTAAAACAAAAACAAAAACAAAAAAACTAACTGTTGCAACTTACCCTTGTCAACCTTGCAACCATGCATCTCTCCTTGAACCACACTTAATCTGCAAATAAAGATAATAATAAACACATACTTTCACTGAACATGTTACCAGAATCCTATGAATAACCTAAAACATGCCAAAACTTTTCCCAATGGAGGATGCAAAGTCCTTGAGTAATGTACACTTTTCTTCATAACCTGTAACTTAACTATGATGTGTATTTAACTATTTTTAGTATATCTTACATTAGATGATGAGATAAGAGGCAAGAAAACAAATATTTGCTTATTATATAAGCGTATACATGCTTATTATATAAATGTATACACATATTCATTACAGAGTAAGGAAGATGTATCCAGTTACAGTCCTCTTTTCTGTAATTGGTCACATGGTGGTGGTAGCTGGAGTTCTTCCATCACCCATTCCATATTCTTTTTGCTCAGCAAGCACCATAACTTGCCTTAGTTATTTGGTTGGTGGAGTGACCCAAAAGTTCATTCATAAAGGGTCTGGGCCAAGGTAATCCTTCTTTAATTGGGTTCTTGATATTTTCCTTTAACTTATTATTGCAGAACATGGTAGTAATAGGAGACACCTTAAGAGATCTTCTGTATTCCATACTTATTCTTCCTTACTTGCATTATGTAGTAGCAGTTCCCTTGGAATAAGGGTCAGCAACCCCAATAAGTATAGGAGCTCCCTTCTTTGCCTGTTTATTTAGAGGCATAAAGAGTCTAAAGTGGCCTGGAGGCAGTCTTTACCTTTAGTTCACTGGAATTGTGTCTCCCAGTAGAAGCATTCCTCACACTAAAGCTGAGACCTGTAGACCAGCAGAGCATAAAGCTGTTATAGACAGAGTAAACATTTTGCTGGTGGATCACTAGGGGTAATAGGGAGTGATACCACTCTTGTTCCTACCCTTCATGAAACTTGGCTATGGAGAAATAGTACCATGTATTGGATGCTGATGTAGAGTATACCTAGCCTCATGGATATCATTACCCCAGACCCACAAAGTATTGTTGCTTAGCTGATGCTATAACTGAGTCTTCTAAAGTCCATTCCACCATTTAAGCCAGCTAGCTGCTTCAGGATGATGGGGGAGCATGGTTAAGATAGTAAATTCCATGAGCGTGGGTCAGTTGTCACACTTCTTGTCTTGTGAAGTGCATTTCTTAATCAGAAGCAATGCTGTATAAAATAACTAGATGGTAGATGAAGCATTTTGCAAGTCCATGGATGGGAGATTTGGTAGAAGCATTGCATGTAGGGAAGGCAGATCATATCCAGAGTGTTCCAGTAAGAACAAAATGCTGTTCCTTCCACCATGAAAATGGTCTAGTATAATTGCATGGGAACTTGTTGGTCCATTGTTGGGCATTCAGCATCTGAGAAGGCTCAGCTGAGTGAGCCAAAATCTGTTTCTCAAAAGAAGGGTCACTTTCCACAGACTTTGGCAGTGGAACTTAATGAAACTCGTAGAACATCAAAGTCTGAGGTTCAGACAGATTTTGAATTAGTTCGAAAAAGTAAGTGGACATATTTTTTGGCACATTCACTACCCCAAAGTCGTTCTTATTGTAAGCATGTTTCAGGAATAATGATCAAACTTGACATATTAGTTTTCTATTGCTGCATAGTATGTTACCCCACAACATCTATCATCTCAGAGTTGCTACTGGCATGGTTTTGGTGGGTTGTATTTTTATCTGGAATGGAGAGACTTTTTTCCAAGCTCATTCAGCTTGTTGGTGTAATTCAGTTTCTTGTGATTGTAGTACCAAGATCTTCAATTTCTTGATAATTTTGACCAATTGTTTTTAATGGCAACAGCCTGTTTGTTTCTTGCCATGTGCCTCAATAACATGGCAGTTTGTTCCCTCCAGGCCAGCATATGAATCTCTGCCACTATCGTCTCTTTGTCCTCTTTTAGGTGCTGATAGAAGATAAATCTCAGTGAACTCAGAGTCAACTGATTAGGGCCCTTAGTTGTGCTGTAAAATCCTTTCTGCCTTGTAATATAACACAATTATGGTGGTGATGTTGCATTATGTTTACAAGTCTTGTTCACATTCAAGAGAAGTGAATTATATAGGGTGCATGCAAAAGGAGACAGGAACCTTTGGAACAGATCTAGAATTCTACTTTCTATACTCTGATCCATATATTTCAAATTTCAGTACCTCATATGGAATGCTGTTTTGACTTTTTTTTTGTTTTTTTTGGTACTGGAAATTGAACTCAGGGGCACTCGACCACTGAGCCACATCCCCAGCCCTATTTTGTGTTTTATGTAGAGACAGGGTCTCACTGAGTTGCTTAGTGCCTCGCCATTGCTGAGGGTGGCTTTGAACTCGCGATTCTCCTGTCTCAGCCTCCCTGAGTGCTGGGATTACAGGCTTGTGCCACTGTGCCCGGCTGACTTTTTTTATTTGTATTTTAAAATTGACTTTTAAGAAAATGTTTTTATTTTGTAGGATCACAATAATTTGTAAAAGTTTTACAGAGAGGTCCTATGTATCCATCATGATATTGAATCTTCCTACTAAAAATTGAAAATTTTCCCTAGAAGTGACATCTTACATGAATATAATTTATTATCAAAGCTGGAGGAAATTGATATTAGTATAATAAAACTAAGTAGATTACACCTTACTTCAGTCTCATCATATTTGCATGTATTAATACATAAATTTTGATATATCTTTGTGTTTCTCTGTGTAGATTTTTATAACCACTGCCACTACCACATTCAAGACAAGATTGGTCCATTACCACAAAGGAGCTCCGTAGTGCTCCCCTTTTATAGTCACTCTCTACTCTTGAATCCTCATTCTCTAGTACTGTTGTCTTTGTAAATCTTTATAAGTGGATATTGATATTGACCTTTTTCACTTGCTATAATATCCTTAAGGTCCATTCAAATTATTGAGTATATTAATGTTTTCCTTTTTATTGCAAAGTAGTATTTCATTAAATGGATGTACCACAGATTTTGCATTCATCGAAGACCATTTGGGTTGTTTTCAGCTTGGGCATACTACCAGTGAAATTCCTAGAAATACTTGTAATCCGGATCTTGTTGAATATACTTCTATTTCTCTAGAATAAATGTCCAGGAATGCACTTACTAGCCCATATGGTAAGTGTATGTTTAAATTTAAAAAATTGCCAGAGCAGCTGTGTCATTTTACACTCTCAACAGAAAAATATAGGAAGTGGTTTCTCTCTGTCCTCACCAGGATTTGATACTATCTATATTTTTTTACTTATCCATTCTTATAGATGTGTGGTGGTATCTCATTGTGGTTTTGTTTCTCTAATGACTAGCAGTGTTGAACATTTTTCCTGTATTTGTCATTTCTTTGTTTTCTCTTTTATGTCTTTCTTTCATTTTTAATTGAATTTTGATTGTTTTTTACCATGAACATTTTCAAGTAAACATAAACGTTTACATGTTAGTTTAAGGAATGCCTATTTTCAAGTTTCAACAGTTACCATATTTGCCCTTTTGTTTGAGCGTTCAAAGGAGATCAGATTCAAGGATGTCATGACATTTTTTTTCTGGAAATACTTCACCATTCATTGCTGCCTTTAGCATGGCTACTGAAAAATATAACCATCAAGGATATCATTGTATATATATATAATTTAACAGTAATTCTTAATATCACTTAATAACTCAGTCTAGATTTACATTTCTCTCGTTCTTAAGGATATGCATTGAAAAAAAATGGTTGGTCTGAGTCAGAATTTGCACAAGAACTATTGCATTTAGTTATGTCTCCTGCCACCCCCAAACCTCCCTGTATTGCTGCGGATTCATGGAACCCAGAGCCTCCTGCATGGTAGTCAAGTACTCTACCACTGAGCTACAACCCAGTCACTATGTCTGCTGTTTTGAAAGCACTTTCTTTCTTCCCCCAGGCTGTTGACCTGTTGGAGAAATTGTATCTTTTGTGCTCTAGGCTAATTTGGATTTGGCTGATTCTTTCCTTATTGTATCATTTACTTGTTTTTCTAATTTTATTTCCTCTAAATTCCTAATAAAATTTATAGGCTTGGTTAGATTTGGTTTAAGTTTTTACCCAAGAATCCTTCAGAGTATACTTTCCAGTTGTATCACATCATAAATCACATAATGTTTAGTCATTCTTCTTTTCTACTACTCAGTTTGATCAGTGGTTCATGTATTGTCAGTCCCATCGATACCTTGCAGAATTTTTGTTAATCTTTCACCTAATCGTACCCATTGATAATTGTTGGTTAGATCCACTATTACATTTGGGATTGCAAAATAGTGATTTTCCAATTTAGTTATTCTGTGTTTATCAGCTAGACTACCAAAAACTTTCATCATTTTTGGTTCTCATGAAATATAGTTCATACCTGAAAGGCAGGAAAAATGCTCACTTTTTCTCCATTATTCACTGTTTTTTTGAGAATAATGACTTGGTAATCTATCTTCTACAAGACAACAATGAGAGCAGTATTTTGTTTTGCTTTGTTTTCCTTCATCTTTTTATCATTTTGAATTTGTTAATTTAAAAAATTGTTGCTTTCTTTTTTTCTCTTTTTTTGATGCATATTTTGTTACATATTTGTATATGCACACAATATAATAATATAATTTGGCCAGTATTTTCCTATTTGATATTTTTCAATGACATTTTCTTTGATGTTTTATTTTTTATTTGTGGGTATTTAGAAATATAATTGATTTTTGTACAATTTTTAAATATTATCAGTCTTGCTAAATTCTTGTTTAGTTTTTTAAAGATTATCATCTACAAATGGAATTTTTATTCTGCTATTCAACTGTGTTTTTCTTTCCTTAATGTAGTAATATAGGATTCCAGTACTATTTGAGTAGAAATGAAGGTAATGCATCTCTTCTTTTGTTCCTTACCAGTAAGAATGGGTTTGCTATTGATTTCATATCAGATTAAGGATGTTCCCTTATATTCCTATATTTATAAAAAAATTTTTTTTAGTTGTTGATTGACCTTTATTTATTCATTTATTTATATGCAGTGCTGAGGATTGAATCCAGTGCCTCCCACATGCAAGGCAAGCACTCTACCACTGAGCCACAATCCCAGCCCTTCCGATACTTTTTATCTTGCATTAACGTTTAGTTTTATGGGATATTTTTCTGTGTCCCCATGATCTTATGAATTTTAGTGTGAATTATATTAATTGATTTTCTAATGAACTCAACTTTGTCATGAAGTATTATTATCCTTTTCGTGATTTAATTTAACTTACTATTATTTTCAGAATTTTAAATTTACATATGAATGAGGCTGCCTTTATGGTTTTCCTTTCCAGTATTGTTTTCTTAGTTTTGACTCAGTGTTTCTCTTATCTTCATGAGGAAGTTTCTTCTTTGTCTTGTCTGAAAAAATTAGCCTAAAGAGTAGACTTCCTTTCCTCCTGATTATAGATAGAACTCATTAATGAAACCATCTGTGCTTGGAAACTTTGTGGGAAGAAGTCTCAGATGGTACTGTATTTAGTTGCTTGAAGAATATAGGTAGGTGAATCTTCTCACGATGAAAGAAGTAGTAGTTTTAAGTGAAAATTCAGTCACTGATCTCATACTTTTTATTGGCTAGCTTGAATTCATCTATTTTGTTTCCATTTTTTGAGATATATGCTACTCTGTAAACAATTACTTAGCATATTGAATACATTTACACTTAAAAAATAGGCTATGTACTGTAC
The DNA here is from genome assembly GCA_028644305.1 of Xerus rutilus. Lineage (NCBI taxonomy): Eukaryota > Metazoa > Chordata > Mammalia > Rodentia > Sciuridae > Xerus > Xerus rutilus. The sequence goes on along the minus strand of CM053408.1, from coordinate 101,620,908 downwards.
TATTTGATATATTCATATTATATTTTAAACCTTTTAAATTTAGAAGATTTTAAAATAATGTATCTTTTGGGAGTCTTTGAAGGACTTTGAGTTAGATTCTACTTCTCTTTCAGTTAACTATCTTGGGTATGTCTTTTCTGGGCCTCACATTATTCATCTGTAATACAAATATCTATTTCATATAGTTTTCATGAGGACAGAATGAGAAATGCTTTATCAGGTATACAAAGCTAATGAACATAGGTAAAATGCTCAAAAATGCTCAGAGAGAGTTAGAAGGAAACTTCAGAATCTGTTTTAGTCTCTAGTTTATAGAAAATGGAAGCTCAAGAAGCTAGAGAAATGCTCGAGGTTATCTGTTACTATCAAGTATATAGAGCTGACTGTATAACCTGGGCTTCCTGCTTCCCAAATCATTAGATGTTTCCTGTTTTTGCCTTTCTTCAAGTGGGCTACTAGGAAGTAGAGACTTTGACTTCTTTAGTTACACAGCTGAATGTATCATTCCCGAGTTTAATAGGAAAGTATATGTGACATTAGTAGGAAAAAGGAATTTTAAGACTTTAGTTTCTTAAGTTACCAGTAATTAAAACTGCTGTCAGAGTAGTTATTGAATTACTCCGCGCTCCAAGAATCTAAACAAAGAGAGCTTTGTTATACTTTTTTCAAGGATTAACATTGGTCTAATACAGTAAGAAATAAGGTCCTCTGAGGCTGCTGCATAACTTTGTACTAGAAACTCAGTTGAAGTTTTACTTTAAAAACCATTACCTCAGTATAATTTTAGTAAAATATTAATTTGTAACTGGCACAAAAACTTGAGACTAATTGGGGAAGGTAGTACCTTGAAATCCAATTTTTTAACTTAATTCTTTATCCTTTCTAAATATACTCTGGAAAATTAATGTTTCCTTCAGCTTCTTAAAGTTGACAAGTTCGTTATTATTTGAGCTTTGAAGGTTCAGTATGTTACCTGGTATTTGTGGATTCTTATTCCCCAGAGAACTTGCTCCCACCCTCGCTGTTCTGCTGTGTGTTATGTATTGAAGTGAAGTGCAAGGCGGGGAAGTCACAGCCTGCATCCTTTCCTTCCCTCCAGCACACCCCTCTTGATAAAGTACAAGCACATATTTTGGTTGGTAATCCTTACCCCAGTTGTGTTGTCTGATCTCAGTGAAGAATTTTTTCTTTGCTGTCCTTTTTACTCTTTTCCTCCCAGGAAGTTTGCTTTCTGTGAAATGATGAGATAACTAGGGTCATGTTAAAAAATTTGCTGAGGCAGTTTTAAAATCCCAGACATTCTTGACTATGTGGCTTTGCAGAAAATATGTGTAACATATTTCAAATAAATTCTTAAAAATTTTACTTGTCATTTTGATCACATGTACTTTTTTATAGATAAAACCATCATATGCTGGATTTGTTAGTAACTTGAATAAAGTTTCTAGGAACTGAGGCTGTGTTCTTTGTGTTTAAATACTGATTTCTATCAGGAGTCAATAAGCATTTACATGAAATTAATGACCATTTTATTACCTTAAAAGTTGAAGGACAGATTGTTAGTTTAGCTGTTGTATATAGGCTGTGCCTTTTTTCCCTCTAAATGAGAACATTTTCCTTTAAAAAATGTATTACATACATCTTCATCACAAAGTTGTATCTTGTGGTTGCCATAAAGAAGTGTTGGTCTTTTATGTAATACATATTCCTTTTGGGTTTTATGGGTGTTAGTTTCATTACAGTTCTACAGGTTTTCTAGAGCTATTATTGTTATTTATGTTTTTCATTGTTCATAGGAACCTATCAAGGTGAATATTTTATGCTGATTTTTCAGTTGAGAAAGTTAAGATCTAAAGATGTTAGGGGGTTTGATGATTACATCCTTAGTAAATTGTGAAATTGAGATTTGAGCTCAACTCTGACAGTTGGTAGACTTCATTGTGAAATTTTGCTTATTCCTCTGAGAAATGATTTTAAAATACCAGGCATTCTTGTCTGTGCAACTTTGAAGAAAATACAAGTAGTACATTTTAAGTAAGTTTTTTAAAAATTCATTTAGTGGAGAATGCAGTTTTATAGGTAAAAAGTTACTTGCAACTATAGTAGTTATATATAAATGCTGTAAGAGTGGAGAAAAGGGAACATCTATTAGGAAGGTTAGTACAGTTTCATGGGTGAATCACTGGTGAAATGATTCTTCAGGGATCAGCTTGTGCCTTGTATTTCATGCTTTGGGGTTTAGATTGTATCCTTTTGGGGACTGGTAGGTGGTGAAGGATTTCATGTGATGTGACCAGATTCATATTTTTAAGAGAGGTGGTTGCCTAAAGGGGGCTACATTTGTAGTGTGGTGGTGCTAGAAACAGGGAGCTCATTACAGGAAGGCTGTGGGAGAGGTGATGAGATTGTCAGGAGAATGGTGGAGAAATGGAGAGGATGGAACTAGAGTTGAATATGGGATAATTAGACAATATACAAACACTGATCTTAATATTTTCCACTTTCTGTCAGAAATGTTTGTATTTAGAAAACTGATCCATATTCCAGTCGTATTCAGGCTGTTGATTCATGCGAAAAACTTTGCTTTTAATTTCTAAGAGGGTAAATACATTTAGGATAGAAATCATATCTTTTAGTAAGGAAGTTGTTTTTTTAGATTGAAGCTAAATTTGTGTTTGGATTATAGTAGTAATGGAAGTAAGATTTTCAGTATAGAGTTCAGGAAGCAAAGCTCTTACTTAATGATGATCAGCACTGCTTTATGAATTACTTCTTTCATGTCATTCTAGATCATTTGAAATCATTTCTTAGAGATCTCTTGAATTCTGCAGGCAGGAAGAATGCAGTAATTGTCAGTCTTTTGACAACATGTTCTCCTAGGCTAACTTCTCCCTATTTGATGCCACCCTGCATCTTGTCCTTTCCTCATATCCTGAGCTGGAGAGGAGTTGTTTCAGTGTTCCAATCTGCTGTGTGGCAGATGTTTTCTCAGATTGTCTGTAAGCACAGTCTTGTTAATGGGGCCCAAAATAAAAGTTTATGATAGTATGAGTATTAGTTTTCAGTATCTTATCATTTGAAGATTTATATGTTCAGATGTGTATTTTTCTAAAATTACAAAAGAAAATAGTAGTTATCTCTGTGCTTGATAACAAATAAGGTCTTTTCTTGCATGGTGGCATCTTCACATTGTGAAGGCTGCATATATCATGAAACCGTTGAGAGTTCTGCGATTTAGTAAAATTTGCCTTGTAAATATTTTTTCTGTCTCATATTATTTATTAGCACAGCCTTAGTTTATGCTTTCTTGCTTGGGATAATGAGACAACTTCTTGCTCTGCTTCTAATCTTTTACCCTCAAATTTCCATTCTGAAACTACCTAAATATTATATACAAAACAGAAACCTGACACCGTCCCACCCATTTCTCCATGTGTCTCTTATTTTTAATGAGTTCTGTTAAGTTCTTAGAGTTGTGACATAAGTAGAGAGGGTCCTTGTATAATTGATATTCATGAAGTCTACTAGCTCAGCAATTTTGTGTATAAACATGCACATGTACACACATGAAGTATGCTTGGTTTTTGTAAAATATTTAATGAAATATTTTTTCTTATATGCTTTAAGTACTATTTTATTTGTTTCATTATTCTTAGTAGTATTTATTGAAACAGCTTATACAAGTGGATGTTAATTGAGATGGCATAAATCATAAAAAGAGAAAATGGGATACATAACTGATAATAAATTAATGGCATAAATTTCTGACCATTTTCTTTGTAATAGTAAAGACTAAACTTAGCTGAGGCTTGCAGAATGCTAAGAATTATAAAAGGCATTTTCATGTGTTATGTTTCGAGGAAAAACAAAAGGCTGCAGGAGGTTATTTCTGATACTGTTATGATGGGCATATGACAAAAAGAATGTCAAATTCTACACCACCCATTTGATTCTCTTTTGTTAGGGAAGTAATTGTTTAATTGAAATGGTAAATCCAAGTTATGAGAGAATTGAATGGGAAAGGAACTAATTGTTCTCGGTAGCCAGGACTTTTTTCATCCTAAGGTTTTAAAACAACTCCCTGTTTATTTCTGTTTTTCTGATCTCTTAGTGGTCTTGGAGACTAGGAATGTGAGGACTGACCGTTTTTAAAAAAAAATTTGAAGTGTAATTGATGTATCATAAATGGTTCATATTTAAAATGTATAGTTTGATAAATACTGTGTATACCAATGAAACTATCACCATAGTCAAGATAATGAACTTAACCATTATCCCAGATGTTTCTTCATGCATTTTGTAAGAGGAGACTGAGAAGGAGAACCAAGATGTTGTGTTGTCCAGGAAACTAAATAAAGAAGAAAATAATCTGCTGTGGTAAATGCTTACAGATAGGCAAAGTAACATGAGAAATAAGATGGATCCTCAGATTTAGTAATGCAGAGGTAACCAGTGATTTTGATCAAGGCAGTTTAGGTGGAGTGCTAAGTAAAAACCTGATGAGAGTGTATGTTAAAAAAGAAAGGGAGGAAAGAAATTGGAGATGGTCAGGATTGTTTTCAGTATATTTTCTGCCAAGGGGAGAAAAGAAGAGAGCAGTATTGAAATGGGATTATGAGTTTTTCCCCTGGGGCTGGGGCTGTAGCTCAGTGGCAGAGTGCTTGCCTAGCATATATGAGGAACTGGGTTTCATCCTTAACACCGCATAAAAATAAATGAATGAATAAAAGAATCATTTAAAAAAAATAGCCTCCCCCCTTTTGGGAAGAATGTGAGAAAATACAGCATATTTATATGCTGTTATCAGTAATTGAGAGCAATATGTTAAGGATGAGTTTCTGTAGTGATGCTCTTGAAAGGATAAGTAGGATGAAATTTAGTTTACAAATGTAGGAACTTGTATTATATATAAACTTGGATAATTTATCTGTGGCAATAGGCCAGAGACACAGTTATAAAGATGCAGACCTTGGAAAGTGGTTTGATGGATTGTGGGAGCTTAAGGACAATCTCTTCAGATAGCTTCACTGAATTTTTTTTTTTTTTCCTTTCAGCAAAGTGTGGGAAGCAATATCATGCTCTGAATAAAGATGAGAAGGAGGCATTTGGGGTTGAGGATCAAGAAGGTGTGAAATAGAGTGAGAGTGTGAATGAACCAGGGAGTTATAATATGCTTTCGTGGTAGCATTAAGGGTGCAATTGAGGCCTGTGGTTAAAAATTGAAAGTGTGATCAACCATGTTTAGATGCATGGTGTCAGTGCAGAGCTGGTGGAGAATTACACTGAACAAAGGTATAACTTTGCTAAGTACGATGAAATGAGAGAAGGACAAGGAAGTTGAGGGTGTTTGCAGGGAAGTGACTATGAGTGCCTCTGTGTGAGCTCTGAAAAGAGGGGAGCAGGACAGCAAAGGCTGAGGAACAGTAATCTGTGCAAGTGATGATGGTGGCAGAAAGGGCAGAGTAGAGCCCACAGATTTCCTAATGTTGGAAGGTGTTGTCTGTGAGAAGAGGAGAGTGACTTCAGAGTTTCTGGCCCGAGCAAAGTTGTAAGATTGGAGTTGCTGTCAACTAAATGTTTGGTACTTCGTCACAGTCTATGGTTTGGTTATGTTTTATTGATTGTTACATATAAAAATAATATTTCTAGTAAACTTTATATCCATGACTATATATTAAATTTTTATGCTGATTCATTAATTCATTAAATGATTGTTGAGTGCTTGCTATTTTTTTATGGGTGATGGAAATATAATGCCGAACAAAATACATCAATCAATAATTTACATTGGTTTTAGTTTATATGGAGAAAACAGTATTTTAAAGAAAACGTATAAAAGAGATTACTGTTCAAGTGACTAGTTCAATTTGGCTGTGTATGTATGTACATGTGTATGTTTATAAATAAAGTTAGGTCAGTTTTTTATCTTTCAAACTGTTTCTCTAGAAACTAACATTGTTATTTTTAGAGCATAGTTAAATATTTAAGGTATTAGTGAATTCAAAAAATATAAAACAAAAATATTGAAGACTGAAGAAATTGAATTTATTTTATACTTTGAAGACAATATGAATTTTTTTTTAAAAACGAACCTAATTCCTCTTTTGAACCAGAAATGATATTCTGCAGATTGATTACTTGAGCAGTCTCAAAAGCTTAAATACACCCTACATGGAAGAAATTATGCTTTTAAAATTAAGAATATTCAGAAAACATTACAAATCCTTGGGGGTAATTCTTTTGGTTAACATGAGTTTTGGACAGTGTCTGAGATGTTGGAATAATGTGTACCTTTTAAGGAGAATTTGAATAGGGAGGGCAATATTACATGTGCCTATTTATTGATTAAATCCTTTCATAACCTTTAGTGTTGTCTTCCATAAAACTTGTGATAGCATGAGCAAGAGTGCCAGCACCCTTAATTATCACCATGAAAGGGTTGAAATCAATACTTTCAGAGAAAAAACATTAGTTTACATGCTGGTTGGGAATAAAGTTTATTATATATGAGCAATTCCAATAATCTGTAACTTCTACCTACTATTTTAGAACAAAAATGGATGCTAGAATTATATTCTATGAAAAATTATGTGAAAAAGTGTAAAAGAAAAAATTGCTTTGGAGAGTGAAGTTGATCTAAAGAGTTAAGTATCAGTTCTCTTATAAACTGTTAAACAGATGCTTTTCCTGATTCAGCTTTTTGCATGAAACCTTTTGCAGGCTATTAACTATATGGATGTCTCCAATTTCTCTCTGTTGCCTGTGGATGTCTTAAAGAGGCTGTTTAAAAATAAATCTAGGAACACATTTTCTTTAAAATTCATATATACCATTATAATGTTTCTACTCTGATGCTTTTAATTATCAATAAAGATTTCAATAAATGTAACTATACATTACTTTAGAGTCCTGCATGTTGGAAGCTTAATTTGCAAACTTTCAATGTGCAAGAGTTTGTGAGATGACTTTCACAGGACAGGACAGAGGCTGTTTTTTGAGGTTTTGTTCATGGGAAAAGGGATTGGTTGGCTTTTTAAACATACATTCGATAAGCAGCTTTCAACTTGGAAATATTTGATTTACCAGTATCATTGTGAACACCAAGTGTCTAGCCAACAGCTAATTGTACATATGGCTGACTCTTTCCTCTTTGATTATGATGGTGCTATAGCTTTTGTTATGGAACACTACGAAGAATGGCTGTTTTTGTTGCTAAGCCCAAATTAGTGGGGTCCTAAATTCTGTTTCTGGGTTAGAAATTTGGATTTGTTTTCATTTCAAAACGATAAGAACTTTCTAAAATAATCACTTGAACAAACAAAAACTGATAAGCATATAGCAATACTTTTATCTAGATGAGCACTTTTTTTTTTTCACTTCTATTAAGTGATACTTTCAATGAATGTGTTTAGAATTCCCGTTTTGGAATTTGCTTTCAGAATATTCCTTTTGACGATTTTTTAAACTGGGAAATTGTTTTCTTTGATAGGTTATGGGATAAAAGGAAAGATAGTTTCTTGAATTTGAACAGGTGTGGATTGACTAGCAACAAAACAAGTTAATTAACTGTTTGACCTTGGGCAAATTACTCGAAAAATCATGCCTTATTTATCATGAGAAGTATGATATTGGCAGTGTTATTAAGAATATTTGAATTAGATGATCAAGTCAATTCCCAGTTAAAGTCACAGTAATAGTCATGCAATAAACACGGTATTCCCACTGTATCTTCTCTCTTTGTAGTAGTTTAGGGTATGTTTAGTTTTGGGATGAGCCAAGGTATTTAGAGTCACGTCTACTTAAGATAATTTGGGCTGGGGATGTAGTTTAGTGGTAGAGCACTTGCCTAGGTGTGTGAGCCCTAGATTTGATCCTCAGCATAGGGGGAAAAATTGGTAATCGTAACAGTAATATAATAGACAGGTTTTGGGGAGATTTAACATTGAATTTCTACTGTGCCATTTATTAACTAAGCACTACAGATACTTTGTCTTTCCAGATGGTAGTAATACCTTTTGAGTGCAGTTTGCTTTTTCCATGCCAGGGTTGAGCCCATGGTCTTCTGTGGGATAGGCAAGCCCTCTGCCATTGAACTATAGCCCCAGCCCTTTGAGTGCCGTTTATTGAGTTCCAAATATGTGCCACACACTGTTACGTGTATTTTGTATCTCATTTAATTCTAACAGCCGCCTTGTAAGATTATTGTTACTGCCATTCTGCACATGAGGAAATTAAGGCAAAGAGGTTAGATAACTTTCCTGAAGATATATAGTAAGTGGCAGGGTGAGAGTGAATTGAATATTCCTTTTTTTTCCCCTTTATCTTCTGTAAAATTTTTACTAATTTTATTTTACTTGATGTTAAATTTGCATACTGAGAGAAGTAAATAAATGTTTTACTCTTGAATTCTCTTTATTTCTCTAGTGTTGATATTGGTAGGCTAGTATTAATAATCTTTGTTCACTGTGGTTTGTGTTTTGATTGTAGCTCTTAAAAATTGCTATTGTGGTAAATATGTATGAAATAAAATTTAACATTTTAACCATTTTTAAATGTGAATTCAGTGGCACTAAGTACATTCACAGTGATGTTGTAGCTCTGAATTATCCTTCCTCCTCAAACAACACAAAATAATAAAAATATTCAAAGTTCTACAATGTATATAAAATTGTTAATCAAAATGTTCATGGCTTGAGATATGGTCTTGAAGGAGCCCATACTTCTTGGAATCCTGATTCCCAGTTATTTTGGTTATATTGCTTTCAGTCAATGAGATTTTTCTGATTTTTGGAGAGAAGTTGTGAATTTAATTCTGTGATTCTGTGTGTTTATACCCAAGTCCTTTTTTGCTTAAAATGTTTTTGGTTAAAGTTTTTATAGCATCCTGGAAAACCAGGGTTCAATAAATAAGTGTATGCATGCACCTGTTTACTTTTTTTTTTCCTACCTAGTCAACACTCTTTCCCTACAACAGATGCTACAGTACTATAGACAGATGTATTATTGCTTTCTAGGAGTGTATGGTATTATAGAAAATGGAAAAATTAGATAGCTGTCAGTGCACCGACAAATAGAGTTGTGTGAAGCTTCCTACTCCTTTATTTACATACACTGAAGGAACATGTGGTTAGACATTAATATAAGCATAGTTACTTTTTTTTTTGATAAAAGAGAGCATTGGGAGATGAGCATATTAGATAGTTTTGATGCAGAAGCATTACTTCTGACCTCTACTTCTAGAGAGGCTCTAAAAAGATTAACAAGAACTTAAGTTGCTTTGTGATGGTGGTGGGGCAGGTGGGGGAATACATGGAAGTAAATAAATAATCAGGAGATCAGAAATGGTAAATTTAAAATGCCTCTAGAAAGAGGGAAGGAACCTAAGAAACTGTGTTTATTTATTCAGGATATTCTATTTAAAAGCAGTGCGGAGATACAGGTGAATTTAGCAGTTTTTAGGGGTGATTACATTTTTAAACAATTGAGAAACTTCTTTCTTTTTACCAGGTTTCAGGCAGATCAATAGGTACTTTTTATACATAGTGATTGTGGAGATTGAGAGCTCCAAGAGGCAGTCTTCAGTGAGAAGAGGTTTTCAGCGAAGGCCATTAGTTTTCTGTTTTTTAAAAAACTTATGCTGTAATTAAATGCATCAGCAGTGGATTCTTAGTCCTCTATTGGTAAGATCTATCTCCTTCAACTGTTGAACTTTTCAGAAGTCTGAATACATATTAGAGATTCTGGAGTCCTCTGCCTGTGTTTTTTTGTACCATCCTGGTGTGGCATTGGATACATTTAAGCAATTACAATTTCCTTTTCTCATTTGTTGTTCTGGCATGTAATATACTTTCAATAAATGCTAGCATATTTATTTTTTATTTTTTATGTTTTGGGGGATTGGGGATTAAACCCAGAGGTATTTTATCATTAAACTATATCCCTAATCTTTTTATTTTTTATTTTGAGACATGGTCTTGCTAAGTTGCTTAGGGCCTCGCTAAATTGCTGAGGCTGACCTCAAACTTGAAATCCTCCTTTCTCAGACTCCTGAGTTGCTGGGATTACAGGAGTGTGCCACTATGGTTGGCTAAATGTGAGTATAGTTTGAATGCTTATTATATGCCAAACAATAGACTAATAGATTGAAATCTGCTCTCAAAAAAAGTATGCAGCAGCCTTTATTATTTTAATTTTTGAGAAATATCTATCAATTCTACTTTGTGCTAGGAGTTTGTAGTATGCTAGAAAACTCTTATGTAGTAAGAGAGTAGTGGGAATATTAGACACACTGTGCCCTAAAGAGGATATTTAGAAGAGAAGGAAGACATCATTTACATTCTTTTTGAATTTGAATCAGGTGTTTGGTATATTGAAAAATGACACTGAATAATGGTCCCTGAAGATATTAGAGAACATTTACTTTAAAAGTATTCAGATTGAATATTTGATTTGATAAATTCTTGAAGTGGTAGTAATAAGTACAAACTTTTTTTTTGTTGTGTAGTGGGGGTACCGGGTATTGAACCCAGGGGCGCTTAACCACTGAGCCACATCCCTAGCCCTTTTTTATATTCATTTAAAAACAGGGTCTTTCTGAGAATACAAACTATTTCTTTAAAAAATTTCTTTCAGTGGTAGTAATTAAAATAATCTGAATCATGGGATTTGTAAGTAGTTGCCAAGACAGTAAGCCACGTTCTTGGCAGCAGATGGTTTGTATGCAGTAGTGGGCCACAGTCATTTGTTTGTGCCTAAGGGTCACCTGGCTTCACTTCTTAGTTTTTTTCTGCATGAAATAGACAGACTTAAAGGAAATTGTAGAAGGGAAATTAGCTCTAAGGATTACATTTACCTTTTTTTTCAACTTCACTTTCTTTTTGGTAGAGCTTTTATTTTTTTAGGTTTCTAAACTGTATTCCCTACATATATTAATTGACTGAGATGACAAAATAGGAAATATGGCATATTTATTCCTACAGTGGAGGTTTCATGGAATCATATTAGATGTATTTTGCAGCTCTTGTGTTATTTGGCTTGGCTCCATCAAATAGAAGAGAAACGTGTCCTTTTTTTTTTTTTTTTTTTTAACCTAGATGGGTTTTGGGCCTAAAACGTCAGTCATGTTTGTCTCCTTTCTCTCACTGCATTCAGTTGTTTTACTGTGACCTTTTCTTTTTGTCCTCACTGCCATCTCTGTATTTTGTATTCTACAATTTCCTGCCTGACTATAGTAATAGGCATTCTTTGATAGGAAACATATAACTCCAAATTAAAATAAAGCTGACACATCTTACCAAAGGAGATATGCTGATGGCAAATAATCATATGAGGAAATTCTGCACATCATATATTATCAGGGAAATGAAAATTTAAAAAATGAAATACACTGCATACCTATTAGTATGGCTAAAATCCACAACATTGATAACACGAAATGCTGGTGAGGCTGTGGAGCAATGGGAACTCATTGCTGGCAGGAATACAAAATGATACAGCCACTTTAAAAGACAGTGACAGTTTCTTACAGAACTAAACATAGTCTACCCATACAACTAGCACATTTTTTTGGTGTTTATACAAAGGAGCTGGAAAATTATATCCACACAAAAACCTGTACATGGATGTTTATAGCAGGTTTATTATAATTACAAAACTTGGAAAAAACCAAGATGTCTTTCAGTAGGTGAATGTAGAAAGAAACTGTTGTACATTCAGACAATGAAATATTATTTAGTGTAAAAAGAAATGAGCTATCTGGACATGAAAAAATGTGGAGGAATGTTGAGTGTCTTTTGCAAATTGAAAGAAGCCAAAATGAAAAGACTACATATGGTTATTCAGATATCCTGGAAAAGTCATAGCTAAGGAGGCATGGGAAAGAAAAAAGAACAGCAAACACCAGGGCTTGGGGGGAACAAGGGAAGAATAGGTGGATCACAGAGGATTTTGGGGGTAAAACTGCTGTATATGTCACTATAATCGTAGATACATGTTATTTTAAATTTGCCTAAACTCATAAAATATATTGAGTGATTCTTAATGCAAAGTGAGAATTCTGGGCAATAATGATGTGTCAGTGTAGTTTCAACAATTCCAACAAAGTCTATAAAAATAAATAAAAACAACTATATACTAACGCATTTGCACACACAAAATATAAACTGTGACTTTAAACTATTTTGTGACATCTTTTATCATGGTGCAGTCCTACTGTTTAAATCAGCTTTTTCACCACTGTGACTAAAGGACTCGACCAGCACAATTGTAGAGGAGGAAGAGTTTATTTGGGGGCTCATGGTTTCAGACATCTCAGTCCATAGACAGCTGGCTCCATTCCTTGGGGCTCCAGATGAGGCACAACATCATGGTGGAAGAGTGTGGCGGTGGGAAGCAGCTCACATGATGATAAGAAAAGAGAGAGAGAAAGAGAATGTGCATGTGATCCACTTGCCAAATACAAATATATACCCAAGCCACGTCCTCCTTCTCATCCAGCCACACCCTACCTGCCTTCAATTACCACTCAGTCCCATCAGGTGATCAATTCAATGATTGGATTAAGGCTTTCATAACCCAGTCATTTCTCCTCTAAACCTTGCATTGTCTCACACACGAGCTTTTAGGGGACACCTCACATCCAAACAATAACACCTACTTAACCACTGACGACTTCTTTCAGAATCCTCTTACTGATATCCATTGTGTTTTACTGATAGTCTGGCTGCCTTTATAGGTGCACATCCTATTGCTACTCCACCTACACTTACTAGTGTTTTCTTTTCTCTCCTTGGAGAGTGCTGTTGGCACAGCAGAGAACAGTTCTTCATTGTGTGAGACTGGCCTGTGCATTGTAGTTAGTTAACATCCTTGCCCCATTCCTTTTCCACTCTCTGCCAATAGCAGTTGAGGTGGGGTAGAAGGAAGGAGGTCAGAGCATTTCCAGTTGAGAATCAGTCTGCAAGCCAAATTGTACTATTTGTGGGTTCCAGAGCTCTTCTTTTTTCCTGTTTGATTGTGGTTGCTAGGGATTGAACCTAGGACCTCCTGGCATGCTAGGTGAACGCTCTACCACTGATCCCTCTTATTTGAGTTTGTTTTTATTGTCTCTTTTTCTAACTGTACTTACTAAAATCTAGTTGCTGTTTCATAAGGCTATGGGATATGAATTGCTTACATGTAAACATCAGGCTAAGTATTTATTAGATATGATAATATATAATACAAATTTAATAATGTATATGTAATGGTACATAGTGAGAATGTATAATAATTAATAAAACAGGCACAGTTCTTGATCTTATGGAGTTTCATTTTTAGAATCTTCATTACTAGAGTCTAAGAGCCTTGCAGAAGACTGTTTTAAAGTTTACCTTGTTTGTCCTTGCAGAGTGTGCTGTATATTTTGGTTGATAAGTAGTTAAATAATAATATTGAACAATAAATAGACTTTATTCATTAGAGGGGAACATTGAATAGTTTGAAGCAGAAGTATAATGTTACTGAATTTCTACTAATTAATTAGATTTAACTTTAGCACTAAAAAGAAATGAGAAGTTTTATTGCCAGTTTCTATATTTTAGTTTTTTTAATCAGCCAAGTAATTTTTTGAAAGCCTTTTCAAATATTTACATTTAAAAACCAATTACATAAGTGATTCAGTAAACAAATATTTTTTGAGTACTTACTGTGTGCCAGATACTGTTCTAGGCACCGGGGAAAGGGGAATGGTCAAAACAAAGCCTATGATTGCATGCTTGCATTGTAGTGTGGGAGTTAGTAAGCAAATCAAGAAATACACAATGTTATGTACCATGTTAAAGTGCTTTGAGGAAAAAGCAAGCAGAGAGTAAAGAGGAAGGCTGTTTTAGATAGGGAAATAAGGTGCTTTTGAGGAATGTTTGAGTTGGAAAGAAAGTAGGAAATCATGGCTATATCTAGGAGAAAGAGTTTTTTAGGCAAAGGAAACTGCAAGTAGGGCCAGTCAGTGAGTAACTTATTAATATTTTTTCCCTTATTGTCACTTTAGAATATTCTGTAGATTCCTCCTTAATCTAGCCTTCCCTGTTGTTTTTCTTCATTATCTAACTAAATGGGAATAATGCATGTTTTTAAGGAAACATGAAATGTATAACACTTAATTTCTTATATATATTTGTGTCAGTCAGCTTTTCATTGCTGTGACAAGTACTTGAGGAAACAACTTAGAAGAGGAGAGATTTCTTTTTGGCTGTTTCAGAAGTTTCAGCTGTGGTCTTCTTGCTCCAAAGCTGAAACATCATGGTGGAAGGGTATGGCAGAGGAAAGCTATTGAGCTCATGGCAGCCGGAAAGCAGAGAGAGAGAGGAGAAGGGGCCAGGGACAAGATATAGACCTCAAGGGTATGTCCCCAGTTACCTATTCTCCAATCATGCTCCAACTCCCTACAGTTTCCCAATACCTCACAATAATACATTCAGATTATTAACCCATCAAATAGATTAATCCACCAATGAGATTAGAGCCCTCATGATCCAGTCTTTTTCCAAAATCTCCACCTCTGGAGATTGCTGAACTGGGGATCAAGCATTTAATACCCAAGTTTTTGGGGGCCATTTTCAGACCTAAACTATAATGGTTCTTATTATGATATATAATAGATGATCCACAGTTGGTAGTTATTATCATTATTTTGTTAGTATAAAACCTAGTAGAAACTTATGCTCTTCCCTATATATCTTCCCAGAGAAAACTTGTTCATCTTTCAAACACTAATGTAAAGGTCACTTTCTTCCTGGTCTTTCTTACTATGCATGTAAACATAGCTCCCTTAGTTTTGTTACCCTTGTATGTTTTTTTATATTGATATTGCATCTGCCAGAGTTAGCTTTATTTATTTGATTATTTTTGCCTTTTTTATGCCTAGTTCTTAACCTAGATTCTAACATTTATATATTTGCTAGGCAAATGACTTATAGTTAGGAATTAATTTATTTTGCTTCATGTATGTATGTATGTATGTATGTATTTTTTTGTACTGGAGATTGAACTCAGGGGTACTTGACCACTGAGCTACATCCCCAGCCCTATTTTGTGTTTTATGTAGAGACAGGATCTCACTGAGTTGCTTAGTTCCTCGCCATTGCTGAGGCTGGCTTTCAATTTGCGATTCTCCAGTCTCAGCCTCCCAAAGTGCTGAGATTATAGTCGTGCACCACCATGCCCAGCTTCTAGTATTTATAGATATTCAAACCATTCAACAAATATGTGAGCCATTGTGGTGAACATTGAGAATAAAAAAATTAATGCATTGCAAATGCTAACAGTAAAATTTAAGGTAAAATTATGATACAGTAATGTATTTATCATAATATTCAAGGGAAGTGTGAATTGAAGTAGAGATATATTATCAATAAGAAAAGGGGTAGAAAGTACAGGTATGAATTCTAGATTGTGAATTCAGAAAGTGTCTAGTGATCCCTTTCTATGGGATACATTTATGCTTCTTGTTGCCACTGAAATATAAGCATAGATTTGGTGTTTTAAAGAGTTGGTTAGAATCCCACTGTCATCTCTAGGGATGTGATCTTAAGCAGGTTACTCATGAGTCTCATTTCTTTCTCTGAAAAATGGAGATAAACTTTGCCTTCCATTAGATTGTAGGGATTAAGCTATGTGGATAAAATAGCATTGGCTTATAAAATGTAGTTGATATTACTTATTATGTAAAATCATTTTAATTCATTTAACTTTATTTCTGCAGAATTAGATTGAGAGTTTGTTAGGCTTTGACTACAGGAAAGTGAGGTGGAATTTAATAACATTGCTGATTTCAGACTTTGGCTATGTCTCATTCTGTTGCTGCTGATTCCTTTTCCTCAGTACAAAGTGCTGCTGTCAATCCGGAGTAAAGAAAAGAGTGCTCATTAAATAAAGCTAAAAAAAGTATATTATGCAATGTTGTGGTTAACACAGGGTGAGGGTAAAAGGGGAGGAAATCTGTATTAGTTGTTGTGCCCAGCACCAAGCACAAGCCTGGCACATTACAAGCACTTCAGATCATGTTTACATGGGTGAATTCTGTGAAAATGAGAAACATTTTATAGATATGGAGTATATGATCTGCAGTAGCACATTTTGGGTATCTAAGGAAGGTGTCTATGAAATATTGGCAAAAGAGAACAATTTTGGTATTTTAGCAGTTGTCTTTGAAATGATTATAATGGGTTCAATGTGGGCATGGTTGCATATTTTAAGAGAACGGTAGCCCAACTAATCTGAGATAGAAGAACCACTTTTACTGAGCCACTTTTACTAGCCTAGAAGGGAAGCAACTGATAAAAATGAAAACAAAATTAGAGAGTGCATTTAGAGGTCACAATTTACAACTATTCTGTTAGATTTCTAGACCTTAAGTTATTGTACTTTAAAGGAAATAGAATTCCCTATGGAAAAATGGACCAGTCTTCCTGGTCTTCAGCTCCTGCCTTTTCTTCTGCTGCTCCAGTATGGACTTACCACCAACTCCTTAAGCAGTCTTCATTATCTACTTTATCTGTTCCTCGGAGGCATGAACTGATGAGTGCTGCCAGAATGACTGTGGCAGTTTCTCACCACTGTCTCTTTCATTTGTGCCTCCAGTCCATCTACTTCTCACTGTCACTGGAGTGATCTTTGTATAATAAATCTGATTGTTGGTTCCTGCATTGAAATCCTTTAATGGGTTCCCATAGTCATTAGGATAAAATTCCAAATTCTGTAGTATGGAAAACTGCTGGGTTTACAGGCATGTGCCACTGTGCCTGGCTGATTTTATCAAATCTTGATCAGATTTTAAGTATTTGTATGTGCATATGCTGCACATGATTTACAATTGCATCATTTCCCTATTTCTTTTTTTGTGTATGTGTGGTGCTCAGGATCTAACCTAGAGCCTTGTGTAAGGCAAGTGCTCTACTACTTAATTACATCTCCAGCCCATTGTTCACTTGTATACAATTTCCTTTCCTCTTCCATTTTCTTTCCTTTCACAACTAAACAAATTAAAATCAGATTTTGAATTTAAACTATAAAAATGTTAAATTGTGAAAATATTTTTTAGTCTGTTCCCTGGAACACATAGATACTATGGGTTTGAATTGTCTTTTACATAATAAAATTATTTGTGTGTCTTAAGTGCTGGCCTTTCACCATTTTCTTCTTTTAAACATCAAATTAGATATTCTTAGGCTCTTATCACTGCAATAGACCTTAATAGGCATCTGATCTGCTTGTTTTATTTTAGAGATGAGTTAAGACCAAATGACAAGTGATTTGGCCAGTTAACTGGCGGCAATTCATAACAAGGACAGAACGATATAATAGATTTTAAACTGTTGATGAGGTTAACCAAACTGTGGCAATCTTCTATGTTAACCACATTAAACTTTAAGTCCAGTACTGTTGCTAGAAATACATGTGGTTCTGATGACATTTTAAAATCATATTATTGAGAGGGACCTCGGCCCAACGCGCAGGGGAGGCGAAGCAGACTGACCCCGGCCCGCACAGAGGAGGCAGAGCAAACTGACTACAGCTGACTCATGGAGGAGGAGACTGAGACCAAGACGGACCCACCTGGCCCTGTCGGGTGGTGGAGGAGACCAACTGCGAGTCGGGCTGCGGCCCCATCTACCAACGGAGGGCTATCCTGGCCTACTTCCGTCTATGAACAACAGCCAGGACCAGGAAGACCATCCCTGAGGTACTTGTAGGCTTGGTTACACCAGAGGTGAGGTATTGGTAACCTGCAGGGACACTACAAGATTATAGGGTAGAAAATGTAATAGCTCAGATTGGCATTGCCAGAGAGGAAGACACATGAACAACATGAAAAAACAAGGGAAGAAAATGCCCCAGTCAAACCAAAATGCTATAATAATAGAATCCATTGACAACACAGTGGATGAAATGTCAGAGTTCAGAACGTACATAATTAAAATGATCTGTGAAGCACAGAATAATATAAGAGAGTAATTAAAGGCAATAATTGATCACTCTAACAAAGAGATTAGAGAGCAAATACAGGCAACCATTGATCACTCCAACAAAGAAATAAGAGAGCAAATATAGGGAGCAAAAGTTTACTTCAAGAAAGAGAGAGAGACTGAAAAAAAAACCAAGAAGAAATCCTTGAAATGAAGGAAACAATGAACCAAATAAAAAATTCAATAGAAAGCATCACCAACAGACTAGATACTTGGAAGATAGAACCTTAGACAATGAAGACAAAATATATAATCTTGAAACTAAAGTTGACTACACAATGAAGATGGTAAGAAACCATGAACAAAACACGCAAGAATTATGGGATGACATCAAAAGACCAAATCTAAGAATTATCAGGATAGAGGAAAGCACAGAGATACAAACCAAAGGAATGCACAATCTCTTCAATGAAATATATTAGAAAATTTCTCAAACATGAAGAATGAATTGGAAAATCAAATACAAGAGGCTTATAGGACACCAAATGTACAAAATTAGAACAGATCCACCTGAAGGAACATTATAATGAAAATACCTAACGTACACAGTAAGGATAGAATTTTAAAAGCTTCAAGAGTGAAGGTACAGATTATATACAGGGGGAAACCAATTTGAATTTCAGCATATTTCTCAACCCAGACCCTCAAAGGTAGGAGATTCTGGAATAACATATACCAAGCTCTAAAAGAAAATGGGTGCCAACCAAGAATCTTATATCCAGCAAAATTAAGTTTCCGATTTGATGATGAAATAAAACATTCCATGATAAACAAAAGTTAAAATAATTTACAATGAAAAAGCCTGCACTAGAGAACATTCTTGGCAAAATATTTCATGAGGAGGAAATGAAAAACAACAATGAAAATTGGCAAAGGAAGGGACTACACTAAAGGAAAAGCCAATCAAAGGAGAAACCAAGTCAAGTTAAAAACCAAAAGTAAACCAAAATGAATGGGAATACAAACCATATTTCAGTAATAACCCTGAATGTTAATGGCCTAAACTGATCAATCAAAAGACATACACTGGCATATTGGATTAAAAAAAAGAGCCAACAATATGCTGTCTTCAAGAGACTCATCTCATAGAAAAAGAGGTCCACAGACAAAGTGAAAGGATGGGAAAAATCACACAAATGGACTGCGTAAGCAAGCAGGGGTTTCCATCCTCATATCAGATAAAGTAGACTTCAAATCAAAGATAGGAGGGATAAAGAAGGACATTTCATACTACTTAAGCGAACAATACGTCAATAAGACATAACAATCATAAATATCTATGCCACGAACAATGGAGCACCAATGTATATCAAACAAATCCTTCTCAATTTTGAGAATCAAATAGACTACAACACAATAATACTGGGTGACTTTAACACACCTCTATGACCACTGGACTTATCTTCTAAACAAAAACTAAACAAACCATAGAACTCAATAATACAATCAATAATTTAGAATTAACAGACATATACAGAATATTTCATTCGTCAACAAGTGAACACTTTTTTTTTTCAGCAGCGCATGGATCCTTCTGTAAAATAGATCATATGTTATGCCACAAAGCATCTCTTAGCAAATACAAAAAAATAGAGATACTACCCTGCATTCTATCAGACCATAATGTAATGAAATTAGAAATCAATGATAAGATAACAAATAAAAGCTACTCCATTACCTGGAGACTAAATAATACACGATTGAATGACACATGGATAGCAGAAGACATCTAGGAGGAGAAAAAAAAATTCTTAGAGGTAAATGAGAATTCTGATACAACATATCAAAATCTCTAGAACACTATGAAGGCTATGTTAAGAGGAAAGTTCATTGCATTGAGTTCATTCATTAAAAGAAGAAAAAGTTAACAAATAAATGACTTGACATCACATCTCAAAGCTCTAGAAAAAGAAGAACAAATCAACACCAATAGAGGTAGAAGACAGGAAATAATTAAAATCAGGGTAAACAGTCATCTCAGCACTTAGGGAGGCTGAGACAGGAGAATCTGCGAGTTCAAAGCCAGCCTCATCAACAGTGAGGCACTAAGCAACTCAGTGAGACCCTGTCTCTACATAAAACACAAAATAGGGCTGGGGATGTGGCTCAGTGGTGAGTACCCCTGAGTTCAATCTCCAGTACCCCCACCCCCCAAAAAAGGGTGAAAATCAGGACTGAAATCAGTGAAATTGAAACAAAGGAAACAATTCAAAAAATTATCAAAACAAAAAGCTGGTTCTTTGAAAAAATAAATAAAATTGATAAGCCCTTAGCTACCCTAACGAAAAGAAGGAGAGAGAAAACTCAAATTACTAAAATTTGAGATGAAAAGGGAAATATTCTGACAGACACTATTGAAATACAAAATTAGAAACTGTTTTGAAAATCTATACTCCAGTAAAATATAAAATCCCAAAGACACTGACAAATTTCTAGGGGCATATGATCTGCCCATACTGAATCATGAGGAGATACACAACTTAAACACATCAATTTAAAGCAAGAAAATAGAAGATGCCATCAAAAGCCTACCAACCAAGAAGAGCTTAGGACCGGATGGATTCTCAGCAGAGTACTACAAGACCTTCAAAGAAGAATTAATACCAATATTCCTCAAATTATTCCATGAAATAGAAAAGAAGGGAACCTTTCCAAATTCATTCTATGAGGTGAGTATCACCCTGATTCCAAAACTAGACAAAGACACATCAAAGAAAGAAAACTTCAGATCAATATCCCTGATGAACATTGATGCAGAAATTCTCAATAAAATTCTGGCAAATTGTATACAAAAACATATTAAAAAGATAGTGCACCACGATCAAGTGGGTTTCATCCCAGATATACAAGGTTGGTTCAATATACAGAAATCAATAAACATAATTCATCACATCAATAGACTTACAGTCAAGAATCATATGATTATCTCTATAGATGCTGAGAAAGTATTTTAAAAATATAGCACCTCTTCATGTTCAAAACACTAGAAAAACTAGGGATCATAGGAACATACCTCAACATTATAAAAGCTATCTATGCTAAACTGAAAGCCAACATCAACCTCAATGGGGAAAAATTGGAGGCATTTACCCTAAAAACGGGAACAAGACAAGGATGTCCTATTTCATCACTTCTATTCAAGATAGTCCTTGAAACTCTAGCCAGAACAATTAGATAGACAGAAAGGGATATGAATAGGAGAAGAAGAAGTTAAACTATCATTATTTGCCACTGACATGATTCCTTAGAGGATCCAAAAAATTCCACCAGAAAACTTCTAGAATTAATAAATCAATTCAGCAAAGTATCAGGATATAAAATCAATACTCATAAATCAAATATATTTCTATACATCAATGATGAATCCTCTGAAAGAGAAATTAGAAAAACTACCTCATTCACAGTAGCCTCAAAAAAAAAAGGAAATACTTGGGAATCAATCTGACAAAAGAAGTGAAAGACCTTTACAATGAAAACTTCAGAACACTAAAGAAATTGAAGAAGACCTTAGAAGATGGAAAGATCTCACATGCTCTTGGATAGGCAGAATCAGTATTGTCAAAATGGTCATACTACCTAAAGTACTATATTATTTCTGTAAAGAATGATGTTGGGATTGTAATTGGAATCACATTGAATCTGTATAGTGCTGTAAAGAATCTGTAAAGCAATCATGAAATTCATTTGGAAAAATAAGAGACCCAGAATAGCCAAAATACTCCTTAACAAGAAGAGTGAAGCAGGAGGCATCACAATACCAGACCTTAAACTGTACTACAAAGCTATAATTACAAAAACAGCATGGTATTGGCACCAAAATAGACATGTAGATCCGTGGTATAGAATAGAAAACACAGAGACATATGTACAGTTATCTCATACTAGACAAAGTTGCCAAAAATATACATTGGAGAAAAGATAGCCTCTTCAACAAATGGTGCTGGGAAAACTGGAAATCCATATGCAGCAAAATGAAACTAAACTCCTATCTCTCATCATGCACAAAACTCAAGTCAAAGTAGATCAAAGACCTGGGAATCAGACCAGAGACCCTGTGCCTAACTGATGAAAAAGTAGGCCTGAATCTCCATCATATTAGAGTAGGCCCAGACTTCCTTACAAGACTCCTAAAACACAAGAAATAAAAGCAAGAATCAATAAATGGGATGGATTCAAACTAAAAAGCTGCTTCTCAGCAAAAGAAACAATCAGGTAAACAGAAAGCCTACATTCTGGGAGCAAATTTTTGCCACACACACATTAGATAGAGCACTGATTTCCAGGATATATAAAGAACTGAAAACACTTAACACCAAACAAATAAACAACCCAATCAATAGATGGGCTAAGGAACTGAACAGACAGTTTTCAGAAGATATATAATCGATCAAATATATGAAAAAAATATTCAATATCTCTAGCCATTAGAGAAATGCAAATCAAAACTATTCTAAGATTTCATCTCACTCTAGTCAGAATGGCAGTTATCAAGAATACAAACAACAACAAATAGCGAGGATATAGGGGAAAAGGCACACTCATACATTGCTGGTGAGACTGCAAATTGGTGCAACCAGTCTGGAAAGCAGTCTGGAGATTCCTTAAAAACCTTGGAATAGAACCACCATTTGACCCAGCTATCCCACTCCTCAGTCTGTATCAAAAGGACTTAAAAACAGCATACTACAGTGACGCAGCCACTTCAGTGTTTATAGCAGCTCAATTCACAATAATTAAACTGTGGAACCAACCTAGGTGCCCTTCAATAGATGAATGGATAAAGAAACTGTGGTATATATACACAATGGAATACTATTCAGCATTAACAGAATAAAATTATGGCATTTGCAGGTAAATGGATGGAGTTGGAGAACATCATGTTAATTGATGTAAGCCAATCCCCAAAAGCCAAATGCCGAATGTTCTCTCTGATAAGTGGATGCTGATCCATAATGTGGGAGGGGGCATGGGAAGAATGGAGAAACTTTGCTTAAAGGGGAGGAAAAAGAGGGGATGGGACATGGGGGCAGGAAAGATGGTGGAATGAGATGGACAAAAATGCCCTAGGTTCATGTATGACTGCACATGTAGTGTAACTCTATATTGTGTACAACCAGAGAATTGAAAAGTTGTGCTCCATTTGTGTACAATGAATCAAAATGCATTCTGTCATTTAAACTTAACTAAAATAAAGTAGAAAATCACAAAAGTAAAAACAATTAAAAAATAAAATATTATTTTAATGACATAATAGAATAATAGCAGAAAATTCCTGGAATTTGTCAATCCACTAGTCTCTCATATAGGATATTAGTGAAGTTTGGCAATACTTATTTTGGTGCATAGGTTTTTATTACTGTTATATCAATGGGAGTATTTTTTATTATTCTGATTTTAAGCCTTTGGAAAATCCTGCATTATTTCTAACTTGTTAGTTTTTGACAAGTTGAATATGAGGATTCACATATATTTCATAGGAAGACGTTTAACCAATAAATGTATATTAATGAAAACATGAGGAGTAAGACTTAAATAATTCTGTCATTTTTTTTCTTATTTAATCTAAGAAGTTATGTATATTTTTAGAAAGCCATTGGAATATCTTAAATAGAAAAATGAGAAAAGTCATATTCTACATTTCCTATTTGTTTTGTAATTTTTTCGCTTAGGATTTATATTTTAATTAAACTGGATCGTACAAAATAGCACCTTGTATTCTCTGACTTTTAGATTTACTTTTTATTTTATTTTATTTTTTTTAGTGTGAGGAGCACTTTTTTTTGAGGGTGGCTAAATAATTAGTAAATACAATGAATGAGAAAATAGTTAAAGATACAGAAGATGTTAGATAATTTGAAGTTAGTACTAGTCTAATTTCTGATTGTAGTTGCCTAATATTAATGCAATTGGATTATTAAATTTTGGTCAGTTGTGTTCAGATATTATACTTTTCATGTGAAGAATACTCTGACATTTTAAAGCTTCTTAGTTTGACTTGATATGAAGTTTAAATTTTTTTTCCATTACTGCAGCCTATGTTTTGGGATGACAAATTAGTAATTGTCCTTTGTTCTATTTCAGATCCCTGTATTTCACTGAGTCCACCATGCTTTACAGAAGAAGATAGATTTAGTCTGGAAGCTCTTCAAACAATACATAAACAAATGGATGATGACAAAGATGGTGGAATTGAAGTAGATGAAAGTGATGAAGTAGGTGGAAAGCTTTCCCCTGTACCCTCCTATGACAGAGTGCCTGTGTTTCTAGCCTAAAAATTTCCCCTTATTCCTTATGTGACTCAGCTCCTTCATCTTTAACATTTTTAGTTTTGCTGTTTTCACATTTTAATTTTACTCTATAGACTTATGCAGCTTCCCCATTTGTATACAAGTCTCAGTTTTATAAAAATTTTTGTCTTATATTCTTGGGTTTCTCAAACTTATATTCTGTTCTGACTGGATATTGCTGATTTACAAGCCAGCTCAAAATGTAGTGTTTTACAATGACAACAGTTTATTATTTCTCCTAAATCTGTGGCTCTATTGGGCTCAGCTGGGTAGTTTTTTTGTTCTTGTAGTTCTGGACTGAGGTCACTGTGGCAGTTGGCATTCATTTGGGAGTTCCTGGTGCTAGAATATCTAAGATGGCTTCTTATCCATCAGGCTCTCTCTTTTTGTGTCTCTTATCATTCAGGAGTCTAGCTCAAACTTGATTACAATATGGCAACTGGCTTCTAAGTGGTAGTGTTCCAGGAAGACAAGTTCCCATGTGCAATTATTTATCGTGCCTCTGCAACTCAGTGTGACCCTGTTTCTAAATAAAACACAAAATAGGGCTGGGGATATGGCTCAGTGGTCAAGTAACCCTGAGTTTAATCCCTAGTACCAAAAAAAAAAAAACCAAAACTTTCTTGCATTGTCTCACACATGAGCTTTGTAAACCATGACAGTAATGAGGTAAATCTTTAACCAAACAGAATAATATAAGTTGAGGAAACAAATGAAGTACTAGTAGATTTGATGCAAATGTAGAAATGTATGTGGTTCAAATACAATCCTTCAAATGGTATTGTTAAATAACTTAACATTTCTTTTCTCTTTTTATTTTCTAGTATTTTGGATTGAACTACTGAGCCACATCCCCAGTCCTTTTTTGGTTTTGAGTCAGAGTTTCAGAAGTTGCGTAGGGCTTTATTAAAATTGCTGAAGCTGGGCTTTGAACTTGTGATTCTCCTACCTCTGTCTCTTGAGCCTCTGAGATTACAAGTGTGCACCATTGTGCCCAGCTACACTTTTTAAAATGAAAAAAATCAAAGGAATTTTTAGAAGCCAAAAGTAACTCTCCTATACCATATCTCTCCAAACTATTTTTTAAATCATGCTATCAAACTGTTAGGAAAAGGTTTTATGTGGGCTCTCCCTGATCATAAATTTAAATAAATACCTGTATTTAATTGTATGAGCATATTATAGATTATATATATATACACACATACAAGCTATTATACCAGAGTTATATATTTTTGACATGTTTACAAAAATAGAAATTTAAAGGTATGAAATAAAATTAAATATAAGGATAAATTTAAATATTTATTCCCTCTCCATTGGATTAGATCATGTACCTCTTTTGGGTTGGACAACCCAGTTTGGAAGCCACTGCATTAATGATTTATAAAGCAAGATTATGTCATAAGTCACTTAGACTATATACTATTTTATAAGAACAGGGGACTGTGAGAGTTTTTTCAGAAAAAAAGCTCCAGGGACACTGCTAATGTTAGTATAACTTCTACCACTATTACCATGTACATGTTTGTTAATTATATAGCATATCAGTTATAGATATTCTTCTTCTTCTTCTTATTTTTTTTGATACCGGGGATTGAACTCAGGGGCACTCAGCCACTGAGCCACATCCCAGCCCTATTTTGTGTTTCATGTGGAGACAGGGTCTCACTGAATTGCTTAGTGCCTTGCCGTTGCTGAGGCTGGCTTTGAACTCACGATCCTCCTGTCTCAGCCTCCCAAAGTGCTGGGATTACAGGTGTGCACCACTGCGCCTGGCTATAGATACTCTTATGATAAGTACTCTGCTTTTCATGACTAAAGTTAGCTCTGATATTTGTAATACTTGTAAGAAATGACAGAACCCACTTATTTATGCTAATTTAGAAAAAAACTGCTGGAATGAATGAGGCAGAAAATTTAGATATTTTGATAAGGGAAGACATGATTAAATTCTCTGTTTTTGAAAAATATCCTTTCCTATAAATGTTTCAATGACTTATTTTAGTTACAACTTTTATTAATTTTTAAGTTTAATTTGTATTTAGAGTATGTTTAATTATTGATCTGAAGACACCTTAGAAGTAATGTTTATAACACCTTTAAACAGAAGTCTGTGGAAGAAAAATTTACATAGAAGGAAGTAATATATTGGGGTATACTCAAAAGTATTTTAATATTTAACAACTCACCAAAATGTTAATCACCACATTTTTTTTGTCATTTCGGTTACCTCTTTTTAAAAAATTTTTTTTTAGTTGTAGATGAACACAGACCTTTATTTTATTTATTTTTATGTGATGCTGAGGATCGAACCCAGTGCCTCACCACATGCTAGGCAAGTGCTCTACCACTGAGCCACAACCCCAGCCCTTGGTGGTTACCTCTGATTTGTTCATTTGCAGTTAACTGCAGTTTAAACTATTCAAATGAATGGGGCTATATACATGTTTTGGAAGCAAAGTAGAAAAACTGTTGGGCCACTCTATTAGTTTGCCTTTAGCTTACAGAATAAGGAAGGACAAGCATCCTGGGAGCCAAGTCCTTGGGCCTCAAGGGAGAAAAGAAGTGGATGAAAAGGGAGTTGACATAGTTTGGAGAAATTATTCTAATGAATAAATCAAAGTATGCTCCCTAGACAAGCAGCATAAGCATCACATGAAAAAATTGCAAATGCTTGTATACTACAATGGCCTTGCTTGAATCAGAAACTTGGAGGTAGAATCCAGCAATCTGTTTCTATAAGTCCTTTGAGTGGTTCTTGCATTTGATGAAGTTCGAGGGCTACATGATTTAAAGTTCAGGATATTGATAATAGCTGGAACCTCTTTATGAAATTTTTATGAGTACATTGTATATTTACAAGTCTTATTTTCTTGTGATTGGATCCATGAAAAAATGATTTATAACGTATCCTTTGCACCTTAACAAATCTTATTATTTTTTGCTTTTATAAAAGTTTTTATAATCTCAGGCACAGTATTTATATTTGGCCACTGTGATGCTCTTGGAAAAGACAGTGTTTTTTACTCCTCTATTTTGTGATTTTACTTTTGTCAAGTTCCATCTTAAAAATGACTTCCAGTGGTTTCTGTGGAATGATGTGCTTCAAATGGTAAATAAATAACTCTTAAATGCAACTTACCGATAAACTGGGGAAGTGTGACATAGTATGAAATCTGTGTGTGAGGAACTAAAACTTCTGAAATCCTTTCATGGTTTCACAGAGCATTGAGACATTCAATTCAGTGCCTTTTGTCTCTTTCTGGGAGTTACCCCAATCCCTGCTTCAATTAGTAAATCTTTTTTGCCTACTCCCTCAAATTCTTTTGGCTTTGCTTAGGCAGATCTCATGGTAATTATGTATTTTTATTAAAAAAAAATCATTTCCTCTTCCTGTTCCATCATCCTCCCCCCCCTCCGCAATGCAGGGAATGGAATCCATAGCCTTGAAAATGCTCTACTACTGAACATGCCCCCCAACCCCTGTTCCATTAATTTTTTATTTACCTCAACAAGCATTCATAGACTGTATAGTACAGACTGGAAGGGGGCAGAGGAGTAGGAGTGAATCAGGATTGTGCATCTGGACTTCTCTACTTTAGTTCCAGCCTGACTGTACTGCCAGTCCTGCTTTTCTCCTCCCCCTCCTTCTCTGAGCATTTTTAGAGGATCACAGCATGGCATTGCATTTATGTAATATATTTATTTGATAATTTAGCACACTTCACATATTGTCTCAGCTTCTAAAAGATGAGGCGAATTTGGGCGAGTCCAGAACATATCTATTCCCATTAACACTCTTACCCTTTTTTTATTGTTACAGGTAGAGTAACCTATATAATTCATCATCCAAAGTGGGTTACCTTTGGGAGTAAAAGAGGGTTCTATTAATAATGACATCAAGACAACAGGTGTAAATGAGGCCTGTTCCAGGCCAACAGGCCATATGATTACTCTCACCATATGGCTTATCATAGTCTGTTTCTGTTGTATTATTGTTCTCTCATCAAGTTGTTATTAAATTGAAAAGTATTGTGCCAAGATTTGTGCTAATAGGAAAGCTTGTATCTATTTCAGTTCATTATTTTAAATCTTTTCATATTATACAACCTATTTTCTGGTAACATGACAGAAACAATTAGAAACTTTATTTCTGTTTTTTCTTTGAGGTTTTTTAAAAAAATTTATTCTTTAGAAATAATACAATGGAAAATATTTCTTATATTACAATAATATTCATTGATCCCTTCATTGATATTAGAATTTGTTTTTCTTTTAGTAGTGAATTTCTTGACTTTTTCAAATTTTTTCTTTTTAAAAAAAATGTGTTCCCCAGCTTTATTGAGGTATAATTGACAATAAAAATTGTATATAAGGTATACAATATGATGATTTGATGCATGTGTATATTGTGAAATGATTACCACAGTCAAGCTAATTAACACATCTATTACTTCACATATCAGGGTATGAACTTTCACTTATAAGATGAATAAATTTGGGGATCTAATGTACAACTAGTGACTGTAGTTAATGACACTGTATAATAAACAAGAAATTTGCTATATCTTAAGTATGTATTCTCATCACAAAAGAAAAGAAAGGTAGCCAGATTTTAATATCTGAAGCATTTTGTATAATAGTGTAATTTTTTATGAACCTATCCAGAGTTTAGCCTGCTGGAATTTCTCCAAGAATTCAAAGCTGTAGTCACTAATCATATAGCCTTCAGGAGACTCTTTTTCTTTAGAAAACAATTTGGATGTTCTTTAAAGGTATAGTGCTATGAAGTTATTCTCATCCTCAGGTAACCCCGGCGTAGGTGATGAAACCTCATGGTTTATGAAGAATTCATGTTGTCTTACATTATCTCAGCAGTGCCTTTTTTGAGATAGGCAGAACAGGTGTTCTCATTGTTTTGTAGATGAGGAGACTTAGAAAGTTGAGTTATTTATTATACAGTGTGTGTATGAACTGGGATTTGAGTCCAATTATCCCAGCTCTTGTTGAGTCTGTAACATGTTTAGACATAGTTCCAAATCACTGTTATTTTTGTTTGTTTGCGTTTAACTCTCCAATTTTGAGCTCTGAAAACTGAAAGAATTTCTCTGCATATATCCTTTAACTGTGTTTGTTATTGACCTCAGTTTTAGTTTTAGACTTCTGGTATTGATATCAGCTCCTTTACTAAGACCTCATTCCTTGTTTGTCCCTTATATTTTGGTTTGAATTTCATTATACTGACATGTTTTTGAGTATTATCTTGACTAGAGAATCCACCTTACCTATTTCTGAAGATTACCCTTTCCCTTACTTATTTAGAACTCTGTGCTATATAGTTTTGATTTGGAATCTCTCTAAAAGGCCCATGTGTTAAAGATTTGTCACTTAGCTATTGGGAGTTGGTGGTACCTTTAGAAGGTGGGACCTCGTGGAAGGAAGTTAGGTACTTGAAGGCATGATCTTGAAGGAGATAATCGGAACTCTGGCCCTTCTGTCTCTTTCTTTGCTTCCTGGATACCATGAGGTCATTCTCCTGCAATGATGTGCTGTGCTACCACAGTCCTTAAATAACAGGGCCAAGCATCCATAAACTATAACCTCTGAAACCATGAGTCAAAATAAACCTTTCCTCTTTTTAAGTTGATTGACTTCAGGTGTTTGTTATAGTAACAGAAAGCTGTCTAACCCTATATTAGACTTTCCTTCCTGGTCTTTCTGGGTCTGGTCTTTCTTGGATTGTTCACAATCTACCATTGGTACTACTAAGTATTAAAAATTTGCTGTATGCTATCCTGTTAGCCTTGTAATAACATTAGTGGGTCTGTAGGGCTGAAATTGATAAGGAAAAGCTTTTTAAAAATGAAAGAATGTATTATCTTGATCC
Organism: Xerus rutilus; assembly: GCA_028644305.1. Lineage (NCBI taxonomy): Eukaryota > Metazoa > Chordata > Mammalia > Rodentia > Sciuridae > Xerus > Xerus rutilus. The sequence continues at coordinate 101,590,729 of CM053408.1, read as the reverse complement.
TGAAAAAATTTTTTTTAAATTTAAAATATTTTTTTAGTTGTTGATAGACCTTTATTTTTATTATTGATTTACATGCAGTGCTGAGAATTGAATCCAGTGACTCACACAGGCTAGGCAAGTGCTCTACCACTGCGCTACAACCCCTGAAAATGTTTAAAGGAATTGAAATAGAATATTTGAGAGTCTTTGACTTTCATTATTAATCCTTTTAAATTGACTTTATGGATTTATTATTTTCATATCATATAAAAATTCAAGTTCTAATTAGCTATAGGAATTTTTTTTTTATTCTCATTTTCTCTGTATTTTATTTTCCCTGGTATCCTCTAAGGCTTGGAAAATATGCTTGACATTGTTGATCATTCAGTTAAACATAAAACACCTAATGTTTTCAAATTCCTGTTTATATTAAAATGTGGGGCAGACTGAAAGTATGAGTATAAACTGCCATGAACTTATTACCTAGTAAGACATATAATGTCATATATTGTTGCTGTATTATCTAAGTATAATTGGTCAGAATTTTTCTTTAACTCTACATTACTATTTTATTTCCTGTGCTTTGTAGTGTGTTTAGAATCTCATGCCAACTGCTATGCAGTTGAACATGCTTTCATTTTAAAATACTTTCTTCCACTTGGCTTTCAGGAAACCATACTCTCCTTTTTTACCTCTACTATATTGGTTGGTTCTTCTCAGTTTCTTGATTGATTTTGTCTTTAATTCCCTGTCTTTATGCCTGTTTTCCTATTTATGCCCTTTGGTGATCTTGCCTAATTTCGGAGCTTTTAAATACCCTTTTTTCTTTGGTGTCCTGAATTCTGGATTCATATACTGTATTGCATAAACATCTCCATTTGGATTTCTAGTACCCATTTTAAATCTGACTGTTCAAAATTAAGTCCTCATTTTCTGCTTTTCTCAAATGTGTTCTGTTTTCTTTGCTTCTTTCACTGGAGTTACTGTTTAAATAGCTGCATCATAATAATCTTTGAGTGGGCAGAAAACTGGCATCATTCTGGATGTTTGATGATCTCATCTGCTATGGTTGGTTATTGCCAGATCCATTAATTTATTAAAGGTTGCAAAATGCCAATATTTTCATTGTTTTTATTAATATACTTCTTCAAAGAGAAATTTCTATATATCAGTTATTTGTATATTTATATAGGAGAGGCAGAATAAATGCTTGATTTTTTTCCTCCTTATAGATTTTTGAAACAATCATAAGATTTTCAAGGCTTCTCCAAAGCAGACAAAAGAGGTGTGTGCATGTGTGTTAGTGTGTGTGTGTGTGTGTGTGTATGTTAGTATTCTGAACTCATGGATTTAAATGAGCTGTTTATTATTATTCTCTGTCTCGTTGCTTTATTGTCCCATTTTGGGAAACGGAAACTTATTTAGGCCTATACATGGATCCTTAGTAAGTAGTCTTTCATAAGCTTGTTTTCTACTGTGCCAAGATATTCCATGTTCAGCTTGTACATTTCTGGCCCTTGATTTTGTTCTTCAGCCATTTCTTCAAGGAGCCTTGATTTATTTTATGGGGAGACAGTATCTGACAGATGACAATCCTGGTGGTGGCAGTGCTGAGTTATTCATTGATTCTATATCTTTTCAGTTGGTAGGACTTGGAAATATTTTGTTAGTTTTTTTTTTCTTTTTAAGAAAACATGTTCTATGAATTCACTGTGGTACTTATGGTTCTGATTTAGTAGTACTACAGGGGTTTTATTTAATTTTATTGATCTTATCCCTTTATCTTCCTATAATTACACTAGAAGTCTTGACAGTACCAGAATGATTATTTATTAGATTTATCCCACAGTATGCATGGAACAGTCTCAGAATATGTTAACACCTGATTACAATAAGCAGTGTAAGCCTTTTTCTTTCAGTTCTTATTTTGTTTAGAAAGTATATCCCATTAGGCAAAGATGATCAAAGTTGCATACTTACTTTAATTGTATGGTATATCACTAACTAGATAGATATACAGTTAAATTCAATCGTTCTATCTCACTGATGATTTTTAAAGATTGCTTTTAAAATTTAAAACAAAATTATTGTTATATAAAAATATTTTGACAATAAACCATAAAATCAGAAGGGGAAGGTTATTTTTAAAGAGATGGGAGAAATATGGTATATGAGACAGGGATAGAAGTAGTACTTTGTGTAAACACTTTGTTTCATAGATTAGACTGTGAAACCATGTAAATATTTTTATTCTCTCTTAGAACATTATATTTGCTAGTTTTAAGTAACAATATATTTTTTTCCCTATACTTTAAATTTGACTTTTCCTCTGTGCCAGGAAATATGTTCTGTACAGGTAGAAATTGTTTTTTCTTTATGTACTCATCATTGATCCATAATAGATACTAAATAAGTATTTATGTGAATAATTGATTACATTGTGCGTTCATGGTATTTTATCTCAATGCAAATTAAAATTTGTATGTTTATTAAAATAGAAGCCAATACTAGATACTGAAAGAATAAAAAGTTACTGAAGAGCTTTAAATTAGTATTTCCAAAGTTTATTTTCACTTAAAAATTATTTCATTTTATTTTTGATACCAAGGATTGAATCCAGGGGCACTTGACCATGGAGGCACTCTTCTTTCCTTTTAAAACTTTTTAGTTAGAGACAGGGCTATGCTGTGTTGCTTAGGGCCTTGCTAGGTTGCTGAGCCACTGGGATAATAGGTGTGCACCACCACGCCTGGCCTGTTTTCACTTTTTTTGTAATAATTTTTCCTAATAACTTTTGAAAATAGTCTCTTAATTAAAATAATAAAATGTCTTTCTAAGTTAACAACCACTACATATGTTTTTATCAATGATTACCCAAATCATATTTCTCTAAAACTCTATTAACTGTGCATCTGTGTATTGATTTGTGATGGTGGTTCAATATAGAGTTTAAAATCTAATGTTAAGGCGAGTATTTAAATGAAAAAAAAATGTGTATGGTGTGAGTGGGGGATATTTGAGAACTTTCTGTGCTTTCTACTTAATTTTGCTGTGAATGTAAATATGCTCTAAAAATCTTATAAAAATGAAAAACTAAACAGTACATGTACTCACAAAAACAAATACTAGTAGAATTGAAATCCATGGCAGATATAGAAAGTTATAGTGATGTCAGATAGATTGATGCTAGGAGCCTCATATGTAAAATTGTTGTATTTGTTTATCATGTCATTATATAAGCTGAACATGCAAAAATCATTTTTTTTCTGTTGGTATTAAGATAAAGCAGGTATAGGTGGTTTCTGACTTATGATAGTTTGGCTTACAATTTTTTTTCTTTTCAATGCTGTGAAAGTGGTCCATATTTGGTAGAAACTGTATTTTGAATTTGAATTTTTGATCTTTTTCTGGGCCAGGAAGATGCAGTATAATAGTCTCTTACAATGCTCAACATTGGGACAGGGAGCTGCATCTCCTAAGCTGTGCTATCATGAGAATAAACAAGAAATAACTATAGTTTCTGTGTTGCTAAGCTATGATGTGTAGTAGATGTATTAAATTTTTTTCACCTTATGATATTTTCAGCTTATAATGGGCTTAGTGGGACAGTATTTTAGTTTAAGTTCAGAAGCATCTGTAAATTCAATTAATAGAATGAATATTCCAGAAATAGAATCATGTATAATTAGGTTGAACCTTGGGAAAATGTTGATACCATACCATGTTTATTTATTTATTTATTTATTTAGGTACTGAGGATTGAACCCAGAGATACTTAACCACTGAGCCACATCCCCCAACACTTTTATATTTTATTTAGAGATAGTCTCGCTGAGTTATTTAGGGCCTTGCTAAGTTACTGAGGCTGGCTTTGAACTTGCAATCCTCCTGCTTCAGCCTCCCAAGCTACTGGGATTATACCTGTGCACCACCTCGCCCGGCCCATGTTTTAAATTATAGCATGATAGCAATTGCAGTATTAGAGATATTAGAGATATTAAAGTATTTCTATGAATAATGCTTAGATAATTTTTAGAGAAAATAAAACTAGATCCCAGTATTTTTATCTTACATCAAAAATAAATCAATTAAAAATTAAATGATAAAAGTGAATACACAAATTACAAGAAAATATAAATGAAAACTTATTAGAATTTCTCATAAGAACCATTTAGTTTGCTTAAGGTGGTCTGATCAAACTTTGGCATTGAAAGTTGTTAATGAGGGGAAGATTCTCAGATAGAAGGAAATGTTCAATATAGCTGTGGCATGCACGCGCTTGCTACCCCTCCCCTCTGTTTTTGGTAGTGCTAGGGTTGGATCCCAGGCCACACACTTGTTAAGAAAACAGTCTGCCACTGAGCTACACCCCCCAGCCTGTGGTTCTGGATTTTACCTTTAGATATTTTTTCCTCTCTGTAGGAGGTATCACACTATTTGCTGCCACAGGTATTTTTGTGTGTATGTATGCATATGTCCTTCTTGCATTTCTGTGCACTCCCCCCCATTTGACTTCAGTATAGTATATGCCTTCCCTTTTGATTCACATAAAGTGGAAACAAAATTTGAATGGCTTCATATCTCTTAGTTTTCAGTTAAAGAATATGTTTTAGTCAGTTTTTTCTTTGCTGTGACCAAAAGACCTGAAGAGAAATGTAGAGAAGGAAAAGTTTATTTTGGCTTATGGTTTCAGAGATTCAGTTCATGGCTAGCTGACTTCATACCTTTGGGCCTGAGATGAGGCAAAAAACATCATTGTAGAAAGGTGTGACAGAGGAAAGCAGCTCAGAACATGGCAACTAGGAAGGAGACAGGGGACAGGGGGCTCTCTCCTTACCAGCAACAAAATGTGAACTGCAAATTGATGCCCCCAGTGACCTGCCTCCTCCAGCCATACCCTGCCCGCCTACAGTTACCACCTAGTTAATCCATCAGTGGATTAATCCACTGGTTAGGGCACACCTCTTATTTCACCTCTCTAATCATTTCAAGTTCTTGTATTATCTTACATATTACCTTTTGGGGGACATCGTACTTTTAAACCCTAACAATATATATAGACAAAATAATGTATAGTTGGATAGTCTGCTTTATAAAAGCAGTTTGCCAGTTTGGTTTTGTAGCTCCTTATATTTATAACTTCCCTTTGTTTCTAAAAACATTCCACAATAGGGCTATGATACATGAAAGGAATTCTATTATAATTGGCTAAAGTAGAAAAGGAAATGTATTGAGTCACAGGACTAGTCAGAGATGGTTGGATTCATGTGTTCAAACATCTCTCATCAGGCTTAGCTGTTTTCTTTGCTGGCCATATTCTCATGCTGTCTCTCCCTGTATGGTGCCCAAATAACTATTAACAGCTCTAAGTCAAATCCTACTAGTTTTGTAGCCTCAGTTAATATAATTTTTTTTTCAGCATTCCAGCAAAAGTGAAATGCATTTTAGCTCTAATTGATCTGATATGATTTCATACTGTAGGTGCAGGTATGGGGATATCCTAGTTGGCTAGGCTTCCTAACATACACCTCCACAGAGGAGAGTAACTGGTAGACTATGAAATATAGTTACAGATTGCAATAATATTCATAATAATGACCCTAATTATTGGTAAGGATATTAACACATTTAAAAGTACTTCTTTTGAAAATACTTCATTTAAAAATTCTTTCATTTTATCACCACACAATGTGTACATGAATGAAAACACCACACTATTCCTCATCAATATGTGCAAATGCTAAACACCATCAAAAATGTTTTAGAAAAGAAAAGCACTGTAATAAAACATCTGTCTCCTGTTTAAAAAAAATTCTTTCATTTTAGAAAGTTTTCATATAAATTGCTTAAAATTATAATGTTTTTGCTCTAAAAGAGGCAGTACTTCTGGAAAAGTATTCTAGAAATACTTGCATTTCTGACTGTTGGATAAATTAGGTATTACTATACATACTCTATAATCTTTTTAAAAAAATAGATAATTGCAATTACTATCTCTACGGTGCACATGACTAATTTTCAAGCTTAATGAGTAAGAGAGGGCTAGCGACTTCTAAGAAGTGGAGTCTTTGATTAATAGAAAATGCTTGTTACCTTTTTTTCAAAAATGTTTTTATTAGTACATTTAAAAAATTTTTTTTTTAGTTATAGATAGATACAATACCTATATTTTTATATATTTTTATGTGGTGCTAAGGATTGAACCCAGTGCCTCACACATGGGAAGCAAGCACTTTACCACTGAGCCATATCCCCAGCCCTATTAGTACATTTTAGTTATGCATAATAGTGGGGTTTTTTGGATATAATCATACATACACAAAATAACGATTTTCTGTTTCAGTCCCCAGTACTTCCTCTTATTTTTCCCCTACTTCCTTTCCCTGTTTCTTTTCCTCTACTGGTCTTTCTTTTATTTATTTATTTGTTTTTTAAATTGTTAGCTGTTTTGAAGAGTGATTGTGAGGAAAACTATACAGTAGTTAATATAGAGAGAGTAGTGATGATAGATAAGCCATTGTTTAGTAAATCACTGTACTACAATGCATTTATTTTGTTTGTTGGTAGAATATACTTTTTACTTATATTGTGATCTCCCTATAACACTTTGTACTGATTTAGGATGGAATTGGTTTTATTTTATAAATATTATATCAATTTAATCGACTAATCAAGCTATTTTCATGAATAGTTCTAAGTGATTATATCTTGTAAATACAGCATAGCTTTCTTTTAAGTACTTGCAACTACTCACTGAGCAGTAGTATATACACATAAAACACTGCTATTCTCAATGATAGATACTAGAAATAATTAATAGGACTTTATTATAACACATAATCGAATATACTTCCACTGCTAGTACTCTACTGAATTATATCCCCAATATCAAAAAGAATCAGTGGGGGGCTGGAATTGTGGCTCAGTGGTAGAGCGCTTGCCTCACATGCGTGAGCACTGGGTTTGATCCTCAGCCCCACATAAAAATAAATAAAGATATTGTGTCCATCTACAACAAAAAAATTAAAAAAAAAAAAGAATCAGTGGTAGTTACTTCATAATTTAAGCTTTCAGACTGAATGTAGTCTTTACATTTCTATGACATGAAATAAATTCAGTTAGTTCTGCAGAAAGCAAAAACTTCTGAAATATAGAATTTATGTCTTATTCATATTCTCATATCTATAAATACTACATATTTGTATAAGTTAAAGAATCCCTTGCTAAAATTGCCCTCCAAAAAGATTATACTAGTCTGGGCTTCTATTGATGTATGAATGTGCCATATCCTATACATCCTTTAAAGAACACATCTTTTCCCCCCAATGCTTTATTGACCTACCATAAGTTGCACATGTTTCCCTGCATGGTTACATTACCAGTAATCTTAATGCCTTTATGAAGATTTAGACTTCCATCCAGTATTGTTTTTCTTTTGCTTATAGGACATTCAAAAGAAATTTAAACATTTCTAGTAGTGTAGGACTCCTGATGCTGAATTATTTTAGTGTTTGACAATCCAAAGAATTGTTTTTCACTTTTATAAGTAGTTGCTAAGCAGTAGTAGTATATAAACACACACTTCTTAGTGATAGAAACTAGACATAAACAATAGGACCTGATAGTAACACATAATAATATACTACCACTGCTAGTACTCTACAACTTAATTAGAGCTCCAGTATCAAAAAAGAACCAGTATTTCGGTGTGGTGGCTCACACCTATAATTCCAGCTACTTGGAAGGCTGAGAGAGGAGGATTTCAAGTTCAAGGCCACCCAGGGCAACTTAGCAAGAGTATGTCTCAAAATAAAAAGGGCTGGGGATGTGACTCAGTGGTAAAGCCCCTTTGGGTTCAATCCCAGTACTGCAAACAAAACAAGAACAAGAACAAGAACAAGAACAACAACAAAAACCAGTGGTAGCTAATTCATATATATGTGTTCACACATCCATATGTATATATGTATACATGCTTAAGTGTTTTCTGCATTGCATTGCATTGCATCTGATGAAAAATCTGGTCTTCTTTTTACCTTTGCTCTTTTGAAAAATCTCTCTCCTTCTCATTCTTTTGCTTTAAGATATTTTCATTATCTCTGGTTTTGATTATTATGTCTTATAGTATAGTTTTTTTGGGGGGAGTTGCTGGTGTCTGAATCCAGGATCTTCACATGCTAAGCAAATGCTCTGTCGTTGAGCCATATCCCCAATCCTTTGGTGATTTTCTAGCATCTGTGGGTTCATAGTTTATTAATAAGATTTAGAAAAACTTTGGCCATTATTTTCTTCAGGAACATTTTTTGTGACCCTCTTTCCTCTACTGAGGACCTACAGTTATATATGTTAGGCTGCCGAGGTTATTCCACAGATCACTAGTTTGGATAGTTTCTAGTGCGTATTTTGCTTAAGTTTGCTAATATTTTCACCTTCCATGTTCTATCATTAATCTCAGTGTATATTATGGTTTAGATATGAGATGTTCCCTTAAAGCATATGTGTGAGATAATGCAAGAATGTTCAGAGGTGATGTGATTAGATTATGAGAGGTATGATCTAATTAGTGGGCTAATCCAATGATAGGCAGGTAGGGTGTGGTTGGAGAACTGTAGGTCAGTGGGGGCTTGCCTTTGTGGTTTATATTTTGTCCCTGGTGAGTGGAGCTGTTTCTCTGCTTCCTGGTTGCCATGTCCTCAGCTACTTTCCTCCATCATACCCTTCTGCCATGATGTTCTGCCTCACCTTGAGCCCAGAGATATGGAATTAGCTGACTTTGGACTGAACCCCCGAAACCATGAGGCAAAATTTTAAACTTTTCTCCTCTAAGTTGTTCTTGTCAGATTTTTTGGTCACAACAATGTAAAAGCTGACTAAACCAGTGTATTTTTTATCATATAAATTGCAGTTTTCTTGTCTGAAATTTTGATTTTTTTCAACTTTAAAGTTACATGCCTCACCTTATCATGCTGAGTATTTATCCTAGCTTATTGAGCATGTAGACCGAAGCTATAATACCCATTTAATGTATTTCTTTTTGAACTGATTATCTCATCTGTGCCATGTTTGGATTGATTCTTCTTCCAATTTCAGGTTGTATTTTCCTGTATCTTAGCATATATGGTACTTTTTCACCAAATGACAGACATTGTGAATTTTACCATTTGTGGTATAAGGTATTTGTGGTTTTTTAAAATTTTTTTTTAAATATTTTTTTAATTGTTGATGGACCTTTATTTTATTCATTTATTATTTATATGTGGTGCTGAGGATCGAATCCAGTGCCTCATGCGTGCTAGGCAAGTGTTCTACCACTGAGCTACAGCCCCAGCCCAGGCATTTGTGTTTTATAAAAAATGTTCTCAGGCTTTGCTCTAGAACTAGGCTAAGTTATTCAGAAACAGTTTAATCTTCTGGGCTCAAACGTATAAGTTTTTTTTTTTTTTT
>CM053408.1:101521633-101580806 GCA_028644305.1 Xerus rutilus | reverse complement strand
TACAGTAGTATTCAGGTTTATTTGGGGCACTTTCTTCCCTTGTTTTTTCATGTTGATTGTGTATCTTCCTTTCTTGAAATACCAATCTGAGGTATTGCGGCTTCTATCCTATAATCTTGTATTGACACTCCAGATTACCTGTGTCTCACCTTGAAGCTACTTCTGTTCTCCCAGTGTCCCCTGGGGCACCACTGCCACTAAAGTTGGTGGCAGAGGTAGTGGATGTACCTCTAGAGGGCAGTGGGAGTGGCCTTGGCTGGGCTCCTGAGGCGGCCCCTGAGGGCTGTTTTGCCCCTCTCTTGCACTCCTGCTGGTGAATAGGAACTCTGGAGAGGAACTAGAGGCAGGTTCAGGTCTCACTTAGGCAGGGTCACAAGCTGGAGAGTCTGTGTATGACCCTTACAGTGAGTGTGAGCTCCCCCGGGGCTGGAAGCTAGCAGGCTCTGATCTGCCTTCAACTGGGTACCTCTGGCATTCCCTAAGGGTGGTTTGGGGTCTTCTGTCTCACCTGACCACAGGAACTCTGGAGCGGAACTGAGGTGGGCCCAGAGCGCACTTGGGTGGGGCCTCTTCATGCTGGGATCTCTGGAGTCCATTCTTACCCTGGGTGTGCCTTCCTCTGTGGCTGGTAGCAATCAGACTCTGGTCAACCCTTAGTTGGACACCCGTGGAGTTTCCTGAGGGTGGATCTGGGCCTTCTGTAGCTCCTGCTGGACCCCAGGAGCTCTGGAGCAGAACTGGGGTGGACCCAGGCTGCCCTTGGGCGGGGCTGCCATGTGCTGGTGTCTCTGGAGCGACTCTTGCCCTGAATTTGGGCTCCCCAGTGGCTAGAGGTAGCAATCCCTGGTCTCCTGTTGGCTGGACACCTGTGGAGGTTCCTGCAGGCGGATCTGGGCCCTCTGTGGCTCTTGCTGGTCCACTGGAACTCTGGAGCGGAACTGAGGCGGGCCCAGACTGCCCTTGAGTGGGGCTGTCTCCCCTGGTGTCTCTGGAGCGACCCTTGCCCTGAATTTGGGCTCCCCAGTGACTAGAGGTAGCAGTCCCTGGTCTCCCTTTGGCTGGACAACCGTGGAGGTTCCTGAGGGCGGATCAGGGCCCTGTGCAGCTCCTGCTGGACCACAGGAACTCTGGAGCAGAACTGAGGCAGTCCCAGGCTGCCCTTGGGCGGGGCTGCCTCGCACTAGAGTCTCTGCGGGGACTCTTACCCTGAGTTTGGGCTCCCCAGTGGCTTGAGGTAGCAGTCTCTGGTTTCGTGTTGGCTGGACACCCATGGAGGTTCCTGCGGATGGATGGATCTGGGCCCTCTGCGGCTCCTGCTGGTCCACAGGAGCTCTGGAGCATAACTGAGGTGGGCCCAGGCCGCCCTTGGGTGGGGGTGTCTCTTGAGCGACTCTTACCCTGAATTTGGGCTCCCCAGTGGCTAGCGGCTGGGAACGTGTGTCCACGGGAGCAACTACTAGGGGCCCTTCTTGGTTGGGTGGGCACTGGAGCCAGGTACCCCGTGTAGAAGCAGTCCCGGCCCGGGCGAGCCCTGCGCTGGGGCTCTGAGCCGCCCGCAGCTGAGCTCTGCAGCTGCTTGCTGCTGAAGTCACGCTTGTGGCAGTCGCTGCTGCCTGGTGGCCCTGCGTACACGCGGAAGTGAAATTCCTGTGGGGGTAGCTGTAGGATGATGTCCAGAAGCTGGCTGAGAGATGGTATTTCCACAACTTCAATCTCCGGTTCTGGAGAGACTGACCGTGGTGTCAGTCTAGGCCTCCATCTTGGAACTGACTCCTGAATTTCCAATCTTTTATGGAGCGGTATTATAAAATGCATGTTCAGGTGCTTTGAAAGCATTGCCTAATTACTATAAATGTAAATGGCCATAGCCAATCTCAGTATCTAGTGTAGACCAGGGTCAGTATGATGATTGACACTAGTCTCTTTACCACGTTTTAGTTTGTTGATCCTAAAATCTTGTTTCTCCATTTTGTATTCAAGCTCACTGAAGCTCAGAAAAGTGAAATGATTTGGTTGATATTATGTCACTGCTAAGTAGTTTAGTGTAGAATAACTCTAGTCAAAAGCAAAATCTCGTCTTTTGTCTGAAGATGATGTTCATTGCCAGTATAAAAAAAGTCAGAAATATATGCCTCTGACATTGGGGTTGTAGTGGATTTTCACTTTCTGTATTTTAAATTTCTGAAATAATCCTTATGTTTTTGGAACCAGAAAAAAAGAAATCAATTTAAGTACCAAGTAAACCAATAATGAAACAAGAATATCAGAAATATTGAGGTTGAAAGAACATGGAAAAAATTATCAGTTTTATATACTTAAAGGCTTTTTATAATTAAAGGGAGACATATCAGGAGATAAGCCTAAAAGATTGTCAGAGTAAAGATGTATAAATGATAGGTAAGCCATAAAAAGAGAATTTGCTTTTTATTTGTTAGAGGGAAGCAATTAAAGAAGTAACATAGGACTATTGGATTTTATTACTTTCTCTGTGCACACACACACATAAACCACACACACACTTGGGGAGGGGTATTACCAGGGATTGAATTTGGGCTCACTTAACTACTGAGCCACATCTTGAGCCCTTTTTTTAGTATTTTATTTAGAGACAGGGTCTCACTGAGTTCCTTAGGGCCTCACTTAGTTGCTGAGGCTGGCTTTGAACTCCTATGTATATATATATTTTTTGGTACTGGAGATTGAACTCAGGGGTACTCGAACACTGAGTCACATCCCCAGCCCTATTTTTGTGTTTTATGTAGAGACAGGATCTCACTAAGTTGCTTAGGGCTTCACCGTTGCTGAGGCTGACTTTGAGCTTGCAATTCTCCTGTCTCAGCCTCCCTAAGTGCTGAGATTACAGGCTTGCGCCACCCTGCCCAGTTTCTGGCTTTGAACTCTTAATCCTCCTGCCTCAGCCTCTTGAAATGCTGGGATTATAGGCGTGGGCCACTGCACCTGGCTCTGTATATATTTTAAAGTAAGATTAATAGAAGGTATACTTCAGTTTTGTAAAATACATAAGTTCTGAGCATCATCATCAAATGCTCTTCAGTTATAAGTAATATTTTAAAAGGAAAACAAATACAATGCAGTAATTGAAAATTGGTATTATGTTTTAAAATACCTCTTGTAGAAATGTGTAATACTAAGGCAATATATTATGCTCTTGATATAACCACTGTTTGGGTTGGAATCTCAACTCTGCTGTTCATTATTTCAACCTTGGACATATTGTTTAATCTTGGCCTTGGTTTGTCATCTGTGTCTTAAATAATATTTTTCTTATAGGACTGTCATAAAGCTAAATGACTATGTATACATATGTGTGTGTTAGGTGTATAGACATACTTGTTATATAATTTCTACTTGGTAAATAATGAATATTGAATAAGTACTTATGCTGATGCTTGTACTGGCATAATTTGTAGAAGGCACTTCACAAAATACATGTAACAAACAGGTATGAAAAATATAACTCTAGAATAACAAAAATATACCAGTTACTAACTAAAAAGTATCCATTGCATATAAGATTTTTTTTTATCAAGACTCAATTAGTTTTAGTATATTTAACATAGTGTTTTTTTCTATAGTTTATCAGAGAAGATATGAAATATAAAGATGCTACTAATAAACACAGTCATCTACACAGAGAAGATAAGCATATAACTGTTGAGGATTTATGGAAACGATGGAAAACATCAGAAGGTAAGACTATTGCAGTGATTGTGATTCCTATCTTCTGCAATTCTGCCCTGCTTAGCTATTGATAATTCGCTAATTGCATAGGATTTTACAAAAAAATTAAAATAATATTTATGTAAGAATATTTATATTTTAGTAACTATTCCAGTTTTTATTCTGAAAGGCAACTTTTATCTTTCTTAGATTTATTAAGCATTAGGCTGTTTTCAGATAATTTGATAGTTTATACTAGAGTGAATAAGATAGATACTATATGCCCAAGAGCTTAAAGTTCTGAAGTGTTGTTTCAGCTACTAAATTGCATTATTTAAAAATTTTATCAAATAAACATAATGTAACTGTGTTAGCTTTTTGTCACTGACTAAAATGCCTGAGAGAACAACTTAGAGCAGAAAAAAATTTATTTTGGTTCATGGTTTTAGAGGTTTACTCCATGGTAGGCCAACTCCATTGATTTGGTCTCAAAATGAGGCAGAACATCACTGTAGAAGGGTGATCTAGAGCCTTGCTCACTTTGTGGAAGCAGGGAAGCAGAGTAGGGGGAAGGGGCAGCAGATAAGATGAACCCTTTTAGGGCATTTCCCCAGGGACCCACCTCCTCCAGCCATGCCCCACCTGCCTTCTGCTACTATCCAGTCAGTCTATTTAGACTATGATGGACTGATGAGGTTATAGCTCTCATAATCTAATCATTTTACCTTTTACCATTCCTGCATTTACAGGAATTCCTCTGAGCTTTTGGGGGATGCCTCATAACCAAACCATCACATTCTTGCCCTGGTCCTCAAAAGCTCATGTCCATCTTAGAATGTAAAATGCATTTAGTTATTTCCAAGAGTCCCATACTCTTAACAGTTCCAGCATTGCTCAGAAGTCCAAGGTTACGTATATCCAATATACAGTGGTACAGAGTAAATCTTTCCATTTTAAAATGGAGGAATAGGGGCATAGAAAGAAGGGATGGATCAAAACAAGACTAAAACCCAACTAGGCAAACAGGTCCTATTATTCCACCTACAGCTTCGAGGACACAAGGCAAATAAATGTGCTCTCCAAAGGGCTTGGACTGTCCTGTACCTTTAAACTTGCCTATTGTGCTCTTGACCTCTCCTTTAGCTTGATTCTCTCTTTAGCCAGCAGCTTTCTTCAGCAAACAGTTCACTTTACTGGCATATCTTATTCCGGGATCTCCATTCCAGCTTTGGCCATACCTTCACTGCTTTACACATCACCCTGTCGGGGGCAATCTGCAGGGATTCTAATGTTGCTACAGTTTGTCTGACCTCCTAGGCCTTTATATGAAATGTTGGTGGAAGCTCCATGACCCCTTAACTCCAGAATCCAACATTTCTGCAGAATGAGCACAATGTGGATGATGTCAAGGTCTGCTAACAGCTTGAAGAATAAATAACCACACCTCCTTGGACAAATGCTGCAATGGCCTCTGAGTGCCTAGGTGGTTGAGCATGGTGAAACAACTTCTTAGGCCCTCCTGTGCAGGCCTAGTGCCCCCAGGCATCTCTTTTTACAGGAATTTTCCCTTCTACATCCTGAGCCTGTAATGAATGTGGTTGTGCAAATTCCTGAGATGCCCTCAAACCAGCTCTTCTAATGTCCCTGTGTGAAGTACATAGCACCTCTTAGTGGCTATAATCTCTTTAAAAATCACACCCTTCTTGACTGTAGTTTTATATGCACTTTTCTGGTCAAATTATAAGTTTTAAAAATCCTTCAGGTCTGCTTTTTGCTTATGATTCTCACAGTAAATCTGGTTAAAATCTGCCAGCAAAATCCATGCCACTGACTCTATTCTGTGCTGCCTGGAAATTTTTTTCTGCCAGATTAATTAGTCCATTACTTTTAAATTTAGCCTCACACAAAGTCTCAGGGCATGAGCAAAACAGGTAAGTTTTTTGTCAGAATGTAACGTGACTGGCCTGTAGTCTAGTTCCAAGTAGAGTCATAGTCAATCCCAGGGCTACAAACACCCCAACATACTGTTTACTGATCCCAAAGAAAGAGCTTGTAGGACTCAGTGGAGAGGTTTGAGAAATTTTATTACTTATGCATTCCTCTATGACAGCAGCCAGGATTGCAGTGGAGGGTCCCACTATCCTACAAGCAGAAGGAATATAAGGTGTAGGTTGCATGCCCACTGTACAGTGGGAGTTCTTCAGATGTCTTATGAATATAGTCTTTTACTTTATAACCCCAGTCACTCTGCTTTGATTCTCACGTAGAGATTGGAGGTAAGGGAAGTGGACAACTGATGTTCTCCATTTCCTTCATTATTCTTTAGAGTCTTCCTTATCTCACTAGTCTTTCCTAGATACTGATTAGTATTAACCCAACACCTGTCCAGCTTCCTCTATTTCCTTAATTTTCATATTCGTTAGAGTTCTTCTTACCTCAATGCAAGTTTTCCTAGGCTCTGATTAGTGTTTCCCTAACACCCCATTTCTTTAGTGCCTTAAAATCCCCTTCAAGGCCCTCACAATCTCAGACTGCCCCATGTCTTCTGTGAAGACGTCAGGGCAGGGGTCTGGAGGCACATTGCATTCATATTCTACAACAGCAGTACAAAGAGCATGAATCTATCAGCAGTCATGCTAAGGTTATGAAGATAACACAGAAGGGATAGTGCCATGCTGAGGGAAGGGAGGATAACCATTTAGAGAGCATATTCATTGAAACAGCATCAATAGCATTAATTTGTTTAGGCACTTGGGTTAAAACATGAGTAATACTGTATTCATTATCAGTTATATATACTTTTTTTTTTTTTTTTGGAGAAAAAGGAAAAAGATTTATTGCTTTGCTAGCAAAGGAGAAACACAGGGGACTCCTGTCCCAAAGGTTTTGATTCTGCCCATGAGCAGACTTTTAAAGAGGTGACTCAAAAGGTACCAGTTATATACACTTAACATTCTGTCCCTAAGACTGTACATTCTGCACCTTGTGCAGCCATAATCATATATAATGCCATTAGTTTTATAAAACCACCTTTCTTATGGCAGTAGTTTTCTCAGTTAACACAGGTTATGCTGTGCTTAGTCTGATGAAAAGCTATAGCAAGCAGTGTGGGAGGCTAGAGCCAGTACCTGAGATTCCACATCAATCACTGCAGCTGTGGGGAAAGAGCAGCGGATGGGCAGCCCCACCAGCAGGCACCATGCTGCATTGTGTGGCATGCCTTTATACTCTCCCAGTTCCTTGGAGTATATGGTAGAAGAGGCAGAACTCAGGCTGGGATATAAGGCAAGTACATTGTCCTGTCCAGTGGTAAGGTAAGTAAGGCCATCCCTAGGGCCCACATATCCACAGTGCACCCCAGGGAAGGGGGAAAGCCCCATAAATAATGTGGAATGATGGAGTTGAGGGCATCTGTTGAATTGACTGTATTTTAACACAGAGGGTCAGGCATAGAGTCTACAAACTAGTTATGATCAGATTGGTGACACAAAGAAACGCTGTTTTTTTAAAACTCTAATTTGATTGCTACCTCCCATGAAGACCCTTTCCATTTATACGCATACTAGGTACTCAAGAGATGTATAATATCTCTGTAATCAAAGCAAAAGTCTTATTTAGTGGCCATTTGGTGGCTGAGTGTTTTTAGTTCACTTTTGTGTTAGTCAAGTCCATTCCATTGCATTTACAAGTTGGGCTACCCAGGGAAGTGTGCGTGCTGCAGTCATAGGGAATTCTGAGCAGATCCAACAGTCAGTCTGGTTGGCATGGTGTGCAACTTCTATTGCCCAGTCCAGGAATAGGTTACTTGTTGATGACCTTTGGAGAATATGACAGGTGTTTAATAGGCATCAGTAATGACAAATTGGCTCCATGAATCAGTATACAGGTTATTGTATGATGTTAGAAATGTTGCCTACACAGTAGGCTTGCCTGGACAACTGTACCATACCAACATTTCTGTTTGCATTTCAGGGGTAGAGAAAGAATAAGACATCTCTAGAGTATAAAACTGCCACAAGCTGATAGAAAGTGTTCCTTGGGTGATGACACCCAAAGGTAGCATTGCATACAACTTATGAGGGCCAAGTTCCCAACACAGTAGGCTTTATTTCTAAATTGTGATATTCTTCCTCCCCTCAAGAGGTCAGTAAGGCAAATCACTGGGGTCTGCTTTTACAGCCTCCATGGGGCCAACTCATGCTTCTTGCCTCCAAAGTGATGTCTTCAAAAGCTGGCAACAGTAGGTGCTTACTTTTGCCTCAGACTAGTTTAAGTATTCTTTATTTGTAACCTTAACGCTGTTGAACATGGGCAAGGTAACATAG
This sequence comes from Xerus rutilus, assembly GCA_028644305.1. Classification (NCBI taxonomy): domain Eukaryota; kingdom Metazoa; phylum Chordata; class Mammalia; order Rodentia; family Sciuridae; genus Xerus; species Xerus rutilus. The sequence continues at coordinate 101,572,800 of CM053408.1, read as the reverse complement.
AAATGGCCATAGCCCATTGATATCTGGGTTTCTTATTTTGTGTCCTATGTCCCTCAGTCAGATAAGAGTGCTACCCCTGCATAGTTACTGTCAGTCCTTGTTTTAGCAGGGCATTCATTCTTTGAATTAATCAAACTCATGTTGGATTATATGGCAGATGGAAAATTCATAGTATGTCTTACTCTTGAGCCCACTGTTGTATGTCATGGTATGTAAAATGGGTTCCTTGGTCAGTCTAAATTATCTGTGGTGTGCCATACATGCCACTCAACTGGATCAATCCCTTAATAGTTGTCAGATCTGTCTCTTAATCATTGTCTTAATAGTCGAGGAAGGCTTGCATCAACCTTACAACTGTGTCTACACAAATCAGTGCATATTTGGCTCCTTCTGATAATGGGTAAAGGCCAATGTAGTCTATCTCCCATCACTGAAGGGACATCTCCTAGTTTTATGTGCCCCTTGGTGATATCCAGGTGTCATGGGTAGTGCTGATAGGAGGCAAGACAGTTCTGGCATGCAGCAACATAAGACATCTTTATAGATAGTCCCCTGTGTGTCACAGCTGCCCACAGTCTTTCAACCCACATGCTTTAATCTACAATGTAGCCAAGTAGCAGTTTCTTCTGCTGGGGCTTCTTCCAGCCATCTTATCTTTGCCAGTTGGTCAGCCTCGTTATTTCCTGGAAATTGCAGAAAGCAATGGGCAGTCCTGTTGTACATGGCAACAACTTTGGTTTGGACATGCCAAATACTTTCCCATAGCTGTTTTCCGTACGGAGGCCTGCCATTAGTCATCCACTGTTGTTGCCATTGAGGTAGCCACATTATAAGTCCCCTGAATGTAACTCAGATGTAGGAGTAGATAGTTGCATACAATTCAACCCACTGGTTGCTGTGCCCTTGTCCTTCATCAATCCCTGGAGTCTCAGTCACTGGATGATAGGCTACAGGTCTGTGTCTGGGACATATCCTTTTGCTGATCCATCAGTGTATCAGACTGACTCTGGTGTTGGCCTTTTTGTACACGTGAAGCAAGTAGAAACAGATCTTTTGGCATTTCATGCTTTTCATATGTGACCAGTGCCAAGAACTGGTGGAATTCTAAGCTGAGAGGTGAAGTAGTGTCTATTCCTTGCTGTCAGAGGTATTCACTCCATTTCATAGTGTTCGCCATCTGAGCTACCCCTGATCCTGAGGCCTTGGTCATTTGCTGTAGCCATCCCCTGATGGAGCAGGTGGTCACAACCATGAGTGGTGCTTCTCTAGCCACGGCCACCATGGCAAGAAGGGCAGCATAAGTAGCACACATTTTTTCCCCAACAAGCTATAGTATTCCTCCCCCTACTTCCATAATTGTGACCAGTATCCAGTAAAGATCTTTTTTTAAAATTTATTTTTTAGTTGTAGGCGGACAGAATATCTTTATTTTATTTTTATGTGGTGCTGAGGATCGAACCCAGTACCTCACATGTGCTAGGCGAGCACGCTACCACTGCGCCATAACCCCAGGCCTCCAGTAAGGATCTTAATATCCTTAATATGTCCCTTGATATGCAGCCATAAGCCCCATCCAAAGCTGTCTAGAGTGACATAGACAATAAGCTCAGCAGGTTTTGATGTTTAGTGTCCCAAAGAATTGTGGCTGTTTTACTGTTTGTTTGGTTTGAACAGTTGCCACAGTATGTTGGTAAGGTCAGTCCCATACTGTACCTCTCCTTATACAAACTATATAGGGGTCTTAATGACTGATCCAGATGAGGGGTGAAAGCTTAACAGTAACCCAGTAGTCCTGCAAATTCTTGAATTTGCTTTACTGCATTGGGAAGTGGAAATTCCTGAACTTCATCATAGCCTGAGGTATAACCTTTTTATCTTACTCAACCAGACAGTACCCAAGAATTTCACTGATAAGCCAGGGCCCTGTACTTTCTTGAGTTTCACATCTCATCCTTTCCCTTGAAAATGAGACAGAAGTATGGGTGCAGCCTCAGTGAGTGCTGAACAAGATTCAGAAATGAGAAGAATGTCATCAACATAATGAAACATTTTTATCTGTGGAGGTTGGGACCAGGTTTCTTAATCATGCACTACTATACCGTGGCACATGGTTGGGCTGTGGAGATATCCTTGAGGTAATAACCATAAATGTTCATGGTTGATCTTTCCATGTGAAAGCAAATGGGTCTTGACTCTTAGGGGCTGTATCTATGCTAAAGAAGGCATCAGCAAGGTCTAGCACACAGTTCTAGTTGCCAGTTGAACACTGAGCTCATTTAGAATGGTGTCTGTGTTGTGAACAGCTATGTAAAGTGGAGGGATCACCTTTTTTAATACTCTATAGTCCACTGTCAAGTTCTGCCTGGCTTTCTTATTGGCCACACAGGGGAGTTAAAAGTACTGTGGGTTAGGCAAATTATGTTTACTTTAGCCAATTTATATGTGGTCTCCATTAATTCTTGATAGCCACTGTTGTTTGGTGGCAACAATTCAATGGGGTACAGGCAAAATAGCAGGGGGTAGCTGCGTGTGGTGGCACACACCTGTAATCCCAGTGGCTCAAGAGGCTGAGCCAGGAGGATCACATGTTCAAAGCCAGACTCAGCAAGACTCTAAGCAACTTAGCAAGACCCTGTCTCAAAATAAAAAATAAAAAGGGCTGGGGATGTGGCTCAGTGGTTGAGCACCCCTGGGTTCAATTGCTGGTGGCAAAAAAAACAAAAACAAAACCCAAAACAACAACAACAACAAAAATAGCAGGGATGTGTTTAGCATGCCTTCTAGTATTGGCTTTACAGTTGACACATGCTTAATCTCCCAGCAACACAAACAGAACTCCCCCACAAGATACCAGCACCTATTATATATTAAGGAAGCAGAATTGGTGGTGGGTGGGTGGAAGGTATCCATCCAAGCTGTAATGTTAACATTATATCTTGGACTCTCACTATTCCCCTACCCCATATCCAACAACAGCAGTTAACCTGCCTGAGAGTTCGTCAGGATTGCCATGTATCAGTGTACACTCAGCTCCTATGTCCAACAATGCTTGTACTCTGAATATTTCTTGAAGACTAATGTATTGCCACTTCTGCATGTGGTCTCTGATCCAGAGATGTGGCTTCAACCTCTGGACCATGATCTCCCTCCCAACTGTCCCACAATCATGAGCTCAAAGACTTCTCCAGGGGAGCTATGAGCTCTGCTTCTATTATGTCTTCTTATAGGAGAGGCTTGTCTTTGTTTCTTTTTGAAGTAGAAGTCCAGTCTACCTTTCTGACTGTCTCCCTTTTCTCTTCCTTATCGACAGGTAATGGGTGAAACCTCTTGGGCTTTGGCAGTTGTTTCCATATCTGTTATAGTGTGGCATTAGGTTGTTTATCTATTTTCCTTTCATTCATTCCTTCTGTAATTAAGTCCATCCACTTTGGTCTATGACATACTCAAAGAAGCCCTTCCAGTTTAGGCTTTGTTTTACAGACTCACATTTTCTGCTGTAATCTTTCTTTCTCTGCTAGATCTGCTGTCACATTGTATTGCTTACTAGAGTGGCTACCCTGTTAATAGGGATAATATTGACTACCTGGGCACCATAAATAGATGGAGGGGTCACATGTAACACTGCATCCCTAATCCTGGCAGTAAAAGTCATACTGTCTGTTCCTGGAAAAGGCTACATATAAATAATCTGTCTCATTCCCATTTCCCACAAACAGCTCTGTAGTTCTTCCATACCATAGGGACCCAGGAGCCTCTAGGCATAGGAACATCTTAATTTGGCCACATATTGTGAGTGGTGAAAAGTGTCCAAGCTAGTAATGACCCTATAGTTTCATCAGTGGCATTGGTATAAAGCCGTAAAGCAGGGTGAGCAGTTACTGAAGCCACTATAGATAGTTCTATATACCATCCCACAGGTGGAGCAGCTATGCCAGTATACTTGCTTTCACTTTCCGCCTGAACTTGGACTTCAGTTTCACCAGCTCCATGAGAGTATAGGGTCTTCTGGCAGTATGTATATATCTCTCTGGAGTAGAGAAAAGATGTGGATCTGCCCACTCAGGCCACTCCTGCTGGGTCTTTAACTTTTGGATCATTATGATCTAGCTTCCATTATATTGTCATCCTCCACCTCTTCTGAGTCAGTGGAAGTAATGGCCTCTGTGAGTGGATCTTGTCTGAGAGTCCTAGTTTTCACTGACTCCCTAATATGGACTATGGGCTTGCGATGACCCTTCAGTTTAGCATAATGACATGTCATAACCTGCAGACACTTATTATAGACTATGTACTTGCAGTGTCTTCTCAGTTTAGCATAACAGCATGCCATGACCTGCAGACATTCACCTGCTAGTTCTAAGCCAGACTGCACATTTCTGCTGTCAACCTGCACTAAACAGGTTTCTCTTTCTAGTTTCCACTCTTCCTATACTCGAGGAACTTAGCCTGAGTAGGTAACCCCCATTCTGTGGCTAACTTTAATGCACAAAGCAGCGGCCATGCCACTGCTGCCATGCATTCTTTGTTTCCTTTCACTTTCCCTGACTATTTTGGATGCTGTTTCTAATACCCTCAGCAAATCTCTCTACTCACAAAATAGTCCCCATCCCTCTAATAAGGAAGCCCCCTCAAACCATGTCAAGGCTTATGGCCAGCCTGGGATTTCCCCCATAGACCCTATGTTCTTTTCCAACTTCCCAGTGAACTCAACATGTTCCTCTTAGGGTCCTGTCAACTACATCTGTTGTTCAATTCCAGGGCTGCAAACACCCCAGCATACTATTTACTGATCCCAAAGAACTTGGAGAACTCAACATAGAAGTTTTGGACATTTTATCATTCATGCACTCCTTCATAATGGAGGGCTACACTGCTTCTACAAGCAGTGGGAATGTATGAGCTTGATTGCATGCTCACTGCACAGGTGCAGTTCTGCAAATGTTTTATGAGTAGTCTTTCATTTTTCAACCACAGCCACTCTGCTTCAGTCCTTACCTAAAGATTGGAGATAAGGGAAGCGGCCAACTTCACCTCTCCATTTCCTTCATTATCACATTCTTGAGTCCTTCTTATCTCATTGCAAACTTTCCTAAGCACTGATTAGTGTTTACCTCATCAAGTTCTCATTTTCCTCTGAAACCTCATGAGCACAATCTCATGTGTTTGGTCTTCTGAGCTCCTAACAGCATCCTGTTTAAACTCTGCTTACAACATTTTAAAGGTTTTCTAGCCTGCCTCTCCGAATGTTTTCAGACTCCTCCTGCAATCCAGCTTCAAAGGCTTCTGAACCATGTGGGTCAGGTTAGTCATAGCACCAACCCCACTTCTGGTACCAGTTTCCATATTAGTCAGCTTTGAGTCACTGTGATCAAATTCCTGGCAAGAACAATTTAGAGGAGGAAATTTATCTTGGCTCATGGTTTCAGAGGTTTAGTCCATGGTTGCCTGAATCCATTGCTCTGGGCCATAGGTGAAGTAGAACAGCATGGTGGAAGGGCATGGTAGAGGAAAATTATTCCTTTAATGGCATCCAGGAAGCAAAGAAATGAAGGGACTTCAGTGAAGATGAACCCTTCCAGGGTATGCCCCAGTGACCTACTCTTTCCACTCTGCTCCATTTGCATACAGTTTCTACCCAGTTAGTCCATTCAAAATAGGATGGACCAACTAGATTGTATCTCTCATAATCTAATCATTTACCTCCAAATATTCCTGCATTAGCACAGGCACTTTTGGGGAATACCTCATATCCAAACCATAACACTAACCCAGAGTTTTCTGTTTAATTATGGAGAACATTTTCTGAAGTCTTTAGGAGGCTAAAACTTTTAAACTTTTCCTTCAGTAAGTTCTCTTTGATGTCATCTCCCCCCCCCCTTATTTTTGTAGATGGACACCATGACTTTATTTATTTATTTATTTACCTACTTATTTATATATTTTTATGTGGTGTTGAAGATTGAACCCAGTGCCTCACATGTGCTAGGCAAACACTCTACCACTGAGCTACAGTCCCACTCCCCTTTATGATGTCTTCTAGTAGCACCTCCTCCTCTGCAGGGGCTTCATTACAAGACCACAGTGGATAGAAACTGCATATAGTACTACATTCTGTATTCTATATTTTTCCCTATACATACAAACCTGCAATAGATAAGTTTAACTTATAAGTTAGGCTTAATAAGAGACCAATACAATAATAACAAAATGGAACAATTGCAACAATAATAAAAATATGTGAACAATCTGTCTCAACTGTCATGAGGTGTGTAGCATATATAGTATGGATATGCTGAACAAGGAGATGATTAATGTTCCAAGGACAGTATAAGATTTTGTTATACTACTTAAAACAGCAGTTTAAATTTCATGAGTTGCTTTTTTGCGGGGACTTCTTCAATATTTTAGCACTGGGATAGGTCATTGTTAACTGAAACTGTGGAAAGTTAAACTGTGGTAAAGGGGACTACTGAAGTTGCCTGATAAATTGTGTAATTTGTATTTTATTCCTTTCCTATACCTAAATTTTCAAGCTGTTTTATGGACAAATATTCTTTAGGGCAGGAAACATTTATGACCTAAAACCTTAACTCTGTCACTAAATTTAATTCACTAATTTTAGTAAGGAGCTACTAAAATTAAAAAAATATATAAGAATGTCTGGTAAGCTTAGATTTTTTTGAGTATTAGAGTCAACTAAGATTTTTTTTTTACTGTTTCTTTTCTATTCTTTCATGACAGACAATTATGTTGTGGCACATATTTTTCTCTGCAAGTCTGAATAATGAAATTAAAAGTAATCCAGGACAGATAGATTACCAAGTAGGAATATAAAGAAATAATAAAGTTTACTGTACTGTCTACAATAACATTTGCAAATGGGAAAAATACAGAAAACTATCTGATCAATGCTATTGTTCTTAGTGTGAAAGAAGGTTTATATCTTGCTTACATTTTTGTCTTCACTTTTTAAAAACAGGCATCTATTTGAATATGCTGAGAAAATGAAAGCAGAGGAAAGAAAAACTAGACAAATAAAAAAGGAAAGAAGAAAAAAATTACTGAGTTAAAGATGAATAGAATTAAAAAAACTGTCTCTTCATTTCCTCTACCTACTCCATTTAAAAATAAAATAGGTACTTGGAAAGAAATGGTGGTAGAAATAAACGAACATAAATCTCATGGAGAAAATTGATAGGATAGCAAAAAACTCAATAACAGACTTTTTATTATCTCAGTAATATTTAGATATGATTAAGGGAATTGGAGATCAACACAGTCTGTTGCTACTAGTACTCTTCAGGATTTGGGAATTTGGTGCATTGAATGGAATGCGCTTAACTTTGCTTTAACAAAGGAATAAGAATTTGGCAGTTTGACTCTTCTGCTGTGGCCTGGTTCAGTCACCATCATCTGTGGCCTGGATAATTGCAGTAACTGCCCAATTGGTCTTCCTGTGTATGGGTAGGGAAGGTTTAACTTTAATCTTTTCCCTCTGTATTTTCAACAATTTTAGTCCGTGAAATGAGCTGACAATGTATAGATTAACAGGGGAAAAAATCAAAGAGATCTGTTAATATGCTTAAAGTACAGAAGCCATATATAAGGTAAGAGACTCAGAGAGGGGCAATATGGCTGAATTTTATTTAGAGCTAAATGAAAGGATAGAGGGATGGGCTTCATGGGGAAAATGAGGTAGGCCAAACTGGCAGCACAAGATCGAATCTCCTAGGTAACAGACTCTCTCTGGGCCACCTGTCTGATACCTCATCTCTTATTTGTCCAAAAAAATAATTTCCTAGAGAGAAAGGTGGATGTCAGATAGAAATGCCTCTTTCTGCATTTGTTGTTTACTTTACTGATATGGACTTCTTTTACAAAAAGACAACTTTTCACAGCCATTCCTGTGTCTGCAGAAGTTTTTAGTTTCTGAGAATAACCAACTTGAAATATGTCAAAGAAATATATTTGAGGTATTATACTTGTGCTCTGCTATAGCCTGTTCTTCATCTAGAAAGGTATTCTATTTAAAATGTAAATCTGATCTGCTCAAAACCCTATAGCATCTGAGAGAAAAAGTCTTTACAAAGACCTGCTATATGCTCCGCCCTGTCCTCTCCATCTCTTTCAGCTCTCTTATCTCTTCTCTTTATCTATTTCCTTCATTCACTGCTTGATCTAAGCTGGACCTCCTGCTGTTCTACAAATGCAGGAAAGGTAATATCTTCATCTGCATAAAATCTCTATCAAGGACTCTCTCTGTAAGGCCTACTCTGATTACTCTTTTTAAAGTAGCAAATCACACACCATTTTATGCACCCCCCCAGCACTTATGATCCTTCTTAGTCAGCTTCATACTTGCCTTCTAAGATACTATAGAACTGACCTATTTGTCACATGTGTTTCCTTTCTGCCCACCTCCCTTGTAAACTTTAGAAAGCAGGGGACTTTAAAAAAATTTTTTTTATTTCTTCTTTTTAGTTATACATGACAGTAAAATGCATTTTGACATATCATACATACGTGCAGTATAACTTAGCATTTTTGTGGTTGTACATTGGAGTTACACTGTCGTGTATTCATATGTGAACATAGGAAAGTTAAGTCCAATTCATTCTACTGTCTTTCTCTTTCCCATCCCTCCTCCCTTGCCCTGACTCCACTATGTCTAATCCGTTGAACAGGCCCCCTTCCCCCTATTGTCAGTCAGCATCCACATATCAGAACATTGGGCATTTGGGCCTTTGGTTTTTTGGGATTGGCTTATTCCACTTAGCATGATAGTCTCCAGTTCCATCTATTTACCAGCAAATGTCATATTCACTCTCATTTATAGCTGAGTTGTATTCCACTGTGTATATGTACCACATTTTCTTTATCCAGTCATCTGTTGAAGGGCACCTAGGCTGGTTCCATAGCTTAGCTATTGTGAACTGAACTGCAATAAACATTGATGTGGCTGCATCAGTATAGTATGCTGATTTTAAGTCCTTTGGGAATATACTGAGGAGTGGGATAACTGGGTCAGATGGTGGTTCCATTCCAAGTTTTCTGAGAAAACTCCATACTGCTTTCCAGAGTGGTCGCACCAGTTTGCAGTCCTACCAGCAGTGTACGAATGGAGTTGTTTTCCCCAACATCCTCACCAACATTTATTGTTATTTGTAGTCTTGATAATTGCTAGACAAATTTCCAGTTTTCCCAGCACCATTTGTTGAAGAGGCTATCTTTCTCCAATGTATGTTTATGATGCCTTTGTCTAATATGAGGTAACTGTATTTATGTGGGTTTGTCTCTGTGTCTTCTGTTTTGTACTGTTGGTGTTCTTGTCTGTTTTGGTGCCAACACCATGCCATTTTTGTTACTACAGCTCTGTAGAATAACATAAATTCTAGTTTTGTGATGCCTCCTGAGAGTAGGGATCTTTGTTTATTTTGTTTATTACTGTATCCTCACATAAGGGAACTCTGACCTTCAAGTGTTTGGTTCCTACCCAATGACTGTTGAGATATTTTGTGATCCCAGAGAATGTTTGTTGATTGGTTTTTAAGCTTAAGGCCTTTTCAATTGAATAGCTGCTTCTACTTTTTTTTTCCTTAGACACTTTCCTTAATCTAAGATGTTACTTGTGATGACAAGATGTCCCCCTAAGTCCATCTGTTGGCCTAAGTTATCTACTTCTTTTTCCCTAGTTTCAGTTTCCCACCTAGGCTTAGGAGTCCAGGACTGGGAGTAGTAGAGTCAGGGATCCTACTGGTGCAGTTGTATGGAAGGGAAGGAAACAATATAAACAATACAAACAATATAAACCTCCCCAAGAAGCTTTATAGTGACAGTTGATTTTCCTAACCCATTTAAGACTCTGTTTATTAAAGGATTCATTTAAGGTGGGGCATTGTTGCTAGAGCAGTGGTGGGAAATAGCATGTCAAATGTCCAGGGTTCTGCTGTATGTTTTTTTTTTTTTTTTTCTGTTTAAGATGTCTCTTGGAAAGTGGTTCTTATGAAAAGGTTTGAGATATGCTGAAGAGGAGATTTGAATGAACCTTGAACAATAATATATAATTCGAGGTTGTTTAGTTGAATATGTACAAAAACATGTACAACACATGTACGTACTTACACATTCATTCTTTACCCTAAATTGCTGTTTCTCCAGTGGCGATTAGTACATTTTTCATTCTGATATTCAGGAAATATTTGTTGAATGAATGAAAGTGTAATGCCTTTTGAACATCGAATGCTCCATAATTCAGTGCATCAAATATTTGACTACAGGCATTTCTGTTATAATGTAATATATGTATTCCTAAACAACTTACCTTTTGCAAAAATTATGAACTTAATAATGACAAGAGTTTATGGGAAAAATATGGGTGAAACAGATTACTTAAAACTTATGCATCTTTTGGGTGCATGGCGCACGCCTGTAATCTCAACAGTTGGGGAGGCTGAGACAGGAGGATCACGAGTTCAAAGACAGCCTCAGCAACAGTGAGGCACTAAGCAACTTAGTGAGACCCTGTCTCTAAATAAAATACAAAATGGGGCTGGGGATGTGGCTCAGTGGTTGAATGCTCCTGAGTTCAATCCCCAGTACCAACCCCCACCCCAAACCTATGCATCTTTGTAATAAGTGTGCTAACAGTACTAATAAAAATACTAGTACATGTAAAAATAAATTTTAAATTTCTAACCATTGAATAGTATAGTAGATGGAATTTACATTAGAAGTAATACATGAAGATAACTTAACGGAAAGGGGGTAGGTAGAGTTGAAATTGTTTTTAAAAAATAAATAAATAAAAGGAAGAGAAGGACAAAGTGCTCGAAGGTGAGAATGGAGCAGCAAGCATTTCCAAGCCAGAGGCTGTGACCAAATTGAGCTAAGAGAAAGGACAGGAGAGCTTACCACGTTGATGGTTAGTATACTTTGTATCTACATGCTGTTTCTTTTTGATATGCAATGATAGCGTTTGGAAAAGTCACAGACAAAATGATGTGCCTTTTATATTGGCATGATCCCGGATTATGAATTGCACATAAGCTAATTCATGTTATAGAAACCTGTGCAGTAGAATGGCGTATCTATAATGTGGTAAGTAGGCATTGCACTGGATCCCAGGTATTAATGGTGACTTAAAGATGGGTCTGGGCTCTACAGAGCAATTTGCTGACTAGGAAAGATAAAGTAAGCAAATAAAGGCAATATAAGGCAACATGTGCAATAATAGAAGTAGGTTTAGGATATGGAGGTACTTTACTAAAGGGAGTCATAAATTCTTTTGTAAAATTATGTTCAGAAGGTATGTCTGGTGTGGACTAAAGGATGACCAGGAGTTCTCAAATGATAGATAAGGAGGTGTACCATAAATTGCAGCACCTTTATAACTTCTTTAGTTATTTGAATATTTGCTAGAAATGGAAATGGAAGTGGCATTCTGTAGAATGTATGTGGACTTTCAATGTAATTTTAAATCCTCTTTTTAAAAACATTGGTACTGAGTACATTTAAAAATTTGTGTAAGCTGGGTGCAATAGTGCACACCTGTAATCCCAGCGGCTTGAGAGACTAAGGCAGGAGGTTTGAGGACCTCCTCAAACTCAGGGACCCTGCCTCTAAGTAAAATATAAAAGGGCTGGGGATGTGGCTTGGTGGTTGAGTGCCCCTGGGTTCAAATACTCCCCCCCCAAAAAAAAATCCCTTAAAAATGTGATTCTTGTGTGATGTAAATGAGTAAATGAGTAATATACTAAAAATGCTTGGCATAATTGCTGGCACACCTGGTAGGTACTTAGAAAATGCTAATTTCTCTTTTTAATAATGTATAAAGAAAATGTTCAGTCATTTAAAATTTTGTAATATTTTTTGATTTGGTCTCATAATATTCATATTTACCATTATAGTGTGCAAATCATGGTGAATTGCTTATCATTTTTAAAAGAATGTTGTACACTGGGAAAAAGCAAAGTTGTGTTATGCAGAAGTTGATTGTGACTTCAAATAGAAAAATTTCAACAATGACCTGATAGTAATCTTTTGTGTACAGAGAATGCTTGATTAAGTTGCACATGGGGACAGTCTAATGCACATGAAAACCATTTAATAAGCTACTATTATATTTCATAAAGATTGTGATAAATTCTGTGAGTTGTAAGAATTACTGGGTATAGTTAAATTATAGTTAGATATTTAATGAAGAAAAATGTAGATAGAAAATTATTGATTATGTACAAGAGTTGGGGACTATAAATAGATAAATTGATTAAGTAATATACTGTTTTTAAAATAGAAACTCACTGGGTTAATTATAGAATATGATTCTATACCTTGCAGTAATCTTTCTATCCTGCTTAGCACAGGTCTTATCCTACCTAAAGCCACTGTGTAATTTGAAACTTTACAAATTGAATAGCTATTTGAAAGTACAGGAAGGTTTGATTTTTTTTTTTCTTCTTCTAAAGGATTAGAATTCTAAAGGAACTAAAATAGTCTGAGAGAAGAGAGATATGGGCATTTCGTCATGGTTGTTTTCAAGTGTATATAAAACCTAGCCAGAGAGAAAATGAAGAAGTGTATTTTAAACATTACATGAAAGGAAATGTAAAGGAAAATAAATTCGTGACCATGGGTATTAAATTCCTAAAAGTAAGGGGGAATTATAAATATTTTCTTTATATAGCTCTTTTATATTCATAAGATTTTTCTTTGGGTGAAATATAGTTGGATTTCTAAACATTGATAAAATCTACCAACTTATTCTTGGTTTTTACACAGAATAAAAAGTGGTAAGTGAGTCTGGGCATATTGTTAATATTATCCACACAGTAACTCAGAACATAAGCTTTGCAGATTATCAGAGAACATGTTTATGGCATCCACCAACAAAGTTTTTATTTGTGGATATAATATGCATAGCAATCACTAGAAGAATATAAGGAAGTGTAAGATAAAATCTTTCTCCTCAAGGAGCTTAACAGTATTTTGTTTATACACAGATTAAAAGTTAAATGGCAATCCAAACAAGATGGTTTGATTAAATACTCTGGTACTATTTTAGGATTTTAAGAGAATGGGTAGGTTTATTATATGGAAGACTGCTTTGAGGGAGATGGCTTCTCAATCAGATTTTGAAAAAAGAATTTTCTTAAAAATGAGAAAGGGATATAAGGAATTAGGAAATTAACACAAGTAAATGAGTAAGTGTATTTGTTAAATTCTTCAAAAAAGCATAATTTACAAACCAGGCATGTAATCATTTTTAGTGTATGTGAGATAAGGTGCTGTTTTTATATCTCTTTTGCTATTAACATGTAGTGCTTAATCTTTCTGGGTCTTAGTTCTGTCATCTGTTAAATGGGGGTGAAAATTGCCTACCACCTAAGATTGTTGAGAAGAAATGAATGTGTACATGTAGAATGCTTGAAACATTGCCTAGCATAAAGCAAATGAATACCTGTTGTTATTGCTGTTTTTGTAAGAAAAATGTGATCCATAGTGCTGAAAAGAGACCTCCAAGTTGGGAATTAGTGATGGGTCAGAGAAGGAGAACAGACTGTATTTTTAACCTAATGTGCTATTCCAAGGGTGGCAAGTTAGATTCCACTCATATACCAGGGTTTATCAATCCATGGTGGTTGCCTAGAGCAGTCTATTAAAGAAGCTTGATTTGAGTCTGGTCTTGAAAGCAAAGAAGGATATTATTGTAGCAGTTACCAATTAGCAGTATTTACTGTGTGTGGGAAGTGGTAGTATGTTTAGCATTTTTATCATCATTGTAGTAAATATTGGGAGCTATTGCATGTCCTGTTGTAGAAAGCCTTGTAATATAGAATTGTTACAAGAAGATGCATGTACTCTTTGCAGGAAGATTAGCATTGAGCTTAATGTGATGTGGACTTGAATCCTGAGAAATATTTTAAAGGAACAGTTGGATTAACTTTTCTTCTATTTGGAATAAATTCCAGTTTTTATTTTCTCTCTTTGTGGTTTTGGACCCATTGAGCTTGAGAGTTTTTTTTTTTAACTTGTGCATACAGTTAACTTTTTTTAAAATTACGTGCTTATGAGCAAGACATTGTCCTAGGTGCTGAGGATGCGGAATGTGTCCCATCTTTCACCTGTCTACAATCTGATAATGGAGAAAGATTTATTAACAAGTAATTAAGGGATATGCTATGGTCTGTAATTGAGATTATATAGAAGGAACTGGAATAATAAAAGGAGAAGCACATCCATTTGTCTTGAGAGTTTAAGGGGATTGCATTTATCTTAGCATGGGTCATTTATCTTCCATCTCTTGTCACCCCTTTACTGGGAAACACTGTGTTGGATTAATACCTCTGAGAGTCTTTGTACATTCTTATCAAAAGAGGTCTTTTGTAGTCAGAGTTTCTTCTATGTAAAAAATAAGTGACACAAACATATGGTTGATTTACTCTATCAACCAACATTTAAGGGAGCTTGTGAGAGGGGGGGTTGCTAAAAAGGTAGTGTATTTCTTGATCAGTTTGTATATGAGGTAACCATTGTTCTATTTTAATCAGAATCATTTTTGTACCTCATGCTATGTACTTGATTCCTTTATAATCAGTTTTATTTTATTACAGATTTATCTAAATGAGTTCAAAGCATTCACAATAAGTTGCTGATCTGTTTTAATCAAGATCCCATGTTAGCATTTCAGTGTCTTTGTCCTTTTCATTTCAGATATATCCACCAGGGCTGTTTTGGTTTTATGTTTTCTTTTTTTCCTGTTTTTCTTAAAATGTTGACATTATTTCTTCTACTTCAGAACACTTGAATTTTGGAGATTTGGGGTTATTGCATTTACTGATCTGCCAGTATTAATAATGCCTTTTTAATTTGTTGAAGACACTTAACTTTTTTTTTTTTTTTTTTTACTTAACTTTTTTTTTTTTTAAATAGTGTTGATTGAGCCTAGGAGCGCTGTACCACTGAACTACATTTGCAGTCCTTTTGTTGTTGTTTTTTTTGGTACCAGGGATTGAACTCAGGGTCACTCAACCACTGAGCCACATCCCCAGCCCTATTTTGTGTGAGACTCAGGGTCTCACTGAGTTGCTTAGCGCCTTGCAGTCCTTTTAATATATTTTTTAATTTAAATTTTGAGATGACGGGGTCTTGCTAAGTTACTGAGGTTGGCCTTAAATTTGTGATCTCCCTGCCTGAACCTCCTGAGTAGCTGGGATATAGGTGTACACTGCCACACCAGCCCAACTGTCTTTTTTAAATAAATCATTCTTGGTTTTATTGTGAAACAGAGACTACCTCTCAGAAGAGGATGCAGAGATCACCTGTTTCTATACACATCTCTCTGTGCTTTAGAAAATTTGACCATTTCTGTTGTGTAGGCACATACGAAGTAAATGTGTTTTGAACCTCATTTTTGTCATGTAACAAGTTTACCAGTATATTATTGATCATATGAGGATTTCTTATGATTTAAGGAAGTACTATTCTAAGATTGAATTTGCCTTATTATTATTTGCCTTATACACCTGATTATTCTACATTTCTCCTCTGCTGTGTTCACAGACTCAAGGGATACCTCAAGTTTGAAGTACAGTAACAGAACCTTCTGCAGAAGGT
Source organism: Xerus rutilus (assembly GCA_028644305.1). NCBI lineage: Eukaryota > Metazoa > Chordata > Mammalia > Rodentia > Sciuridae > Xerus > Xerus rutilus. Next base: position 101,557,188 of record CM053408.1, on the reverse strand, counting down.
AAAAATGAGGACTGTCCAATTTTCACTGTTTGTGATGGACTATCTAGAAAACAGCAGGCTTTTTTGAACATCATGTTGTTCTTTCCTTCCTTTCCTCCATTTCCCCAACAGTTGAGAATCAGTTAGATATGGATGTGTGTTCAATTTTGCTTTATCAACCCTTGGTTTGGAAAGGGTTGAGTAGAACTAAATCTGAATATGGTCCTGGATGTTCAAATGTATCTTATTGCAGGAGACTCAATATATTAAATTCTACTTTACATGGAGCATATATTTTCTTCTTGCTACTGTTGAATAAGGGACTTATTTTTTGATAATATTCTCCTTTTCAAAAATGGTTAGTTTTTAAAAAACCTTTCCTTTTCAAACAGGCCTTAGGCTTACTTAGGTATCTCCTTCCCCCTTCAACTGAATGTTACTTAGCATTTTGGATTCAACTGTAATAGAAATAAAGTAAATTACAAATAGCAATAAAAATAAAAATTTAAAAGTATTAGGTAGGTCCATTGTTTTGTTTTTTTTTGGCACCAGGGATTGAACTCAGAGGTACTCGACCACTGAGCCACATCCCCAGCCCTATTTTGTGTTATTAGTGAGGCTCGCTTTGAACTCACGATTCTCCTGTCTCAGCCTCCCAAAGTGCTGGGATTACAGGCGTGTGCCACCGCGCCCAGCTTAGATAGGTTCTTCAGTTTGAATACAACTTTGGCTTGTTTCTAAAAATTGTTAACATTTCTATAATTCTGAAACATATATTTATGTACATATATTACATTAGGTATATAAATATATGGTTCAGAGGAAATGAATCATGAAAAAGTAGGATAAATCACATAGCATTGTTATACTTTAAAAATTTTTTTTAACTCTATGGATGGTTAGCCTGGATGGAATAAAACATGTAAAACTTAGATTGTCTAACTTTCTCATCTAGTTTCATATTTTAAAGTTATGATCATCTTCAGTAGGAGGTCCTCAGCAAGCAGTTCTCTAACACTGTGTAGTCCTTTGATTCTCTTTTTGCTTCAGCATGAATTCTTCCAGAATGTTGGAAATAATGAACCATTTAGATACTTTTTATTTTGTAATGTTTTTAATTAGATACTTAAGTTACTAGTTTAAACTTTTAATCTAGATTAGTCTGACACAGCAAGTATCGATATTGCATGGAAAGAAATTTAGTATTTACTCCATCTTGAACTTATTTACCATGTAACTGATTTTTTAAAAAAGTATAAAACAGGTGTTTGTCACTAGTAGTAAAAAGCTACTCAAGGGCTATATTTAAAACAAAATGAACAATATAGATTTGTGATTTACTCATATAAAGGTATAATTAGTTAAAGTCATGAATTGAAAGTTTACTAAAAGAAAGAAAGGGAAAGTGACCAGCCTTGGGAAATGCTAGCAGTAAGGCAAAGGTGGAAGATTGACTAATGAAATCAGTAATGGCTGTTAGAGACGTGGAAGGAAAATAAGGAAGGTAGTGCCACCAAAGTCTAGAGAGGAGAGTTTTTAGGAAAAGGTAGATGATTGAGTAGTTGAGGGCATAGTCTGTCATTTTGCTATCTGTGAAAAGTCCTTAGGAAGAATATTCCTTTTAGATCTCACTAATAAGAATACATTTGAGTACATGTACTCTTCAGCAGAAACTTGGTGTTTATCTTGTGAATACTGTGACTAACTTTGTTTCCTTCTTTGCTTATCTTATATAGCTATGAATAAGGATCTCTTGTATTTTGTACATGCTCTTAACTCAGCTTCCATTTATTTTCCTGGTCTATCAAATTTCATCATTTATCCCTTTACAATATATAAATCTTTGTAAGGAATTTCTTTTCTTCTCCCTATCCAAAACTTCCTTCCTTCCCAATAGTGGGGGTAACGGAGAGGAAAGAAAAAAAAAGGTTAATAGTTGGATATAGAGAAATAAAATATGTGCACATTAGATTGGACAAGAAGATAATCACTGATTAAACTTTATTAATTTAAACATTGGTATGTGGAATGAAGTCACACACACACACACACACACACACACACACACTCTCAGAAAAACTTAAGAATGATTTAAGTAGAATCAGTGCAGGTGCCCATCAGTGGATGAATGGATAAGCAAAACATGGACTATAGTACAATGAAAATATTAAGTGCTATGAATCATTAAAAAAGAAGAAAATTCTGACATGCAACATGGATGAACAAATACTGTATGTTCCTGCTTATAAGAGATATTTAGAGTAGTTAAAATCATAGCAATAGAAAGTAGAATATTGGTTGTCAGAGACTGAGGGGAGAGGAGAATGAGAGGTGTTATGTAATGGGCAAATAGTGAATTTCACTTTTGCAAGATGTAAAAAGATGAATTGTAGTGATTGTTGCACAACAATATGAATACACTTAATATCACTAGATTATACACTTAAAAGAGTGAAGATGGAAAATATTATATTATGTGTATTTTTATCATAATAAAAACAGATTTAAAAGAGAGTATATATGAAGTAGAAGCAATAGGTAATACCTTATTTAAGAGATAGACAAGAAGATGAAAGGAAATTGAATGGTAGTTACAAATAGGTAATATGATCAAGTAAAGTGTTTTCTTAGAAACTGGTAGATATGACTGTGCTTAAAAGAAAAAGGAAGGCATTTGACAGATGTATTTTAAGTTGAACATATTAAAAATTTTCTATTTAGCAAGTACATTTTGAACATCTATTCTGTGTAAAAGGTGGTCTTACTACTTCTTTCCATTTCACATCAGCATCTATTTCTTCATAGGTAATTGTCTTGGTTCATGAATTGAAAAGATTGTTAGGTTAATAAAAAATGAATTTAAATTGCTTAGGCAGTCAAGAAACATTAAAAAATAATTTTCCATTGATGAATGGAGAGTCATGGCAGTGAATCACAGGTATCTCACTGACCATTTTCAAGTCCTTTTTAGAATCCATTTCCAATGAAGAATTCCAGTGACAGTTCTTGTCAAATACCTTGAACTTTCTGGAAGGTGATGTAGATGTCATGGGAAAAGAGGGAATGGAGGGGTAAGTATTTAGAGAGGGAAGACCAAAGAAATTCCTTAACTTATAAATTGGCTTATGCATTTGTTTGGTTTTTGAATTATGTGTTGTAAGCATGTAGAATTCTAATGTTATTATTTTCCATGTTTTGACCAGTACCAAATATTTTGTGGCAGAGTTTTAATGATAGTGCTACAGCTCTCCTACAGTGAATGATAGTAGGTTTCTGTGTACTAGCTGCATACCCACTGATCCAGAGCCTGTGACCTTAGCAAAGGTAAGCATATCCCAGATTGCAGTGTGAGATAGTTAAAGATTGATCTACTTTGGTAGTTGTCTGAATTTCTCTCATCTCTTTTTAATGAGCATGCTTAATTGAATGAATCTGACTGTGACACTAGACTGTATTCTCTCTTAGATATGTAACTGGAGGCTTGAGAGAGGGAAGGTTAAGTTTTGAGTTAGTATATTTTAGGACTAGGTCTAGATTCTTTGGTTTTAAAAAAATGCCTGAAGAAATAATCACTCTTGTTCCCAAGGGAACCTGCAGTTTGTTAAATACTGGAGGCTGTATATATCACAAAACTGAATGCTTAATAAATTCCTGTGTGTAACTACTGTTCAGCATGCTTTGTTGAGTGGCTTGGAAATACAATATAATATGTCTTCTTTTTTACTATAGAACTTTTATTTTAAAATTTATATGATTGTCCATTTTAGTAAATGTTCACCTCCTCCTCGCCCCAGCACCCTAGGGGTGCTTTACCACTAACTGGGTCTGATTCCTTTTTATTTTTAATTTTGAGATAGGGTCTGCTAAATTGCTCAGGTTGGCTTTAAAATTGTGTTCTTCCTATCTCAGCTTCCCAAGTCACTGGGGTTACAAGCATGTGCCATCACACCTGGCAAACTTGTTTTTTTAAGTGGCAAGAGATAGTGGTTCAAATTACCTCAAGTAATGAGAAACTTTGTTGTAGGAATACTTGATCATCAGTGATCTGATTGATTGCAAGTGACAAAAATCAGAATCACTTGTTCCATTCATTCATTAAGAATTTAGTTCTTTCTCTGAGATAGGCATTATTCTAGATTTGAGGGATGAAATATCAAACAAAATCCATATCCTGCTCTCATGGAGTTAATATCTTTTAGGAAGACAGTAAAGAGTTTGCGTGTATATGTGTGTAGATACATAAACAGAAAATTGCTGGTAAGTTATGATTAAAAATAAGACAGTGAGTGACTAGGTAGGGCAAGGTCTATTTAAATTACATGGTCAAGGAAGAACTTCCCAAAGAAATCATTTATGGTTGTAGACATGCTTGATGATAGAAAGTGTGCCAGGGAAAATCTGGGTGAAGTGTGTTTTCTATTTATTGACCAGCTAGGCTAAGGCTGGAATATTGTAAGAAGGCTGGAATAGGTAGAAGGTAATGAGGGATGAAGAGAATGGTGGGAGACAAATAAGATCAGGAAGATAGGATCATATCTCATAGAACCTTGTAGGGCACAATGAGAATGGTACTTATTTTAAGTATAATGTAACTTATTTTAAGTAAGTATATTCTAACTATAACTACATTTAGGAGTTTTGAGAAAAATATTAATGTTATTTATTTTTTTGAAAAGATTACTGTAGTTACCATGTGCATATTAGACTCTTAGGGAATGAATCAAGAGTAGAAGGGGTAGACTTGTTGAAGTTCTTACAGTGAACTGGAGAGAGGTGAGAGGTGATGTGATCTGGTGAGAGGAAGGTGGCAGAGAGGTATGGTATGATTCCTGACATATTCTGAAGGAACCTTTGGCAGAATTTGCTGTAGGATTATATTCAGGATATTGTGAGGAGCAGGGACAGTAATAAAGGATGTTTTCTAGGTTTGATATAATTTAGGTACTAGAATTGGGGGGATGATTAAAGATTAAAAAGTCTGATGAGGCTCATGGGAGATTTTTTGATGATGCAAAGAGGTAAAAGACTAAGGGCTATGCATTCAAGAAGCAGAGAAGGATCCAGGAGAGAAGACTGAGATGAAATGACCAATGAGAACAGGGAGAAATGGTAGGACTTGGGGACCTGGAAGCTTAGTGACGAAAATGCTTTAAGAAAGAGAGCACAGCCATGTCAAATACTCTAGAAAGAAGTTCAAATGAGTTGATGACAGTGACCTCATCAATGGATAGGCAAAGTAGAGGTTAAGGCTGTTGGTGGTCTTGACAAAAGCACTTTTAGTATACCCGTGAAATGAAGGTCTAATTGGACTGGATTCAAGAGGAAGTAGAGACAGTAAATGTTATTGACTTTCAAAAGGAGTAAAAATGAATTCTGATACCTGCGGGTAGATATGATGTGAAGAAAGTTATTTTATATTTTAAAAATAGGAGGTTTTAGCCAGGTGTGGTGGTGCACACCTGTAATCCCAGCAATTTGGGAGGCCGAGACAGGAGAATTATGAGTTCAAAGCCAGCCTCAGCAACAGTGAGGCCCTAAGCAACTCAGTGAGACCCTGTCTCTAAATAAAACACAAAATAGGGCTGGTTATGTTGCTCAGTGGTCAAGTACCCGTGAGTTCAATCCTCGGTACCAAAAAAATAAAAAATAAAAAAGTAGGGTTTACAATGTGTTTATATATTAATAGAATGATCCAGTTAGGAAATAATTGATCAAGTAGCACATCAAACTATTCCTGATTTAATAGGAAAGTGCAGGTGTCTAGCCAGTGACTTAATTCACTCTAGCCCTGTCTTTCTCTTTTTCTTTCAGGATTTTATTGTGTCTTGTTATTTCCTAGAGGCTAGCTCTGTGGCCGTTGGCAGTTGTAGGCTTCCCTTTTTCTAGGATCATGACCAAAGACAAATAGGAGTCTTCCCTACTTATTCTAGATAGAAAAATGCCAGAAAGTAACTGGTTAGATCATGTGGTCAAACCTAGTTCTGTCATTCTGACCTCACCTCCACAATGAAGTTATTCTGTGATTAAGAAGCTTGGTGATTAAGAAGCTTGCCTCAGAAGAAGACAAAGAGAGAAGAGTACTAGTAGTGAGCCAGCCACCACAGGTTGATGAGCAAGAGAAGCTAGATGGTGAGAAGCTCAGATAGAGGAAAACTTCAGAAGATCATTTCAGATTCAGAGATACTTGAGTCTGGCAGCATAATTCATGTGATGTAAAATATAGTTACTCTTTCAGAATAATCTGATATGTTTCTGATGCTTTGTGTTCAAAACTTTTGGACTATGAATAGATTTTTTCTCCTGGACTTCTCTTAGTCTCACTCTGAATTTTATGATAATTGAGTATATCATTTCCCAAATAGATGTATTATTAAATCCCATTTTGGTGTTTTACTGAAATGAGCTAGGAGAACTCCTCACAACTGGAAACTTACAAAAATTTGTTAGCTGTTATGAACAGATTTTCACTCTTGCATGGTACTTTTTACTTTGACAAAGTGAAAGCTTGACTGAGTTTACCTAGATTTAATGTACATGTCTGTACTGAGAAAAATGAACTATTGGTACTTTTAAAAGCGTCATTGGAAGAAGAATAAAGTGGATTTGAGGTGGCAAAGCTTAGGTTCTGAGTTAATGTGGAAATCTTGAGAAAGAGATACCTTCCAAATATCTACAAATCTAGGGAATCAGTGTTTCTTGGCATATGATCTCTATACAATCCCCAAAGGCAAATATTTATTAATTTATCACATTAGTAATCAAGAATACTAACTTTTTATACTTTGAAGCATAAGAATGTAGAAGGTTTGTGGAGTGCTGTATTTTCTGTACTACAGTTGCATTTGGGTTATTGGTGAATTTTGCCATTGAAGCCTTCTCTGAAGAGGGAAAAGGTACAACTATAAAATTAGTCAGTTATGGTAATAATTAAGGTTTATAAAGGCATCTAGAGAATTATCTAGGAGAGTATTCCACAATGAAATTATTAAAAGTTTTATTAAATTATAAATAGGTATAGGTAATATCTTGCTATTATCAAATCTTGGAAAAACAATACTTTGATGTATCTTAAATTATACTTTTATAGTTTACAGTACTGTCTTCATTTCCATATTTGTTAATAGAAGCTTTGATTAGAATTTTCTCAAAAACTAATTCATTGTCCCTGAACAATTTTTCTTTTTTCTTTTTGCTAATAGGAAGCCAGGATCAGAATTCTGAAAAATCAGTTTGGTACAATATTTATATTAGTACCATTTGTTTAGACTGAAGGCATGTGGAAACTGAAAATAATAGCTTTTTGTATTTATATTCTAGAATATAAAATTTTGTTTAATTTGCAAGTAAATTGGTTAGACAGAATTTAGAGGTCATTTTTATTATTTTTAGTTTGTTGATGCTTTCATTGCAACAAGTATTTTGCATGGAATATAAAATACAAGAAGGGCAATTCTTTGTAATTAAGAAGGATTCTGAATTCAATTATTTGATAAAAATTTGTTGGTTTGTCTTCAACACTCTTTTACCTTCTTTTACATTGGCACAGCCGAGGGCCTGGGAAAAAATTAAAATAAAGTATTTCTGGATCTGAGAAGTACATAAGTTGCAAGACAACAAACACAAAAGAACAGAACTGGGAATTATTGAGTAAATATTTAAAAAGGCAAAAATAATCTGAAACAGGTTGAAAGGATATATTTTTAACTCCAGCCCACAAAAGTTGAGTAATAATAAAGATGAAATGTTTTAGTAGTTCAAACCAATGTAATCACCATGTTCCTAAAACGGCTTCTAAAATTTCCGACTATTTCCAATTGCAAAGTCAAGAATATAATCAATTTTCTTTAATATCTAGTTTTTAAAATATCAAAGCATTTTTTTTTTTATACCAAGGATTGAAATTAGGAGCACTGGGTCCACTGAGCCACACACCCAGCCCTATGTTTTATTTTATTGAGAGACAGGGTCTCACTGAGTTGTTTAATACCTCGCTTTTTGCTGAGGCTGGCTTTGAACTTGCTATCCTCCTTCCTGCCTCAGCCTCCTGAGCCACTGGGATTACAGACATGCACCACCGCATCTGGAACGAATATTTTTATAGTGAGTTTTTAGTCTTTTGATAGATTAACATCAAAACTGCATATTAGAAACTTTCTAATATTGTGTATCTTTTTAACTTTTAACTGAATGTTGAACAAGAAGTAAACATATTATAGGTTCTGAGGCCTCTCATCTTTTAATTATTGATATCTAGAGAAACCCCAAGGTGTAGTGACACTTTTCTAGGTAGACAATATCTCAGAGTGAGCAAGAGCATGAAGTCTGCCTGTATTCAAGCCTCTGTGTAACACCTGCAAGATTTATAACCTTGGGCAAGTAACTCAATCTCTCTGTCCCCAAATTTCCCCATTTGTAAAATGCAACTAGTAAAAGCATTCATCTTAGAGGATTGTATTAAGAATTAAATGAGTAAATAAGTAGATAGAGCTTAGAACAGTGCTTGATAGCTAATGAACTAAGCTCTATTAGCTTGATAGCTAATAACAAGGCAGAAAATTTTGTGTTCTAAATTTTAATTTCTTAACTGAAAGGGAATTCAGATTTAGAGAACAGTTGCAGAACTAGAACAAAGACCTTCCATATGTACTTTTCTCAGATACTGGCCTACCCTCCCCCATTTCATTTTTGATGTGTGCACATGCTTAGACCCAGGTTATGTATTTTGGGATGGATAGACAGTCACAGAAATGATTATTTTCATTAAATCTTTTTATGTGGCAGGTGGTATCAATTTGTTTTGATACCAACTGTGTTACCTTGATCACTTGAAGATATGTCTACTGTGTTTCTGTAAATCTGAAGTTACTTTTATCCCTTTTTGTAATTCATATCTTTTTGGTAGAGAGATACTTGGAGACTGTGTAAAAAAATCACATTCTGCATATTGCTTTCACCCACTAGCTTAAGCATCCATGGGTCTTTCTTGCTTCAATCAACTATTATTATGATGATTGCCAAATGGCATTTTTTAAAATTCCATCATTTCTTCTGTTTATTAATTAACATTCAACTGTAAGAGATTTAAACAGAACTATTTTTAACATCTTGTCTTATGAAGATAGTAACTAGAAATTGAAGAAATAAGTCTCAGCTTTAAGACTTTTCTGAAGATTGGCCTTAATCATGTATATCATTGTAGACTTCTAGTTTCCTATTTTCTTTTGTGGATTTTAACTTGTCACTGTCATTGTTATTTTGATGCTCAGGTTATCTCAAATTTGATTAGTGGGACACCTTCCAAGCTAATTTCTATATTCTTTTAGATATCTCCATTAGTTTTTGAGCGAGCCTGTTTTCCTTCCCTCCTCCCTCCCTCCCTCCCTCCCTCCCCCCTCTGCCCCCCCAAGGATGTTACAGGTTCATTGTATTATTTACTAGTCTCCATCCTGGAAACATTCATTTCTTCAAGGAGTCTGATTACTTTTAGTTGAAGTGGTATTTAGAAACCAAGATTTGGACACTAGAAACCAAGATTTGGTTGTATTGAGAAACCAAAATCTTAGCAAGAATATACCTTGCTACAGAGAGATTGTTCCTAGGCCTTCCCAGTGGACAGAGTTAAATTCACACACTCCTCCATGCACACACGCGAGCACACACACATACCCTATTTCTCTCTATATATTAAAAACTATGAATTCAAACCAATACTCCATATCTTCAATTTCAATTTCAATCCATCACTACTGGGTTGATTTGACCTTAACATCCTTCTATATTTGTCCCCTCAATGACAATGAAAGACCTGAATGTGTCCACATTTTGCAGATTCTGACTCCTCCATTAGCTTGTCTTCTCATCCTTATATGGGATTCTAGGGGATTGAAAGATTGTTCAAATGAATTTGAGAATTGGAAAAAGCTTTGGAAAAGTGTGAGTGAGTGTCATTCAATGACTTGTGTAAATGAGGCCATCTTGGTGAATTCATTTTTATTACTGAAACTTCTCATTCAGATTTTGGCCTTTTTACGTAACTCCCTAGCCATTGACAAAGTTCTTCTGTGACTGAGGATCCCATTTAGTAACTAAATATTTAACCATTGTGTTAGCATTCATAATTAAATGCACTTTTCCTAAAAGTTGTTTTACCACTAATACTATTACGTCACCAGGTGTATACCAACTGAAGCTTTAGTTGGAAAATGATATAGACCAAGTAAATGTACCCAATATTATTTGTGAATTGTTATAGTTTTAAATGCTAAGTGCACCAGGAAAAATCATGTGTAATGGAGATCAAGCAGAAGGTTTCTGCGTAAATTACCTTGAAAATATTTCTGCTTTTGGAATTGAATTTTTCTATTCTTGAAGAAATTTATAAGTTTTGAATATGTCCCCTTTATCCTACATTATGTCACAACTAACAGTGAAAGCTCAATTTCTAGCTGTTCTTTAATTTAGTACCCTTTAGAGGAAGAGATTTATTAACCGGGGGCCTTTGTATTCATTTTCTGCTGAACTGTCTCTAAAAATTAATACATTTAATTACATCATGTTTTCTGCTATTCTTGGTGATAATTCCTTGAAGATGACATTTATTTATTTTGTACAGTGACCATTACTGTGCACTCACCATTACTGTGCACTCAGTAAATATTTGCTAAATGAATGAATTCCAAATTGCATGTACAGAACATCTTTTTTAAAAAAATGTTGATTCTAAGAGATAACAAATTAAATGGCAGGAAATTAAAGAAAACATTTTAAAGCTACATTTTAGAAGTGTAATTCATTATTATTGTTAAAATATATTCTTTGAAAAAATAGCATGTTCTTCATCTTATGAAGCTTAGAAATTTGAAAAAGATAGTTTTTTTGTTTGTTTTTTTGTTTTTAATCTAGAAATGCTGCTAAAAGAATCGGTGAAGGACACCATTTTCCTGACAGCCTTGTTTAACAGAATTATTTTGTTATCCATTCACTCACTGGCAAATACTGAGGTTTTTCTATGTGCCTTCCAGACAGTACAATTTTTTAAAAAATCATATAGTGTTGCTGTATTTTTGACATATGGAGAAAATAGAAATGAATAGGAAACACTTTCCTTATAGAATTTATCTTCCTTTTTTTTTTTTTTTTTCCTCCCCTGGTGCTAGGGATTGAACCCAAGACCTCAAACATGCTAGGCAAGTACTGTACCATAAACTACACCCAAGCTCTTTTTATTCTTTTGTTTTGAGACAGTCTCATTAAGTTTCTAGGCTGACTCTTGAACTTGTGGCCATCCTACCTCAGCCTCCCAAGTAGCTGGGATTACAGGTGTGCATCCCCCAGGGAAATAGTCTTTTTATTCTGAGTTCAGCATTTTAAGAAAAAGGGGCAGTGGGGAGGAGGAGAGAAAATAAGAAAAGAAAAGAAAAAGCTGGGTGTAAAATGGAAGAATGAATAACCAGAGATTTAGCCCCTTTGTACCTAAGGCGATAAATTTTTTTCAGTGACACCCCTATATCACATGTCAAGAAAAACTTGGTTTAAACATTTCATTCCCTTTTAGCCATCAGGTACACTGTTTTTATTGAATCATTTATAAAGAAAGTACATTCCTGGAATTTCCTTAATTATACCATATTTATATTCTGTAATAAATCATATTGGTAGAGCACATTTATAAGTCATTACATGTACATTTGTTAATCTTCAAAATAATTTTGGGACTCAGTATTTCTCTAATGTCTGTTTTTAAGATATCTTTGTTATCTCTCTTCATAGAACTAGATGTTGATGATACATTTAAACTAAATGATTATAAGATTGAAGTTTATAATAGAAAAGGATATAAAGCCTTCCAATGGTGCTCCTTGAACTATCAGGAACAGAACATTCTGATAATTTTTAAGTGCTAAACATTCAAACATTTGGCAGTATTTACCTAGTGTCTCTAAAAATTATATATAATTCTTTCATGATACAACATAAGGAGATCGTGAGCAAAAGCATTGGTACAACTACTAATATCTAAACTTCGCAAGTTCAGGGTGTGGCTTTAGGTATCCAAATATAGCATGTTGCAGGAATTTAGTCCATGTTACAAAGACTTTCTTTGCTGACCAGTGTGTAGATGAGAAGCTCACATTCTGGCACTGTTCTAAAGATAAGTCTGTCTTGACTGCTGAGCAGCTGATGATCTAAAATATCACTCAGAAATGACACCACAAGGTCTATGAAACTGATTGAGTTATGATGAAATGTGGAAGTCTGAAACTTCTTCAGCTTTTACATTTAAAAAGCTATTTTATAGCTGGGTGTGGTGGCACACACCTATAATCCCAAGGGCTCAGGAGGCTGAGGCAGGAGGATCCTGAGTTCAAAGCCAGCCTCAGCAATGGCGAGGCACTGAGCAACTCAATGAGACCCTGTCTCTAAATAAAATACAAAATAGAGCTGAGGACGTGGCTCAGTGGTCGAGTGCCCCTGAGTTCAATCCCCAGAACCAAAAAAAGCTATTTTATTTCTTGTTTATATTACATTTAATTAAAATTTTATTATCTAAGCCTTGGTATATTGCATCTTATGTTAGTTGACTTTTCCTATGAGAAGTATGTCATCTGTCAGGATAAAGAGAGTCTCTTGAGGTTTTTTTTTAACCTTTAGTTTCTCAATTTGAAATTCGGTTCAACTGATACATTTGAGTGTTTGTTAAACTATCAAAATTTCAAATGGTTTTCAAACTACTGTTTTTAGATTATATATCAGAGAAGCCCCAAAATAGAACTTCTTTCCATGAACATTTCATATGGCAGACTTTAAATATAGTTACTTTTACTAATAGTGATTATTTACTTCTCCTCCCTGACCCACTCACCAAACCTTTTGATATTTATAAAAATGTTTCCATGCTTTAATGGAAAGCAATGTGTTTAACTGTCCTGTGTTGTTTCTGCTGTTATATCTCATGACATCAGAAGTTGATTTATTTAAAATAACTATTATGCCCCTTTGCATTCTTAACATAAAGACATACAGTACAAATGTTTTTTAAGTCTTAAGTGTGGGCTGTAACAGTTAAACACTAGGGGAGTTATTCAAAATGAAATGCAGAATAAAGATTATATATGTGTCTGTTATATCTAATCTCTCTACTATAGCTGATGGTAAATTTGATTGTATTTTGAAATTTTCTCAGAATGCAGTGTAGGTTCAGAAAGTGAATGGTGAGGAAGAGGAACATGTTAGTGATGAGTTGGTCTTTGAAATGCATAATGGTTTTGAATCTCATTTCTATACCCTACTTGATGTTTAAATTTGGATCTTCCATAAACACTCTGGGCTACAAGTTCCTGATCTGTAAACCAAGGACCAACATTACTTCTGATACTTACTTCATAGTGTTGTTCAGAGAATTTCATGAAATAATTCACAGAATGCTTTTAGGACAATTCACTGGAAATTGCTAAGAACTCATAAAACATTAGCTACTACTATTAGTAATATCTCTACATGCTCCAAAATGCTTTGTAATTAGAAGTGATTTATTTTCAACAGATTTCAGTGATTTCAAAAATATCTTTAACGATTTTTTAGAGTAGCATGTGGATTTTATTAAATATAATAGATGAAAATTTATATGGTGATACTTCACTAAGCTGTTTTATATTTTTAGGTCTGTAATTTAATACAAGTATATGGCTAAGTACACTGAGTACATTAGTTTTATAAGATTGCCTTTTATACATAAAACAAACAAGTAAATTCTTATATTTTAGTCCTTAAAGGTTTCTTTTATACTGATTTGTGTATGTCCAGTTTTGCTCAAGTCAGGGAATAGACCGGAAGCACACAATTCTCCTCTGCTATAGTCCATTACATAGGTGTAAATTGGTGCCTCCATTATGTTATAGATCTCTGTGGTTCTGATGTAGAACCAAGGATTCTCCAGTGCTTTTTGACATGAGGCACCCTGAAAATAATATTGTCTGTCTTTCATACAGCTATGACTAGCAAGTAGAGAATTAAAAACAAAATAGTTCTAGTTAATTTTTTTTAATATTTTTTTTTTAGCTGTAGATGGACATAATGTCTTTATTTTATTGCTTTGTATGTGGTGCTGAGGATCGAACCCAGGGCCTCACGCATGCGAGGCAAGCGCTCTACTGCTGAGCTACAATCCCGGCCCCAGTTCTAGTTAATTTTTAAGTAAGAAAAAAGTTTAGTACATATTCACCTAATATATAAATGGCAACTTTATGCTGGATTCAATACTGCTTGTCTTATGGAGGCTCAGAATATAGAAACAGTAGGAACGTAAAATGTTAGCAAATAGTTACAAAATAAGGCAGCACATACCATGTGGCTATGTACCATTTCATAGAAAGAGTAAATACTAGTTATTCAGGGAAGGGAGAGATCACTTTGAGCTAGAGCATTTCATCTAGTTAATAATCTAGTTGTACAACTGAGTGTGTCCCTAGGTGTAACTTGTGTTTATTTTTGTTTGTTCATTTTTCTTTTGCTTTTTTTAAGATAGCTGCTTCGGCTGTATGGCCATGGGAATACCAGTTTCCTTATTTCTCTGTTGTTGGTGTTCATAGCTAGCCTTGTATTAAAGAAAAGATGCCTTAGTGTTTGGTTAGTGTTAGTTAAAAGAGTAAGTTTCTGCCTTCCAGGAACTCATCAACATCCAGAGGGCAAGTCGGGCATGAACAATTACAGTATAGTATGTGGAGTCCTATAGCAGACATATGCACTGATTATCAGAGCACACAAACAAGAGCAATTATAATCTGGAAGTGCTTGGATCAGGAAAACTTACTAGAAAAAGGAGTTTCTAGTCTGAGTTATGTAAAGATGAGAGAAGAGCAAGTATGGCAAAGGAGGAAGAAAGGAGAGTCATTCCAAGTTGAAGAGTGCTGTGGTGCACAGGGGAATGTCATATATTCAGAAAGCTGCAGATAAGGCTGCAAGTGTGAATGGACCATTAACTGTCTATTGAACCTACCTAATCTGATTATCAGGACCAGAGGCAAAGTTATTTATTGCACATTGGTCAGTGATTCTAGAAACATTTGGTCTGAGACCTGGATTGGTAATTTATTTTTTTTTCCATATTTTTATTGGTGCATTATAATTACGAATAGTGGGATTTATTGTTATATATTCATATGTGCACAGCATATAACAATATAATTTGGTCAACATTGTGGCCACTTATTAATCTGCTATATCTAATAAAGAATTTCACCTCCATAAAATTTTAAGGTCAAGATGTTTATTAAAGTGAATACTTCAAAGAGTTGTTGCAAAAATTTTTTTATGTTTACAAATGTTTACAAATCTTCTGTAAAAGAAGATTAATAAATTTTAGTAGTTTTTATTGCTGTACAGAAAGTTCTTAGAGTCACTTTTCCTCTTGCAGTTTTCTATAATCTACTGTTCTGGATTAACTACTTAGCAGTGTTTTAAATACCAACTTCGAAAAAATAATGGAATCATAGAAGCATAATTTGAATGAATTCTAAAGATGTTCTAGCTCAAGTTCATTATTTCATGTGTTAAGAAACTTAGCCAGCATTAAATAACCTGCTGTGATGTCACCATGAACCAGTGGCACAGGCTGGGACCTGAATCAGGTCTCTTTTGATTCCCTAGTTCATTCTATTAATCTTAGAATAAATTGCCAAAAATCACTCTGAGATGCAAACCTTCTATCATTGGCTATAATTTTGAGAGGGGGAAAAAGGCAGAAATTGCCATTTCTGTAGCTTTTTAAATTGCAGGGTACATTTTAAAAAGGAATATCATGTCCTTCTGTGCCTGCTCTCTGGTAGAAGTGCTACTAAGCAATAGCACATGTAAACAACTCATGGGAGGTAAGCAAGAAAAAACTGGATAATTCTTAAATGAATAACTACTTTGCCATCAAGAATTTCTAATGCAGACAAATATGTTTATTTTTATCTCCTCACTAAAATGTAAAAATAGATTTTCACAATACTTATCAATTAAACATGTTCTACTTCACTTATTCAGTAGTATCTAACAAATGACTTATTGAGTCCCTTCTGTATACCAAGTACTGTGGATAGAGCACCCAACAAGCAACTTATACTTCCTTTATGGGAGAAACATGTTGAAAGAATAATTCTACAAATAAGTAATAATAATTAGTTAAATTCCATATAAGAATACAGAATGATTTATAATCACATTAATGATATTTGGAAAGGCTCACCTGAGAAACAAGTTTTAGCTAAGATACGGAGGTTCAGTAAAATAAGTAGGCAGAGAGAGGGTGGAGAGGTAGAAAGGGTTTCATACTAAGGAAACAGCAGGAGTATAATCTGCCCTAAGAACTGAAAGAAAACCAGAGTATTCATAGAAGAGAACACTAATATAAACTGCAAGTCCTGGTCATGAGGGAAGAGGTGAAGGTATTTACTAGGCATTATCAAAGAAGCCAGACGGTGGAAGGCAAAGTGAACCTCCCTACAAATTAATGATCTGTGTCAGAATTTTGTTGTTTTAAAGATTCATTTTAAAGAAAACCACTTTGAAACCACTGTAATTTTTTGTTTATTAGATAGAGCAATACTAGGATTTGGGCAGTTTAAATTTGTTTTGTCATTTGAGTTTTCTTCCTTTCTATACTGTCTCATTGGGAATTGGGGGAATGTTTTCATGTGCTAGAATGTTTATATTAGGAACTTATACTATGGAATAATCAGAGAAATGAAAGAGACGGTTATCCTGCTTTGTGGCTCAGGATTTTGTGTGGGTGTGAGGTGCAGCTGTGCTGTGGTTTTCTTGGCAGTCAAGACAGGGCAGTTTTCAATGCAGTTAATCTTGAATAGCAGAAAACTTCAGAGTGAAAAGGCTACTTTGAATGTTTTAGATTCAGTGGATATTACTCAGGCCTAGACCTTTGGCTGATGTCTTCATTTTATTTGGCTAAATGAATATAGCAGCCTTAGACCCATAGCCAAACTTTATGGCAGGAACACAAGAAGAGAACATTAAAAAACAGTCAAAGCTTTATCTCATAATAAAATTATCACTTACCAGTTTTTTAATGAGGTTTTTGTTAGCTAATTATTATTTTCTTAAGTTTTTTCTCAGAAGAACACTTAAATAAAAAGCTTGTAAAAACCTAGCTTTGCATGCAAATGCAAATTCAGAATTTTCTGTAGTTTATCAGAAAAATCTTTTCTCAGATCTATTTATACACAGCTGGATTCTCAGATCAGCTTTTATTGCTCACTTGTTTTCTTCACTCGTCTTCATTCTCTTGTGTGGTCTATAAGCAATTTGCTCTCTCAAATCCTCAAATGCAGACACTATGGAACTCTGCTTTTATCAGGTGTATTTGCATTATTTATTTCGGGTAAGTTTTTACTCTACAAGCAAACAGAAAAATATCAGACCAGTGGTTAACTGCTTGTTTACATCTTCATTGACATTTAATGGTATTGCTTTCAGAGTGGTATAGAGTCAGGTTCCATGGTTATTTCATCTGAGTTCAAATCCAGTCCTGCTATTTAATGTCTTGGTTTCCTCAGTTTCTCTTCTCTAAAGATAATCATGTTAGTGCCTTTTTTTTTTAAAGGTTTAAAGGAAAGAGTGCATATAAGGACTTAATGCAAAATAAATGTCCAGAGAAAATGTGATAGTTATCTTTTTATTCCTGTTTTTTTTTTTTTTTTTTTTTTTTGGTCTAGACTCCTAGAATCTACTAATAGATATTTTCACTCTTTTGAGTGATCTCATTCTAAGATCATCTGTTTTCTGATGACTTCCCATTAATATCTCTTTCCCTAACCTCACTTTTCCTTTAAGCTCTGCACTTAATATGATCACTTTTGTATTATCTACATTTAAATGTCTAATATTCAAGCATAGTGTGTCTAAAACCAGAGCTTTTGATAGCCATCACTTGTTCCTACTCAGTTTTCCAGTTGATATCTCCTGGGTTTTCCCACCTCAGTTAATGGCACCCCTATGTGTTAGTCATCTCTCTGTTATTGTAACAAATACCTGAAGGTAAATCAGCATACAAAACAAAAAGTTTGTCTTATAGATAATGGAAGTTTAGTCCATGATCAGGTGCACACATTGCTTTTAGGTCTCTGATGGAGGCAATACACATGGTAGGAGTACCTGTGCAGCAAAAGCATCCACCTCATGACTAGGAGTTGAAAAAGAGGAAGAGACTATGGTTCCACAAGGACCTAAAGCTTCCCATTCATCCCCACCTCCTCTGAAGACTCCACCAGCTCCTAATAGCACCATGGGGCAGGGGATCAAGATTTTAATTTGTGGACCTTTGGGGAACATTTCAGATCTAAACTATAGCATACCTGCTGCATTTTTGGGTTTCCTATAGCCACCAATCCCTGCCCATTTGGTCAAATATCATATTCACATTATCCCCACAAGATATCTTGAATCTGACCACTGTCACCAACTTCTCTATTACCATCATAGTTTAAGGCACTAACTACTTTTGCCTGGACAGTTTGTATGGAATGGGCTCCTTAGTTCTCCCTGTTTCCCATATAATCCCTTCTTTGTATCAAACAGTGCTATTTAAAAAAACACTATTTTAATACCCTTCTTCTTATTAGTTAGAAATATATCCAGAGTTCTTGATAAGTCTTTCACAACCTAGTCTCTCTTTGACTTCTGTCTCTCTAAAACATAGCTGGCTTACTCATATCCAAAGGCTTTCACACTAGCTTTCCCCACCAATTGGGATATTTTTCTCAGATCTTCAGAATGTATCTTCCTGTAACTTTTAGGTCTCGGTTCAGAAGTCAACTTCCTGGAGAGGCTTACTCCAACATGTTGCCTTTCCTTCTTAGTAACTCATCACTATCTAAAATTTCCCTCTATCCTCTTCTTTCTTTTGTAAGTTGCTCCATCTAAACCCCAAAGGAATTTAAGTTGTCCATCCTTTTCACTGCCTTATGCCCATGGCTTAGATGGAAACCCAATACTCAGAAGGTTATCACCCTATTGTGTAAATGAATAAGTGAAGAATGAACAAGCATATATCTGGTATGTTTTCAACAACTAGGAAGATGATAGATTATTTCATCCTGTAAAAATTTGAATAGGTGCTTAGAGTTGGTTAAGCTAGTATTTGTCCTGATTGCTTTGATAATCTTTTTTTTGTTTTAGATTGTAAGTCTTTAAGAGTAAGAGGTTTGCATCTCATTGTTTTTTTTAAGCTTCTCCTCATAAAGTGCTAGATACCATTTTAATATTTACTATTGATTAAATTGAATTGAAAATTCAATTTAAAATCTTTATTTCCTCTAAAGTTATATCATATATATATATCTTAATTCTGAAGATAGTATGTTTAAAACATCTTCCTTTTCTATCATTTGTAGTTCATAATTGGACCCTTGAGGACACCCTTCAGTGGTTGATAGAATTTGTTGAACTCCCTCAATATGAGAAGAATTTTAGAGACAATAATGTCAAAGGAACTACACTTCCCAGGTGAGTCTTTATTATCCAATTGCGTTTTTCCACTCATGGAAAATTATATACTAGATGTCATTTTTCAGCACTGAATCTACAAATTACATTTGTGGCTGAGGGCACAAAGGAGATATTATATAAATATATCCATTCTTTAATCTTTCCCAAGATATGCATTTACAAGTTATATTTAATTTTTCTTATCCATATAATCAAGCTCTTAAAAATTTATTCATAAGGAAAGTAATTTTGAGAGAAGATGGGTCAACTATATCATTTTTAGATAGCATCAAAGGGTCAACATTTGGGCACCTACCTGGTAAAGCTAAGAAAAACTTAATCATTTGATAATGACTCATTTTCATGAAAATACCTATTTGAGTGGATTAATACATAGATTTTTATTAATTGGTATTCTTTTAATGACAATAACCAGTTAATCATGGTGACCATAAGTCATATCTCAATTTAAAAATGAAGTTTAGGAAACAAGAAATAGTAACAACCATTTTAAAATGTATGTTATATAGAAGTACTTTATGTTATATCATTTAAGCCTCATGATTAAAATAAAGTACTATCATCCCCATTTTAGAAACCAAAAACAAACAAACAAAAGCCAACAAGTGAGGGACAAATTAAATATTTTGCCTAAGGCAATTTTTAAGCTCAGCAGATCTAATACTACAGTCCAGGATATCTGTTTATCTCTTAGATATCTGGAGCCAGTTGTTAGTTTTATAAATTGTATATTCTAAGTCTTTATTAGCTAACTAATAATCATTAAAGTATAAATGTTAAAATTTGCAGTGATTCTATCAGAATATTACCCTTAGAAGTTGCTTTTTATGTTCTATTTCTTTCTAAATTGTTTCCTTTATCAAAAAAGATTCTAATCAATTATAATATATTTATTATTTGTGATGAAATATACCCATGCCTACATGCCCAAATTAATTAAGCAGCTTTTGTTGTTTTGAGATTAGTATTTGAAAGGTGTCATATTTTCTTAAATATATTCTAAATATTAACATCAATGCTTCTGACTTTATTATATATAAGACTAGAATGATGGTGAAATTGTGGGGATAAAGGTCCATTCAACAAGTACTGTGTATCTTTTATGTTCATGGTGCAACTAGATGCTAGAAAGAAGATAAAAATTAAATAAAATCAAGTTTCTAATTTTAAAGCAACTGAAACATTAAAATAAGACTGGGGTGTTTTGAGTTACATATTGTTACCCTGGATATGAGAAATTCATAGTACTTTGTTGTCTTTTGGAAGTTTATTTATCTAACAAAAACATGAAATAAAATAAATAGGCTGAGGCATATTTTGTTAATAAATATAATAACTACTTTATTCTTTGCCTAAGTAAAGGTTATCAGGGGTGAGTCAAATTCTGATGGATTTGTGAAGACAATATCACACGTGTCAAGATCAGTATTTTAAAATAGTAAACATGCTACTATAGAAAAGAGTCGTAAATATAGAAGTTTAGATTTCCAGTCAGCCTTTGAAACTTTTTTGTGGGAAAGAAAAAGCAATGATACTCCTGCTCAAGCCTCTTTTATGTGATAATAACAACTACATGACTCAATTTAAAGAGGCAATACCAACTCACCTCAAATTATTAACCTAAGTTCTGGAGCTTTGTGTAGGGCATATGTAGACATAAGAGCTAGTAATAAGAATGTATAAGAAAATGTTTTACACTTTCCAGATAGTTGCCCTGCAACAGTGCATTACAGGTTGAGCCTTCTTAATCCTAAAACTGAAATCTAAAATGCTCTATAGTCTTTTGAGCACTGCCCCAGGACCAAAAGTGGGCATCTAACCTCATGTAACAGTTGTAGTTAAAATAAGGTGTACTAATACACACACACACACGAATTACCTCTAGTTTATGTTTATAGGGTGTGTGTGAAACAAATGAATTTTGTGTTTAGATTTGGGTCCTATCCCAAAGATATTTCATTATTTATTTATATGCAACTATTCCAAAACCTAGAAAAATTCAAAATTCAAAATACTTAGGTCTTAAACATTTTAGATTCTTTCTGGGACATTAAAATCCTGTTACATCTGCTATAGGTAGTTCAAATCATGTAAGTTTTATGTTAGCTATAATGGTTATCTTAGGTCTTTCACTGTGTTTTCTATATCCTATAATTCTTATTGAAACCCGAGTTTCTCCACTTCTGCTGGTGGGTGAGGTCTGTGTAGGCCTCAGGCCTCTGCAGCCAAGAAACTCTGTTGTAGTGTTAGCAACCAACCCAGGCAGGGGATGTCTGCCCTCATCAGCCCAGAGAGTCCCAGGGGGCAAAGTTGGAGAGTGATATGTTGCAGCTCTTAATGGTGGGCTGTGCCCTCCAGTGTTGTGGCAGATCCCAGCCACTCATCGCCAGTTTCGTCTGGGGTTCTTACTGATGAATTCAAAGAATAAAATCCGTCCACGAGGAAGAGGAAAAGTGATTGTTAGGGTTTATTCACGTGGGAAGAAAAGAGACATAGTTCTTGCAGGGCCAGAGGGGCCTGTCAGGGGTTGCTACTTGAGTGTGCTAGTGTAAGGGTTAATGTAGCACTTGGGGCAACACTATTTGTCCAAATTTATGCCAAATTTCCCGTGGCTTGTCCAGAAATGGGAGGTTGATATTGGCAGATCAGGGATGCTCTGGTGTTGGGACTGTGGGGCTGTGTGGAGCAGGCGGCCAGACTGGGGTGGCCCTGCTGTAGTGTGACAGGTGGGCAACTCTGGCTCCAGGGCTGGCATGTTGGCCATTGTGCAACCAAGGTCATGCTCATTGCCTGTACTCCAGCCCACCAGGCTACTGCTTCAGGACAAGGGCTTGGCTTTGTTATTGCTAGAGTTTATAGTAGGGCTTTCTTCACCTGGCACAAGCCTTCTCATTCCTTTTCAATGTGGTTTTTTCCCTGACTTCTTCACCCACTTAGGTTGAATCACTTCCACCTCTGAGCTTATATCGAACAGTGTGTAAAATCCTGTGATATAGTTACTTTCTACTTTTTCATATGTAATCTTAAATTTAGTTTATTGATAGTATTGCTATCATTCAACTGTTATACAAACATTTATCAAACTTCTGATTTTGCCATATGTCATGCAGGCTTTGGGGATACAGAGGTAAGACATAGTTTTTGTCTCAATCACTTCTATAGATATGGTGGTAAAAGTATAGTGGAAGCATTTAGGAAAGGTATCTGTGGAGAAGATGAAGGAAGGTATTTTGTTTTTTGTTTTTTTTATTTTATTTTTTTTTATTTAAATGCATTTCAAGTCATAGTACATAAACAGAGCTCAGTTTTTCCATTTCTCTGGTTGCAAATCATAAGGAAGGTATTTTGAAAAGGGAAAGTGGGAGTGCTTTACACTCTAACATCGTATAGAAGCCTCATAGGAAGGAGTTCCTGTAATTTTCCACACTCAGAGGTTTTGAGATCTTCCTAAATAAAATGTAGCAGTTTAGAGACATCTTTGGGCTCATATATATTTGAGTTTGAGTCTCTGCCTTACCTACTAATTATGTAACCTTGGGCAAGTTACACAACTTCCCACAAATATCTCCATCCATAAAATAGATATTGTATGCATTATAGGATTTTCTTGAGTATTAAGCCATGGGCTTATTTCTATTATCACTGTTAATTAATTACATTGGTGTTATTACTAGACATTGTGTTATAAGCTCTTTATGGCATCATATTTGATTATTAAGAAATCTTAGTTGAGTATTGGGTTGCTTGAATTTTCATACCCAAAGTGATTTTACTTCCTTACTTCATCAATGCCTTTAGGCTCCCTACATGCTTTCTTCATTGGTAATAAAATGGTTCAGGACTGCCTTTTACATAAATCCCTCTATCCATCTATTCCAATCAAAAAGGACTTTTTCTTTCTGGTTATGACTTTGGTGTACCTGGTTCAATTTTTAAACAGATTAAACATTAGACTATAATTATATAGATTTTGTTTGAGATAAATTTTTTTTAAACATTTATTTTTTAGTTGTAGGTGGATACAATATCTTTATTTTTTCTATGTGGTGCTGAGGATCGAACCCAGTGCCTCACACATGCTAGGCAATCACGCTGCCACTGAACCATAACCCCAGCCCCTGTTTAGATAACTTTAAACCAAAAAAGTGACTTCAGTTGAGATCTGTTTTAAAAGTCTACTAGTGATGTTAAGAAAGTTACTTTCAATGTTGTTATTCTTTGTGGAATGATTAGTAAAATACCAGAATTAATAAGATAAAATACTGTCAACTTTACAAATTTTTAAACCATAGTTATTGTAGAAAGTAACTGTAGGAAACAACAATTTGTCAGTATACCATCTAAATTACTAACATACAGGATTCTTTCAGTAGATGAGTTTGTATTAAAAAGGTTTTGAAATGTGATAAACTATGAAGGGATATAGATAAGCTTTTAACAATAGTCATCACTAATGTGTAAAGTATTAAATATGCTGCTCAAATATTTAAATCCATGTACTAGAAATATTTTCATTTTTTATATATATGTATTTTTTTAATGAACAGGATAGCAGTTCATGAACCTTCATTTATGATTTCCCAATTGAAAATCAGCGACCGGAGTCATAGACAAAAACTTCAGCTCAAGGCCCTGGATGTGGTTCTGTTTGGACCTCTGACACGTGGGTATTCTTTCTCACTCAGGGTGATATAACAGCATAGTCTCATCATCTCTGTTATTTAAGGAAGAGAAAATAAGAAAAGTAGTCGACCGCTAAGAATCATCTATTAACTGGGAAACAAATGTAATGTTACCTTAAAAAATACTATAGACTTACAGAAGGGGATTTCCTGCTATTTAAACACAGAATGTCAATTTTCAAAGCTGGTTACTAATGTAAAAAGTTGTAAAAACTATGATTATGTGTTAATTTGGAATTTCTAGATTTAAAGTTTTTGGTCTTTGTCATGGTTTTAATATCGATATTATTATAGCTGTATATTCAATGAAGAACCCTCTTAAAAATACTGCAGTGTGGCTCTTGTAGCTGATGGCATGAAGTAATTGATTCTAATGATTTCATTAATCAATCATAAAAAAGCATTTTTTAAATATAGATTGAAAAGAAAGCACCACTTCAGCTTTACAAAATAATAAGACTACCCTGGCAGAAGCACAATGTGGTAATATTATTTGATTGTTTTGAAGAGGAACATTTAAGAAAGCTTTATGTCATATTTATAAAGAAAATAAACCTAGTGTTTCTTCACTTTTAAAAGGGATACTTTTTTTCCTTAGAAAGGAAGTTTAGTATGTTTATTTTATTAAATCTCAAATTTCAAAAAGCTTTAGAAGAAAGTGTTTTGAAGAGTATACATTTTAGAGGAATTATGTTTATTTTTAGAAGCTGAAAACGAATAATAAAATTAACACAAGAAAAATGGCCTTCACAAATGATAAACTTTATCCTACTTGAATTTTGGATTTATGAGACTTTCTGGTTTCTATGATACTATCTTGGGGAGGGCCTCCTAAGAAGGGTACTGTAGTGATTGAATAGATTTTGTGACTTTCCTGATGGTTCTTTTTTGGCTCAGGCCTAGAGACCAACTGGCAAAACAACTGGAATTCCTGTTTGTGAGAGTTGGTAGAAATCACAAACGCTGGAAAATAGAACACTGTTGAAGTGCCATGCATTCCACAGATGCGATCCCCTTACCAGGCTTTCCTTTGTCCTGAGTTCTCAACTGAATCCTCTGGGGAATTGTCTTCTGTGAGAGTCTGATTTTTTTTTTTTTTTAAATGAATGGTGAAAATAAAAATTAAAGTGTAGAATTGCAGTTTGGTCAGGAACATTTATATTCTTTCTTAATCTGGATGTAAGCTACTTTCTGAGTGAGAGAATACTGCATTATCCAGTTATCTGAAAAGAAATCACACTGGGCTCAAAGAATGTCGTAAACATATTTTAATAAGAAAACCAGTTAAGAAGTTAATGATGCATTACCTTTTAAATGTGTTTGTCTTAGAATTATTGAGTGTGTATCAGAGTAAGAACACCCAAGCTAGATTCATAAAAATTTAGCAATGTCAGATGACCAGAAATACATTTGAAAGGAGTTTCCACTTAAATCTTTTCTAATTTATAGTGGTTATTATAGAGTTTAAGACTTGAAAATCTTTTTATTGTTATTCCTGATGATTATATTTTAGGCAGAGTCAGAGAATAGGACTCATAATTGAAATAGAACCTGAACTGAACCTCTCAGTTGGAGGCAGAAATAGAAACAAATCCTTTTGAGTTTGTAGCCCTCTGTAGTGCAGCACAGGTGAGGATGTGTGCTCTTGAAATACCAAAATGAAGGATCTCTGGCCTGGGACTTGCTCCTTACCACACTGTTGCAAACATGATGAACCCTGGACTCGTCAACATAGGGACTTGGGATTTCTGTGGAGCTCTTCATTACACCAAACATGCCAAATGTCTTCCTGCTGGAAGCCTGGACATTTAGGCAGGTTTCTACTGTAAACTATATCTCTTTGGAACATTGAAATAATACATTATATTGTATTAACTATCATTGTTTATCTCCCTTCCAGAGAGTCCCTGAAAATCAGTGTGTATTAAGCAGTCAGGGCTTAATTAAAAAATTACTTGACCAGTGGTTTCTGTATTTTGTCTCACTGAACACAGTGGCCCTGCATCTTCCTCTTTATTTTAGACGTAGTGCTAGGGTTAATGTCATGCCTGGCAGGTTATGGTTGGAGAAACTGATTCTTCTGTCCAGTAAACCCTGGATCTCGGGCAAATAACTACCTAAAATGCAATACTTGATGTGACCCTTTGACATAGGATTTCTCAGCTTTATTACTATTCATATTTTGGGTTGGATAATTCTTTGTTACTGGTAGAAGGGATGTGGGGAGGAAGTTCTCTTGTGCGTTGTAGGATGTTCAGCAGCATCCCTGTCCTCTACTCACTAGATGGTAATAATAACTCTCCAGCCCACTTCACAACAGTTTTGACAGTCAGAAACTGTCAAATGTCTTCTTGGGGACAATATCACCCCACTTTTGGGGACCACCAATGAACAGTTACATAGCTATATGCTTGTGGAAAATGCCTTTTGGTGAATTAATGATTGGGTTTCCAGTTTGTATCTCAGTGACAGCTGCATAACTTGACTGAAGAAAAAGTGTCGGAATGATAATGCCAACACACTTCATCCCACTGGGTCCCATTCTCACAGCACATGATTGGCTTTCCCCATAACTTTGATGATTACTTTCTCTACCACCAGAAGGGGCACGATGTGTCCATGTGCATTTGTCTCTGCTCTTCTGTAGGTCTGGTATATCAGATACTGTTAATAAGCATGTAGATTATTTAAAGAAAGAATTTTTAAAATGCTAGAATTTGCATAGTTACCTAGTACTTTTTTTTTTAGTTACCTAGTACTTTTTTTTAAAAGTACTTCTGTTTATTGAGGTTCTATTATACTCAAAGATTAATCTTACTATCTATGATTCTCTTCATAGGCCCACCTCACAACTGGATGAAGGACTTCATCCTCACAGTTTCTATAGTCATTGGTGTTGGAGGATGCTGGTTTGCTTATACACAGAATAAGACCTCCAAAGAGCATGTTGCAAAAATGATGAAAGACTTAGAGAGTCTACAGACTGCAGAGCAGAGTCTAATGGATTTACAGGAGAGGTGAGTTAAAAGAAGTTGCAACTCTTGTTATCTCTGCAGAGAAATACAATTTATAAAAATGTATGAGCAGAGCTTGGTGTGGTGGTGCATGCCTGTAATTCTAGCACTTTGGGAAGCTGAGACAGGAGGATTCCAAGTTCAAAGCCAGCCTCAGCAACGGCAAGGTGCTAAGCAACTCAGTGAGACCCTGTCTCCAAATTAAAACACAAAATAGGGCTGAGGATGTGGCTCAGCGATTGAGTACCCCTAAGTTCAATCCCTGGTACCGAAAAAAAAAAGTATGAGCAGGCATGTAAACACATTTAGGTTAGTACATGCATCAGGATTATATGCCTATTTTATTTCTTAGTATTAGAAAATATTGTCATAATTACAAATTTATTATAAATGATACTTGGGAATAAATGGGTCAAAGATCAGTGGAAGTAAATCAAATATAGAGGGAATTATATTTATAGTTAAATTTTATTTTTAACTTAAAATAATTACACATTTTTTGAACAGCTCATTACAGAAGAGTATTTTCCTGCTCTCTCTCTTTTTTGAGCTCAAGATAATTAAAATAGCTGATAGTACGGTTGCCTGAATTTGGGTTTTCTTACCCAAATTAAAGATTAACAGAAAATGCTGTGAATTTATTAAAATATGTATCAAAATGCATGGCACAGTATTTTTTTCTTTTATAAAAAGTGAAATTTTCAAAATGTTTGTGAGGAATTTTTATTTTATTCTCTAAGGCTTGAAAAGGCACAGGAAGAAAACAGAAATGTTGCTGTAGAAAAGCAAAATCTAGAGCGCAAAATGATGGATGAAATCAATTATGCAAAGGAGGAGGCTTGTCGGCTGAGAGAGCTAAGGGAGGGAGCTGAATGTGAATTGAGCAGACGTCAATATGCAGAGCAGGAATTGGAGCAGGTACTTATATTTCTAAAAAGTATTTGTTAGGATATTTGTATTGCCACTCTGAGGAGTCAGGTCCTGTTTTTGTTCAGTCCTCTACCTTTAGTCCCATGTATGCTGTTCCTCAGTTAATGAAATAATCATTTATTCATATTGTTACCATTGATCCATGTCCATATGGTATAGTAACAGGGTAGCCACTGAAAGATAAAGTGACTATCATGTTTATTCTTTCATAAAATCTTATTTCATGTTGTGTTAATTGTCTTGAGTATGTTTAAGGTATTTATTTAACATCTGTAATATGTTTGGGTTGTCACTTGGTAAAAATTTGTCCAATTTTGAATTTCTCTGCAAAGGTGTAGGATCTCTATTAGGCATCTCTTTGAGTTCTGTTAAATGGTTTTAGAACATAATCTGCTAAAAGTGTCAAAGTCATCTGTAAGATATCCTTCCTTATATCAGTTTCCCCTATTCAGTTACTCACAATAGCATGCAGGCATTCAGGCATTGCACAGAGTCTTTTGAACCAGTTTGGATTCTGGGAGAATTTAATTAGGTGCATATGTGGTGGTGTCCTGTTCCTGCTGTACAAATTTACCACAAACTTAGCAGTGTAACAGACTCAGGTTCATTATCTTAAAATTCTGGATATCATGGGTCTAAAATGGGTCCACAGAGTTGTGATCCTACTGCATGTCCCCAGGAAGGGTCTGTTTCCCTGTTTTTTTCATTTCTAGAGCCTGCCTGCAGTGGGAGGCTCGTGGCCCCTTCATCTTTGAAGCATGTCACTCGAACCTCTAGTTCTGTTAACTCATTTCCTTGGACATTGAGCCTTTCTTTACTGATAAAAAACATGAACAGGATGAGGATTGGGAGACTTTCTCAGATTTGGAAGGGATGGGCTGGAGATATAGCTCAGTTGGTAGAGTGCTTGCCTTGTATGTACAAAGCCTTGGGTTCAAGTCCCAACACCACCACCAAAAAAAAAAAAAAAAAAAGATTTGGACGATGTCAGTTGTAAAGCAGGAATAAGAAACTCGGTGTCCTGCCTCCCACTTGGTTATATGCATTGTTGCTTTCCCTCAATCATTAAAGAAGAAATGAGAATTATGTGATAAGTGAGTTTTAATTTCAGTTTATGGGAAAATATATACGATGCATTATTATTTCCTTCCAGTTTTTTGTTTCAGGAGGATTTGTCTGACTGCGCTCAGTCTTTTGTTACTGTTAACTACACTTCCCTTCACAGCCCAGACCTCTATTCTTTTGTATTTCTTCTCTGTAAAGAGTTTGTTCTTTTTTCAATTGACTCTTCGACATATTTTGTAGCCATGCCTCATTTACCTGGCAAACCTGATCTGTACAGACTGCAGTAAAGAATCAGGGAGTTAACAAAAAAGGCCTAGCCAAAATTATATTGTGGCCAATGATTAGATATTACGGCCTTTATACTCTTGAGAACTCCCTGCCTGTTCCCACAGAGATGCCTGGCTCTTGGTTTGTTCCCAGGACTAACAAGCTTGTTGACTTTTTTCTGACCTTTGCAGATAAGAAAGAGCAAATTAGAAAGAACTAGTGGTAGTATTTCACAGGTGACTGCCTCGTGGTGGGAGAAAGGACACAATATAAGAAAAAGGGCCCAAGGATCATGAACATTCCAATCTGAAGTTTTGGCATCCAGGAACTTGCTTACCTTATTTGACTCCACGGTTACAACTATGAACATAATAATCCTAATTAGGTCCCAAGTAAATAAGTGATAGTTTAAAGGGGGAAGTAGGTATTTTAGGAAAAACTTTGTCCAACATGATTATATGTATAAAAAACCACATTATTTGAGGGCTTTTTGTTTGCCAGAGTGAATGCTACACACATTGCCAGTGATTTGCTCATGAGTTTTAATCCTTGAAATCCATAAATATGTGTAGATGAAGTATGTAGGGAGATAACTTGCTTAAGTTACATAGCTATTATGTGACCAAGGCAAGATTTTGTATATCCTATTCCCAAGTTTGTGTTTTCCCACAAATAACTAATATGAAAACAGTTTCTATCAAATAAAATATGATATGGTACTATCAGTCACCCAAAAGTCTTTATTTTAGGGAAAAATAACACTATACAAAATACATACCAGATTTCTCTGCCTTCTAATTTTGAGAAGTCAATTAACCTCACTGAAAAAATATAGAAATGCTTCTAATTATATGGAATTGTAGGTTATATGACATTATATGTGAATTAATTTCCCAGTTAAACACTGTAATATGGAATTGTAGGTTATGTGACATTATATGTGAATTAATTTCCCAGTTAAACACTGTAATATGGAATTGTAGGTTGTGTGACATTATATGTGAATTAATTTCTCAGTTGAAAACTACAATTCCATATAATTAGAAGCATTACTATATTTTTGGGGGGAGGTTAATTGACTTCTCAAAATTAGAGGGCAGGAAGATCTGGTATATATTTTGTATAGTGTTATTTTTCCCTAAAATAAAGACTTTTGGGTGACTGATAGTACCATATCATATTTTATTTGATAGAAACAGTTTTCATATTAGTTATTTGTTCTTTAAAAAAAATCTTAAGAAGCCTATATTCAGGATAAGTAATCATACCCCTGTTCTACCTGAGACAGGCTTAAGAGGGAAGGAACTTGCCCAAGATTTCAGAGGTAATAAATAATAAAATTGGGTCAAGAAGCCAGGTTCTCAGGTATTTAGGCTGTTTCGTTTTGTGGCATATTGTTACTTGTGACTTTTATTTCTAACATACAAAAATTATGTAAGTAATTATCTTGTTTTTAAATAGTAATTCCTCATTTGCAAAAGCTACTAAAATTACTCACTTTCATTCTGTCTATTCTTGTAAGTAGCAATATAATTCAGACTAAGAGTTAGGATTTAGGTAATTTGATAAATTTATGAATAATTGCAGAGAAAACAAACAGTTGCAATTATTGTCAGGTCAGAATTTCCACAAGTTTGATACATTATTTAATCGTCATTGTAAAACACTTTCCATCCTCAGTCCAAGCTAAAAATACATAGATTCTCTGTTAAATGTGTTTCTGTTGAGCTTTTGTAAAGGGGATATTTATGGAAACAACATTAAAGAAAATATCAGTATAGAGAATAAATTCAGTGGAATGTATCAGGATACTCTATATACTTCCTTGGAAATGAAAATTGTATGGAAATTTTAGTTTTAAAATCTTGTGAAGAAAAAGGGCTTGCTGACATACACTTTGGTGGTAGTATAGAGAACAACATGTCATAGGACCTGAGCTCAAATTCTGTCTTCCTGAGAAATTAGCAGGGACATCACACAGCTGACCCAATCATCTTATTAAACATATTGTCCCAGGCACATTGCACAATGAATCATGCCAAGCAAATGTTGACTAGAATTTGCTTTCTGTGTATAAGTCCTGTCTTGCCCTCACTTTTAATATCTCTCTTCTTTTGAATCATCTATTTAGTGTTGTGAAGTTGTTAAAAAATATTTGGTGTTTAAAAAATATTTTTCTCATAATTCTTTTTTTGTTAGTGTCTGACAGCTGTTCTGTTTCTTTATCAGAAATTTGTGTATAGTCCTCCTCTTAGTTTATTCTGGCACACAATGATGAAGTTTATTTAAATAAGCTGGGTTTGTTCAGATCAAGCATTCATTCCTCTGCACCTTGGTTGGGAGTGGATTTGCAGGTACCTTGGTTAGCTTCGAGGGTAGATGATCTGCTGTGGTGAGGCACCAGAAACAGACCCTTCCTTTTCACTCCTTGCTTCATCTAAAGCTCTTGAGTTCTGTGTACATAATTCTATAAATGCTGTCATGTTTTCACATATCTTTAGTTTGTGCTCTCACTAGTTTTAAAATAAATCATTGCAAGAATAGACTCTTTTTTCCATGTCATTTTCTCAGTGAAGCTTTCCTTCAGCTATTTTCCCTTAGCCATTGCTACTACCTCACACTCTAAGCCTTGTATTTTCTTCTGTTTATTGCCTGGCTCCCTTAAAGGGAAAGTCAGGGAAATACCACATCTTTCTGTGAAGGATACTTATAGTTTCTTAAGGAAAATCAATCTTATTCAGAATGTATTTTCTCAGAATTTACACATGATCAATATCTATTTTCTGGTATATTGGCAGCAGTAAGTGGAATAGAAGCAGTAAGACAGACTATTAGGCAAACACACTTGTACAGTGAGAAATAAGTGGCCATAAAGAAAGTGTCATGAAAAACTAAAGAAAAAAGTATAACTTAAAACAAAATGAGCATACAATTAGGGAGCTATAATAGGGCCTTCTGGGAACATTAGAAGCAATAATAGGTACCCATCTGATTTCGTACATTTCTTCATATTACTACTTTATAAATAAAAATTGCATTATAGGAAAGGCATGATTAGTTTTAATTTGCCTATGTCCTGGATTTTTCTTTCAATGAGACTGACTACTGTAAAATCTAAAAACTAAATATTGCAGCTTAAGTTAAGCCCCACCTAGCTTTAGCTTTACAACTTTTCTTAGTGAATGTAAGATGCACTTAAAACTTCAACTTCAGTTTCAATGTGAGAAATACATCGTATTTCCACTTACTGAGTTAAAAAGATGTTTGCAAAGAGTAAAGTTGCTTTTTCTTTTAGTATTTATACTAAAAATGATTTAATCTTCCTTTCTCCATGCCTTCCTCCTTCATTCTCCTAGGTTCGCATGGCTCTAAAAAAGGCTGAAAAAGAATTTGAACTGAGAAGCAGCTGGTCTGTTCCAGATGCACTTCAAAAATGGCTTCAACTAACACATGAAGTAGAAGTACAGTACTACAATATTAAAAGACAAAATGCTGAAATGCAGTTAGCTATTGCTAAGGATGAGGTACTTTTATTTCATCATTAACTAAATGTGTTTCTTAGACTGAGTTTTAGAAGGATTAGTCAATACAAAGATACAAATGAAAGTTTTATTGTTTGACATTATTTTCTTGAATTAGAATTTTTTTTGTAAATTGACTCTTCCAGTTATAGGCTTTAAAGTAAGATTGCTATATTTAGAGAAGTGCATAGCTTTCACAATGACCTTAGTATCCTTTAAAAATTATCATTATTATCATAATCATAAATGTTTTATACAGAGCTTTTCTCCTCTAGGTTGCTGCTTCATATCTGATTCAGGTTAGTAGTTACTAGAAATTAATGTTTGCCACTTAATAAATTGTGTGGAATAAGAATAAGTCTTAATCTGAATTCTAGCAAAAAAAAAAAAAAAGCTCAGTTTACTTACTAACACCTCCATTGCAGTAGGATATAGTTAATGTTTTTCTGTTAGTTTTAATAGAAAATTCAGGTCTTTCTCAGCCATACAAATAAGAAGACAATTCTGCAGAACATAGTGTTGAATTATATTGATTGGCTTAGGAAAGCATGCTTTTTCTTTTTTTTCTTATTTTGGAAAACAGCTGTATCTTGGCTAATATTCTCCACTGGTGTTAAAATTATTAATATATTCTAAATGAAAATAAACTTAATTAGTATGTGTGTGTTTTCCCCCCAAACCTAGTCTTATTTTTCTCCCCTTGGATTTCTAGGCAGAAAAAATTAAAAAAAAGAGAAGCACTGTCTTTGGGACTCTGCATGTTGCACATAGCTCCTCTCTAGATGAAGTAGATCACAAAATTCTGGAAGCAAAGTAAGAATTTTTTTTTTAACCTACATGCTTATCTGCTGTTGTTTATGCATACTTCATAGACGGTTTACATTTAAATTTATCGTTGAATCATACACAGTTACATAATTTACACTGAGATTGGATAATTTCTTCTTGGAATTAGTTAATTGCTATGGTCTGTGTTATTGCCTTTATAGTGCCCTATTAAAAATTCCTTGATACAGTAAGTAATTCCTATATTGATGTTTCAGGAAGGCTCTCTCTGAGTTGACAACTTGTTTACGAGAACGACTCTTTCGCTGGCAACAGATTGAGAAGATCTGTGGTTTTCAGATAGCCCATAACTCTGGACTCCCTAGCCTGACATCTTCCCTGTATTCTGATCACAGCTGGGTAGTAATGCCCAGAGTATCCATTCCACCCTATCCAATTGCTGGAGGAGTCGATGACTTAGATGAAGATACACCTCCAATCGTGTCGCAATTTCCTGGTAAGTAATTAGTTCAACAAAAAGAGTTGGTATGTTTTTAAAAGTAACTTTCTACCATGCCCTTTTAGGAATCAAGTATTTTGAAAACTCTGACAAAAATTTAGTTCAGCCTTTGTTTTGCTTTTTCTTTTTGTTGGTACTAATTTAAGTGTTTACTATTTGAGAATACTATATGATATACATATGTATTCTTTATATTATATTTTATATACACATAATATTAAGAAACATGAATGCTTGATTGACTTGCATAATTGATCAACAAATATTTATTTGAGCAATGGTTTTATATAACTCATTGTGTTAAATGTTGACTATAGGACTTTGCTTTTATTTTGTTATTTTTTGGTACCAGGGATTGAACCCAGGGATGCTTTACCACCTAGCTACATCCCAGCTCTTTTTAGTTCTTATTTTGACACAGGGTCTTGCTAAGTGGTTGAGGCTAGCCTGGAACTTTCGATCCTCCTGCCTCAGCTTTCTGATGTGGAGTTAGGACTTTGTTTTTAAGACATTGCTTGTAATTAAATTGAAATGAGAGGATCACATTAAAAACATCATTGACAGTAAGGACAGAACAATATAAATGCTAAATCATTGTATGAATGAAGTGGTTAATTTTGAGGGGAAACTTCCTTTTCAATAGCACCTTAATCTATAATAGAAATATAAATTAGGGGAAGATCTTGGAAACCTGAGCTTCAATCCTCGCTCTGTAACTAACCGACTATGGATTTTGAGTCAGTCTTTGATTTTTTTTTCCAATGGAGTTACCATTTTCAAAATTGTGGTTTTTAGCATTATATATATATTTTTTAAGTTCTATCCCTTTATTGATAGATTATTATTGCCCTGTTCTATGTAACTCATGAACTACTGCATCTGTTTGCCTTTTAGGAAAATCAAACTGTTTGTTTAGAAGAACTTTTAATTTTTTATTGCTATAAAGTGGAACTCCTTCCAAAAATAGCTTTTTTTTTTTGCATGTGAAGTTTTCATTACATTGCTTAGATATGCTTTAGGCTTTGAAAATGTTTACATTATGAAAATACATTTTAGTAGGAAGGTGAAATTTAATTTCACTTTGACTTTTTTACAGATATTCTGAATGTATAGTTGTGTCTTCATTTTAAAAATGTCCCTGTTTTTTTGCCTGCCTGATCCATTTTTCCAATATTTGTGATTTTTAAAAAACAGTGTAGACAGAGCAAGGTTCTGAAGAATGGAGGACAGAACCTAGTTATTGATTTGTTGAAGACTTATAGGAAAAACTTTAGCTTTTGGAACCAATCAAATAATGATACAAGTGTTT